>OX326950.1:42769255-43369255 GCA_946800315.1 Misopates orontium
CATATACCGTACATGCTGTTAAAAAACATATGATAAATATCATATAATATATTTTACACTATATAACATTTATTTTATTATATTTTTTTATTGTATGAATAAACCATATATATATATATATAAATATACATACGTGTATATATATATATATATACATACGTGTGTATGTATAATACAACATTGTATATATATATATATATATATATATATATATATGTATGTATAATACAACATCATCTATGTTATATAACTCTCCAGGGGCATTATTGTCAATTCACGTGTAATCTTACAGGCAACATTCAAAGCAAAAACAAAAATTATCACGAAGATAGCTTTGTGTGCAAAATTAACAAGCTAAGCAAACACATGTATAAAGTTATGGATAACTTTAATTCTAGAATTTATGTCAACTTTAATCAATCTACAGATTAAACAATCTCCCAACCAAATACTACCAAAATGTATAAGTAGATAATAATTCGTCATGTTAAGAGGACGTTGCCCCCAAATTATTGATTTAATTTGCTGTACTAATTACTAAAAATTCGTAAACAAATGCAGGATTATTCTTTTTACAGGGAGGGCAGGTTATGTTCTTTTGCTCTAGTGGTGGCTTGTGGAAAGACTTTTCTACTTTACATCATTCGAAAAATTAAACACCAATTTTTTTCATCCTTCAGTTTTCTCAATTTCCTTTTATCGGAGAGGTGAAATGCGTTCGTAATCTTATTGTCTACACAGAGTTAGAAATACAGGAAACATATCTAACAGCACTATCTAAGCATAATCAAAAGCCTTTGCTATACAAATTTAAAGACATGACAACCATTTGCATTCTTTTGGCATATCAAGGTCATTTTCTTCTTTCATAAAGCAGTGGACTAAGACCCATTATGTCTTCTTTCTCCGCATAATTCCAGCTCATGTAATGATTTTAGCACACGCGATGTGAGTCATGCGACATCAAATTGTAACAAACATTTCTCAAAGTAAAAGAAAAGGTGTATATCCAGTTTCAAGAAAAAAGTTTTCTGTTTTTTTCGTCTTTTCTCATAGGTTTGATTTATATAGATAATTTGTTTTTTCCTTGATATTCAGGTGAAAATGCCTGGAACCCAAATTCTATTTTATAAACTTGTACACAGCTCTCTTATATAATTATTCAAATTTTGTTTTTTTGTGAAGTCTCATCTCATGTAGTAGACTTGCTTTAGTCTTTTGAACTTTTATATTTATTAAGTTGACAAAAATATCTTTATTGAAAAAATGCATAAACCCCATGTGTTTTTTAATACTAATACAAAACTCCCTCATGTTGTTAATGTTGGCTTCAGTAGTTTATACACAAATTTCCAGAATGAAATTATAACATAACTATATATCAACAGTATCTCCTACAGTTAAAAACATGCACTAGAGATCTCCTCTTTTATAGCTAACCAGCACCAAATTCCCTCATATTATTAAAAACCTGAATCAAACTTCATCTTGTTCAGACAAGTAAAATCAATAATTCATATTTAATTAACAACAGTGAAGTATTTCTATTTAATGGGTCTTTGGTGCAGAGCTTTTAAAAACGGAAAGAATATATAAAAAAAGAAAAATTGCACAAAAGGGTCTGGTGCATATTTTCAAAAAGATTAGGGAGTTTTGCGCACTTCCTGCTGGGTATAACATAAAGACATGTTTTGCAATGCTTGCATAACATAATAGATAAGTCTAATTTGAAGGGTGTCTCCGTATGTTATTTCTATAAGCTATGATGCGTAATTTTGTGATTATTAATTATATATGAAAAGAGATCTTAGTGAATAAATCAAATTCCAAAATGTCCCGATACAATTTTTTCTAAAAGAAAACGTGAAATGCAGTGTTAGTTTCTTTAATTTTATATGAGTACATTTGAGTTCGTAAAGAATACGTCTACAAGCATTGAATAAGATAAAAGTTGTCTTGCGTGGCATTGAACGTATAGAAGGGTGTGAGATCTGTTCATATTTTTTTTTACGAGTTCTTTGGTCCAACTTTATGTTGAGAAGTCCGAGTACTGTTTCTTGTACTCGTCACTTTTTTCATAAAATCTATTTGGCGGATGAAAAAAGTTAAAAAGTTCTCGAATTCATATATTGTGTTTTAATTCCTTCTGCAATCATTGAGCCATAGAAGTGTAGAAATTTTCTCAACTCATATTGAGTAGAAAGCGAAAAAATAAAATAAAAAAAAAATCCATATTTTAGTTCGAAGTTGCGATACCATCTAATACAATTTTTATAAGTATTTAGTAAAACTCAATTCTTGTTTAATTCATGCATGTTTACAGGGTAGCATTATTTATAATAATTTTTATATGTACTTTCATCAATGAAACATTAAGAATATCCTGCTTCTTTATATTGATAGAAGTAAGTATATGTCGTAGAAACTTTTTATCATATTTTCACGGATTTTGCAAAATTCTCAAATTATTAACATATAGATTTAATCTAGTAGAACATACAGTTGAAAAAAAATCTCATAATCATCAACAATTGATACAGACAATTTAATAAAATGTTGAAACTTGAGGCAGATTTACTCGCTAATGCAGCATCTTATTCAATAACACCACAAACAATATCTTGATACCATATGCAAAAGCAATGTTAAGTAAACTGTTGGCTTTAAGTAATTGTTGAACGCTATCCACTCGTTACAAAATTCTAAGAAACATTAAGAGCAAACCATACTAAATATAGACCAACATCACGCTTTTTTTCTAAAAGAAAAAATGAGAAAAGAGAAAATTGGCCCACCATACAAAACAAGTGGGCATGATAAAAAGAATCGTCGTACTGTACTTGAAAGTTAATTATTCTAAGCTAATTATCAAAAAAAAAAGTTAATTATTCTAAGCTCTTATTGAACTGTAAGAGTGAACTAAACTATCAATGAGCACAGGCGCCGGAGCTATATTTTTTATTAAAAGAAAAAAAAGACGGAGCTATTTGACTTATTTAGGTAGCTAAATAATATTATAGGATTTTTTTTCAATAACATGCTTAGTGTCATAACTAATTGTTTTAATCATTAAAAAACATAATTTACCGTGAAAAATAAATACTTTAAAAATGAACGAACAATCCTCCAGTAATTTGGAAACAAAATGGCGTGAAACCCCAACCTCCTCTTCTTGTTCTAACAGAGGATTCTGTTTTCTTGTTTTTCTTTCATTGGTTTTTTCTAGCTATTATATATACATAACAAATGGACGTTTCTGTCATATCTTTTCAAATGTTATTTTCTATTGCATATATCAGAGAGCGTTTATTGTCAACATTCTCCTCACTTTATCGAAAACTTTGATAGTGAGAAGGCCTCTTGAGGAAATTAGAGTAATATTAAATTGTGTAATTTCTCTATTAATGGGTATTTCTAATACAAATTTAAAAAAAATAGTTAATCTTAATCTACAGTCTTGTCTACACATTCTTATCTAAAGATGCATGTCCAATCATCATATTCTAATATGAAATCCACACTCAAACTTGTTATGGTTAAGTGTGTTATAGATAATCATCTTTAGTTTTATTTGATACATATAAAATGTAAAAGTAAATAATAAGAAAACTGCAAAATAACTTGAAATAAGTCAAAAGATGGTTATAATAAAAGGGTTTTCGGCAATTTACTCCTGTGTTTTGTCAGATTGCAAAATTATCCCCTTGTGAGAAATAAATAGGCAAATTACCTCCTCGTGATTTCAAAAAGTTGCACACCACCTTCCTGTGATTTTTCTTTGGTGTATTTTTATAATTAATGACCAAACTATCCTTATTATTTCTAGTATTTTTATTTATATAATTTCAAATTTCATTATAGCTTATCTTTAGAAACAATTACAAACAAAAGTATAACTTGTTTTAAAAAATATATCTCACAAAATCGTAGTATTTTTAAATTTAATTTTTATTTGCATATTTTTAATGATTTAAATTATATAAACCAAGAAATATACATACTTTTTGAGAAAAGGGATCATTGTTTTTTTTTACGCACAAACAATTATCCACACTCTCGACTTTGGGCAAGTTAATCACACCTCCCTATATAGAGCAAAATAACTTGAAATAAGTCAAAAGATGGTTATAATAAAAGGGTTTTCGGCAATTTACTCCTGTGTTTCGTCAAATTGCAAAATTATCCCCTTGTGAGAAATAAATAGGCAAATTACCTCCTCGTGATTTCAAAAAGTTGCACACGACCTTCCTGTGATTTTTCTTTGGTGTATTTTTATAATTAATAACCAAACTATCCTTATTATTTTCTAGTATTTTTATTTATATAATTTCAAATTTCATTATAGCTTATCTTTAGAAACAATTACAAACAAAAGTATAACTTGTTTTAAAACATATATCTCACAAAATCATAGTATTTTTAAATTTAATTTTTATTTGCATATTTTTAATGATTTAAATTATATAAACCAAGAAATATACATACTTTTTGAGAAAAGGGATCATTGTTTTTTTTTTCGCACAAACAATTATCCACACTCTCGACTTTGGGCAAGTTAATCACACCTCCCTATATAGAGCAAAATAACTTGAAATAAGTCAAAAGATGGTTATAATAAAAGGGTTTTCGGCAATTTACTCTTGTGTTTTGTCAAATTGCAAAATTATCCCCTTGTGAGAAATAAATAGGCAAATTACCTCCTCGTGATTTCAAAAAGTTGCACACCACCTTCCTGTGATTTTTCTTTGGTGTATTTTTATAATTAATGACCAAACTATCCTTATTATTTCTAGTATTTTTATTTATATAATTTCAAATTCCATTATAGCTTATCTTTAGAAACAATTACAAACAAAAGTATAACTTGTTTTAAAACATATATCTTACAAAATCATAGTATTTTTAAATTTAATTTTTATTTGCATATTTTTAATGATTTAAATTATATAAACCAAGAAATATACATACTTTTTGAGAAAATGGATCATTTTTTTTTTCGCACAAACAATTATCCACACTCTCGACTTTGGGCAAGTTAATCACACCTCCCTATATAGGGGGTTGATTTTCTACTTTTTTGAATCACAAGGGGGTAATTTGCCTATTTATTTTTCACATGATGTAATTTGCTTATTTAGCATAATACATGGGGGTAAATTGCCAGAACCTCAAAATTAAATTGAAGCTTCAAATTTTATGAATTCAATAATTAGCAATGTGCAATTTCAATATATAAAACTAAATTTACATATATATATATATATATATATATATAACACCTCCCTTAAATATGTAACTATATTTTTTATACAATTATGTGTAAGGGAGGAGTGGAACTGAGGGACCACTACACAAAAGTGATGAATAAGGGAGAGAATTTATGAACGAATAATAATGCATTCCAACTTAGAGTCTAAGAAAAGATTAGCAGTGGTTCATAGATTCAGGAATGTGATCACCCATTTAGGAAGGGCAATATATGTTTCTAAACTTGGAAAAGTATATTTCCTTCCTAATACTGAAAATAGAAGAAAAAAACCTAAAAGGGTACAATAAGAAGGGGAAGAAAAAGCACGAGTTCTAGTGCCAAAATTTGGAACGAATTTTTTGTTCCTGAACTGAAAAACTAGAGATTTAGAAACTGGATTATTGTTACTACACATCCACCTTCTAGATTTACGAACAACGAAATTCATTCCTGAATTTGTTCCTAGTTTTTCAACCTTAACCAGGCAGGACCTTCTTTCCCTTTATTTTCGCCAATTTTAACCCCAAAAGGCTTGGAGAAGCAATATGTGTTCCCTAAATTCATTTTTTCTTCTTTTCATAGTATGACGTTAGATAAGTGCTCTTTATCGATTATTATACGTTTTGATTTAATTTTTTTTAGATTAATTGGTTAATTTTTGTTGACTATATTGTTTGTGATATTCTTAATTTGTTATATTTTCACGTTACATTTATTTGAGATTTTTAATACTGCAATATGCTACAATGTGGATATACTTGTTAATATTTGAGTAACATTAGATTTGTGAAAGTTGTAGAATATTGATATAAGGATAGAACTTATTTTTGGGTGAGGTGTCTATTTAAGGCTAGTGTACATGTTTTATTTTATTTGTAGTACAAGATATTTGAATAACTATATTGTTTTCAATAAATAGTTAGGATAGGTTATTATTTGAGTAATTTTAGTTAGGATAGGATATTAGTTAGTAATCTTTAGTAGTTTTAGTTGTTTATTTAGGATATGATATTGTGTAAATAGTTCTAATATTTTATAGTTGAATTAGGATATGATATTGTTTGAGTAATTTTAGTTAGGATATGGTATGATTTTAGTAATATTTACTATTTTCAACTATATTGAATTATGATATGATATTATTTTAAGTAACTTTAGTATTTATAAATAGGTTAATTAGGATAGTGGAATATTAAATAAATTTTTAATATTAGTATTTTTAATTGGGTAAAGATATTATTTAAGTTGATTTTTAGTATTTTCAGTCACTTAATTACGTAAGAAATTAAATAAGCAACTTTAGTATTTATAAATTATTGAATTAGGATAGGGTATATTATTGAAGTAGGATAAGGCTATTTACGTTTATTATTTAGTATTTCTAATTATTCGATAAGGTTATATATTATTTAAGTAAGTTTAATATTTGTAGATAGTTACATTAGGATAGTGTACAGTTTGAGTAATTGGGGTAATTTGATTTATTTATTTGAGGTAGGGTATTATTTTAAGTTGTATCATGGTATTTTAATTACTTCATTAAGATATTATATTATTTTAGTAGTTTAAATTATATATTGAGGATAAATTGAGGGCATATTGATTAATTGTTAACGTGTTAACTTAAGTCTATTATTCTTAATTTTTACTATGAATTATTTGATTATAGAAATGTTTATATTTCTTATGATGGATACACTCGGTTCGTCATGTAGGGAAAGAGGTTCTCGTGGTAAATGTCATTTATATACACAACAATTTACTTACTCTCTTTTTGTTTTTGTGCAATTTTTGTGTGTTCTTTAGTCGTTTTTATGTTTTCTAGGCTTAAAGTTAGACATTGCAAAATCAAGTACATAGAACAAAAGGCCTGAGGCACAACTCAACCATAAGAGTTGAGATCTTGCCATGGCAAGAGAGTCAGAAAGAATAAAATAATGCAAAAGAGATCTAGGAGCTACTGGAACCACCCAAAGGCGTTGCTCTTGTTGAGGTGCGCAGAAGCAAGGGTTATGGGCGCCATTTACACTATGGACGTAGAGGAGAAGAATGTTACGAATGTCATTGAGGGTGCATCCATACAAATTTAGATGTGGAGGCGTACCAATACCAACTTAGGTGTGACGACGGTGAGGTACAATGAAGAATCTAACCTAGCCACCAAGAAATAAGCAAGATCAAGCCAAAGGAGAGTGCCACTGGTGTCGAGACTGATGAGTGCACCAATACACTCATTTAGCATAGTTTATTACTTAATAATTTGTTTATTCTTGTTCTTTATTTATTTAATTTGTTCCAATTTATCATTTTGTCATTTTGTAGGTTTTAGTAGTAGTTCGGTGAAAAAGATCAATCTTACAAGAGTTTTTTTATTAAATTATATATAAGTTTGGAACTTCTTAAAGTACCATCGTTGACTGTAGATAAGAAAAATATGTAGGTCAAAGAAAGCAACAGGGCTCAATTTAGATAACCACGATGAAGTTATTCCTCAAATACCAAAATTGCACATTGCGCACTGCAAATGCTTAGAAAGAGTTAGCAATGCAAATCGCGCTAGCTACACATGAGACAAGGCTCACAGCGCATTTGAGGAGTTAGAGGACTCAATATCGCTATGAAAGTGTTGCCAATGCCAAAAATCAGAACTCACCCTTTAAAGAAGAGGCGCTTCCAACAGGTGGAGAAGTTCTAATAACACAAAAGTGTGTCAGTACTCCAATTTGATATTGTTAGTCCTCGCGAATTACTATAAAATTAAACACATCTTAAGAAGGATAACAAGTTTTTTCGGTTAATACTAGAAAACGTTCAGGTAGAAGCAGTAAACCCTAAGAAAATAGAGAAGTAGCATAGGTTAGTTTTTACCCGTTCTCCTAGATATTAGAGTCAGATCGATAGATTTAAGAAAAGCAATGGATTATCTCATCAGCTGAAGATTGCAAAGGATTCAACGAAAAACTGAGAAGATTTCATTATCTTTTTCTATTCTTTCATTTTATCTCTTGTATTGAGCGTTACAGATGTTGGTGGTTGATTTGTTTACTATTGTTAGTTTAATTACGAGTAACCAATATAGTTGACCTAAGAGTTAGAGAGTAACTCGAATTATGAATTGGTGAATTATGTATTTTTGATTTAATGGGTTTAAGTTAATGTATTTAGTTTTCTACTTTGTTCTTAATGCGGTGACATGTTTTACAAATTTGTTGATTAAACTTCTATGCATGAATGGTAAAAAGGTTAGGTGGTATAGTCTGTCCTAAGGTTCTTATAACCACGTAGAGTACAAAGGGTCTCGGTAACATGACCATAGAAACAAGACTAAATCAAGAAGTACTGCATTACATAAAGAAACTAAGGAACTCCAGAGAAGAATATATGTATGGGCTCAGAAGTAATTCCGGTGAAACCTATACTCTTGTCTATTATTATTAGTTAGTTATTTGCCATTTATTTTCTTGTTAAATTCACTATTAACAAAATTTGAATATCCTTTTTAACAACTTTCCATATCATAATTGGTATTGAGTAGTGATGAGATGTAATATTTGTTGAGTAGTGTTCGGGGGATTGATACTCTGGGATAAAATATCTCATTTTTACTCTTTACTCATGCACTTGCCATATTAAGTTATGGCATTTACATAGCAATAACAAATTTTTCGGACCGCCGTCGTAAATTAGTTACAATGTTGCTATTTCGAATTGCTATTTTAAGTACTAATTTGGATATCGTTAATTATTTTGTTGGAGAATAAGTATGTGCTTATGGACGTACGAGAAAAATACTAAATATTAACAACGAAGTAAAACTCGAGAGATACAAATATCAAATGGAATACAGTTATGTAAAGGCTTTTGGGTCATGTGTAAAACCACATTTGTATGCACAATCACATATTTATAGCTCCACCTCTGACATTTCATATGGTTGTGCCACAAAAATTTAGCGGAAGAGTAGATGAAGACCCAGACCCAAACAATCATTTGTAAACTTTCACTAGAATATGTGAAGTCACCTCACCTTCATACATAGTATCGGACGATTGAATGCTCATGACATGCTTCTTCTCCCTAAAACATCATGCTCTCCAGTGGTTTGGCACAATCCCACTAAACTATATTGCTATGTGGTAACAAGTTATGCAAGTCTTCTTAATATATTTTTATTAGTCAATTCATGTTTATTTTATTTATGTTGATGTGATATAATATAAAAATTCATTGTTATTGTTGTTACATCAATTTTCTGAATTGAAGCATTTTTTACAAGAAGCAATTATGTTTGTACATAATTGGGACTAAATTAATTTTTAGAATATATATGATTGGTTTGATACAACTGTGAGTAACTAGAATATGTTAGTTGCTCATGGATGCAACCAAATTGAAGGAATTGACTCTAACAAAATATTTAGATATGTTTCTAGATTACAGTTTGTTAGACTTCTACCAGTTGTTGCATGTGTCAAGGTTTTCTACTGTTTCAGAAAAATGCCAATAGTACTTTCCTGAATGGCTTTCTAAACAAAGAATTTTTGTTGCTCAAAACTAAGGATTCGAGAACTTTCATCCCCATGAGCATGCATATAGACTTAAAAATGCTCCTTATGTTAAAACAAGATCCACGAGTTTGATATGAGTGTCTTACTACGTATGTGATTAACGAAGAATAGCAAAGATAGAGGGTTGATAAGACATTTTTTGTTGAACACTACTCAATCCCCCGAATACTACTCAACAAATATTACATCTCATCAACCAATATTTGCAAAAGTATGTAGATGATAAATGATGAATGTATTTGTAATAACAATAATATTGAATTTGAAATCATTATGGTTGATGAATTAACTATTTTCCTTAAGTCTGCATGTTAAAAAAGTGAGGATGGATATTTTTCTCAACAACCAAACGCCTTCATAGCCTTCTAGCACAAAGAAAAGTTTTTCCTTATATCTAGTGTCAAGGTGAAGATATTGTAGCTAAGAGTTATTTTGCACAATTTATTTGAATGAAACATATGTTTTAGGATTATGGCATCAAACTAACTAAGGTAACAGTATTTCTGACAACACCAGTGCAATAGACAGTACTAAAAATTTAGTTCATGGATGAAGCATATTGATATTCACCACCATTTTATTTGATGTTTGATTGGAAACAAGAATTTTGTCGTAAAATAGGTTGCAAAAGAAAAAGGGCTTGCTCATATTTTTACTAAAACTATGGATACAATAGATGATATGATTCGGCTTTCTCTGAGCATTTGTGGTGTCTAAATAGCTCACGATACTTAGGAATAGGTTTACATGCTTAGTTGTTTTCCTATGACGTGATCTTTCTTTTCCTTGTGTATTTGGATTGTCTGCAAGATGGAGTGCCTTGTAGAAATCTTAATTCTTTTTTTGAACAAAGGCACATTCAAGCACTACATTTTATCACTCAAGTGTGCCAATTTGACGCTCTTGTTTTGTACGATTACAGAGTTGCATGCCTTATGACAAGGACAAATGTCCATCTATGCCCTCGTCTCTTATAAGAGCACATGAGAAAATATGTGGATGTTTACCTAAAAGTATCAAGCAGAAGCTATGAATTGCATGCTCTCAAGACTTTTGTGCTCCATTAGTTATATCAAAAACTACTACCTAGTTCAAAAGTGTTTCAGCGTAAAATCAACCATGATTTCTCAGGTGGATATTCTATGTGAACAAAAGTACTTCTTTGCGATTCATACTTGCTCAAATCTTACTCATGAGAAGTTATAGTTAGGTTAACAAGCACACTCATGAGTCATGACCCTTCTCACAAAGTCCTCGACTAATGTGAAATGCGTGCATAACAAAAAATAAGTTCTGAACACGTGTTGTCTGCATCACAACCTAAATATGAATTTTAAGTGAAGTTGTTGGTTTGTCTTTGTCTTTTAGCTACTTGGAACGTTGTGGGTGTTTTTATCTTCAATCTTTGCATTCCAATCTTTCGAGTTTTTTCTTGTCAGCATTCATTTGCATTTTCAATATTGCTAGACTTCTCTTTAAGTTGATTGCTTATTTTGGAGGAAAACTCTACCCTTACTTTGCATGCATAACGTTTTAGTTTCTATTTCCACTAGCCTATGACTTTTGCAGTATATAGCATTCTCTCTCTCTCTCTCTCTCTCTCTCTCTCTCTCTCTCTCTCTCTCTCTCTCATTTTCGGTTTTAGTGTTCCCATCTAACCATCCTCGAGTCTTCTCCATTATTCATATGGAAAAATCCTTTCATGTGGACAACTCCACAATCTTCTTAAATCTCCTTACCAATCAATCACCACAAAGTTCTAAACTTCAAGATATCACTTTTTTTCTTTATTAAACAACCTTATATAGGTGGTATTTGAAAATGCTTATCAAAAACTAACTTTTAGGCCCACATAAGCACTTTTTAGGTGTTTGCATCACGAACTTTTGTTTGTGTATAGCTGAAAGTATGAAAAAGCATAAGGCAAGAAGTTGCATCTGTGGTGCTTCTGTAACTACTTTTATAAATATAGTATTTTATAATGTTTTTAAAAAGCAAAAAAGTTACCCCACACTAAATATAGCAAACATTTAATTAATACATTTAAGTAACATTTTTAAAATGTATGTAAACGCTTCCGAATTTTAGTAAAGAGTAACTTTGAGCCTGTTTAACCAAAAGTAGTATAGAAGTCCTTTCTATAAGCCATTGCAGAACACCAGCATAACAGAAACTCAATATTCTTTTACATGTTTACACAATCTAATAATTTTCTCACTGCAACTAACATTCTTCAAATCCAATCAAAACTGTATTTTTCAAATCCAATCAAAACTGTATGAATATAATATAAAGTTAGTCCTTTGTGAAGAAATATACTAACTTTTGAAGAATTATTCCGTATTTGTTTGCCAATAGACCTTTAAACTGAAAATAAGATTAAACTACCCTAATATGAATCTTTAAACTGAAACAATATTTAAACAAGTATTTTTATATGTTAACAATTATAATTTTTTCATTGATAATTATTATTGGAAAATTCATGTTTATAGACACAATATATGTATGCATATATACTTTGCTCAATTTGTCCAATTACCTAATTCAAGCGTTGCTAAGAACATCATATAAACATGTAAAGAATGAAAAATAAATAAAAAAATTCAAATAAGAAATTTTTAAAGACCTCCTTACAAAATTTGTAGAAATTCATTCATACTCGTTAAATCAAATGAATCGTTGACATATATTGCGGATTGAGTGAGTATAAATATGGACATAATCTCATCAAAAAGTTTGTCATCAGTACAAAATTTCCTACACAAAATCTCTTTATTTTTCAGATAAAAAAAGTGTTAGTAGTATGTATATATTTAACTTCCTACACAAAAGTTTGTAATTTTATTCTAAAATACTAATTCTTTCGTATTTAACTTTTATTAGTAGTATGAATATATTTATTTAAAAATATTAAAACTTGTTAGCTCACACCTCAGAGTTTTTTGCCCCACATCTAATTTCGTAAAATACTAGTCTTACACCTAACCTGCTTTATATAATTTATCTTAATAGAAAATTTACTGTAAGTATGTTCCTGTTTACGCAATATTAAGCTTAGCACATCCAAAAACTATGATTTTTGTAATTGCTCTGCTAAATCTTTCTATTGAAAAGGTGTCTGATTCTTTTATTCAACACTAGAGATAATCGAATTAAAGAATATATTAAACTTAAAAACAATAGGCGAAATCATCCCTCTAAAAACCCACAAACACATAGTGAAATGCAATTTAACAAGAAATTACAAATTTAGGGTGCAAGTTGTCTATCTTTATCTAGGGATGCAATTCACTTAAATAAGACAATCTATGGAGTTGTAACTAAATTCTCGCGAGCTAAGCAATTCATATGAATATGTAAAATACGAACACCAATATTCAAATAATGCATGTGGCTCGAGTAGAGAAGCTGCAAATATCTAGTTTTAGAGCTGACATTGTTTCCTACTTGAACCCCCACAAGTAGGTATAAACCGTGTTTTGTTGCTTCTACTCGCTTAGCCACTTCTGAAATTCTCCTCTTTCGTGTTAAAAATAGAACCATTAGTAAACTAATACATCTAATTTTTGCTAGATATCTAATAACACTCACATTTTATATTTTTTGATCACCAGATGACTTTTGATTGGAGTTGTTATCTATAGGTCTTACTACAAAGGAGCTGCTAGTGCAAATTTTGTGATCATACCTTATTAGCTACACATACTTTACTATGCATATATTGTTATAATATATATGTATCATTTATACCAACATAATCACATCATGTATTTTATTTATCAAATTGTGACCACCCAACATAATTTTATCGATGTCACATACTTATTGAAATTGCCATGACTTGTAAATACTGAATCATCATGACATTATGCATTATATTGATATAATAATACCACGTATTGCATTTATCAAATTGTGACCACACAAAATAATTTTATCAAAATGTCACAACTAACGTGTCTTCTCTTTGTGTCGAGATAATGACATAAATTCGATCATCTAATGTTAATCTACTTATAATCAAATACATCAGTCATGTGGCATAATTTCAAGATTCAAACAATTCAACGTCAGAATATGTGATTTATCTCATCATCAAAGCAACCAGTTCATCGACATAATTGTGCTATTTATCTCATATCAAATGCCATTATGCATACTGATGTGGGGTATTTTCGTCTGGATATGTGTCCGCTCTCCAACACTCCACGTCAGACTGCTTTAGTTCCTGTTGGATGCTTAAGCAGCTTTTGAGTTCAGAACCTGCACTCAACACCACACGTAAACTAAGTCGGTGCCTCCTCCGGTGAAGGCACTCCGACGCTCAAGTCAGATAAGTCGTAATTTGAGGTATTGTCGTCAGAGACAATAGCTCGAAATTATAGGTCGAATTATGCCCAAATAGGTCGAATTTGAGCTCTATAGGTCGAATTAGCACACCTCGAAATGGTATTGAGAACCGTGATGAGGAAACCCGAATAGATCGAATTACCCTCAAATAGCTCGAAATACACTCTATATAGATTGAACAAGAGCTATTGCAATATAGCTCGAATTATTGCTCTATAGCTCGAATTCGATGTATATAGCTCGAAATTAGATGCAAGAAAATAAAAACGTACCTTAGAATGAGGCATGGGACCCCTTTATATAGTAATAAGAGTCCTTATTTGTCTAAAAGTGCAATCCAAGTAGAACTATGACTCAAAATAGGTCGAATTAGAGCTATTTTGAAATAGCTCGAATTGGTCCTTCAAATAGGTCGAATTGGGCCTCAAATAGGTCGAATTTGGGCCCATATAGCTCAAACTGGACTCCTGGACCTCAAATAGATCGGATTTTAGCCCATATAGCTCAAATTGGGCTTTTGGGCCTTCAAATAGATCTTGTTTGAGCCCATATAGCTCTGATTGGGCTTGTATAGCTCGAATCGGGCCTTTTCGGGCCCAAATTGATCTCGCTTGGGCTCAATTTGGGCCTATTTGGGCCGATTTCCGAGTTTTGCCTTGAATTGTAATTTTGCATTAAAAAATAATGATGTCGACGTGGCATAATATGTCCCGAAATACGTTCGTGTATTGTATCGGATATTATGACGTGGCGGTACCGAAATATGGTTCATCATGGAGTCCCCCAGTTCGTAAGAGTACATTGGTCATCCGAACTAAAAAGAAGTCACATAACCGAGAATCGTGCAACAAGATCGGCGTCGGCGTAAAAAACCAAGAATTTGACCAAAAATATCAAAATTCAAAAATAGGTCGAATTTACTATTTTTGGCAACTCGAATTGGTATAGGTCGAATTTATCTTTGAAAAAGACAACTCGAATGCCAGAAAAATTTTCCGTAAAATAGGTCGAATTTTACGTAAAATAGCTCGAATTTCATATTGGTCGAAATGCCCTCCAAAAAGATACCTCGAAATTGCCGGAAAAAATTTCTGAAAATAGGTCGAATTTACAAATAGGTCGAATTTAGGGGCATTTTGGTAATTCCCGCATCATTTCGCCTATAAATACCCCACTCCCAGCTTCATTTCCTCATTTCGCGCCTAAGCATTCCTCCAGAGCTCCCATAAAATAGCTCGAATTATTAGCTCGAAATTACTATTTTTAGTAATTGCACTGAAATAGCTCGAATATCCTCCAAATTTAGTAAGTTTAGCAGAATAGCTCGAAAATACTCCGTATAGCTCGAAAATTACTCCAAATAGGTCGAAATTTTACCGAATAGCTCGAAAATCCACCAATACTTATATCCTTTGGTGAGTAATTTATAACTCGAAATTATAGCTCGAATTTCCTGAGGAAATTCGAGCTATAACACTTAGAAAAAATTTTCAAATTTTGAAAAATTTTGAAAATGCTAAAATTTAAATTTTCTGCGCAGATTTGTTCACAACGGCGCGACTTCGACGTAACCGGTCTCCACGTCGTCCATCACCACCACGATCTCACCAACGGGCCTACTATAACGCACGCAATCCATCACGAGATTCGTCATATCGAAATCCTCGTGAATCAAACACAAGGCGTCCATCATCCCTAATTCGTCCTCGGCAACCAGAACCTGCCCGAGTCCGATTACCTGGCGCTCCAAAGCTATTTGCACCTGCGCAGAGGTCTTACGAGCAAATTCACCCAAACGAAGAAGTTTCTGTAGATCTAGACCCTCGTGCCGGTAATCTTTCAACCTAAACCTCTTTATGACGCGAGTTATTGATCTTGAGTCTTCCAGTAGTAGTGGGGAAAATAGTAGTGAGTCGTCTAAGTCGTCTAAGGCTAGAAAAAATGCGTCGACTAGCGGTAGTAGTAACGACTCAAGTGACGAGACCTCATCTAGTAATGAGAGAAATAGCAATGATAGGGCGTCTGATATGGAGGTAGACGTAGACATCCTAGGAGATGACGAGGCTGAATCGAACCCTCTCCCTATCGTGCCTTATTTACCTCCTGCTGACCATGTTTCCATACCTGCCGCAAACTCTCCTGAACAACTTGCTCCGCCCAACTTGATTAACTTTAATCAATTTCCGTCTTCTCTTCCTTACGGTATAGCTTACTATCGTGATACTTACGACATCCCTAACACCTATGAAATTATCATTCCTGGACCAGATGATAGGATAAACAACCCGCCCGAAGGATGTCTCACTATATTTAGTAGCTATTTTCATTGTGGGTTACGTTTTCCCATTTTCCCTATAGTCTCAGAAATAATGTCTTCGCTCAATTCCTCTCCTTCACATTTTGCCCCCAACGCATACACACAAATGTATGCTTATGCGATGCTGACCCGCGTGTTTGACCTCCCGTGCTCTGTAGCCGGTTTTTGGCAGTTATTTATAGTAAAATTCCGTAACAGAGGTGTAGACGCCGGGTTTTACTATCTGAGCTCGCGAAAGAAGCAATGCTTCCTATCTGATCTACAGACGAGTTTCGGGGCTCACTGGAAGAAACAGTGGTTTTACATCAAGGAATCCAAGCCTCAGGAATTCCGATTCAAGCGGCTTTGGACGGACGCTCGTCCATCGCCGAGACGCCCCGATCCTCCTGTCTACACCCTGACGGTGATTAAAAACTTGAAAGAGCATCAATTTGATGCTTTTGAGTTGACCACCACCACAGTGTTGCGGGCCGGCGGTTATACTTATCATGCAGACGTTGAGCCTTCTGTCTTTGGTATAACATTATGCATGTTTTTGTTCTTTTTACCTGTTGATTTTTAGTCTTCCTTCGTTGTCTTCTAACCTTTGCATTGTTTGCGATTTTCAGAGCGAATCGTTATGGACAAGACGAAGAAGAGGTTGGCCGCTATGAAGCGTGGCGCAAATGCTCCTCAGTCCTCAGTGCCCATTCCTGAGAAGACCAGTCGTGGTGCGAAGACGGCTGGTACCAGTTCGAGAGGCGACAGTGCACCTACTCCTTCCACCGCTGCTGTCTCGACTCGAGGGTCGGGACGTGGTAGGGGTTCAGCTCCTGCCCCTGTTCCTGCTCCAGCTCCAGTGCCTGAGACTGTTCCTTCTCAGTCGACTGCTGAGGCTGCTCCTGGATCACCACCTGGCGGTTTTGAGCCGATCCTTCCGGATCTTTCTCCTTCATCAGCACCTTCGACTGGAAGAGTGCATCTTCCCTCCGTTGCTGACGCGGCCCATCGCTTCAATGAGGCCAACCCTGAGGCAGCAACTAGGAAAAGGTCTGCTACTGCTGATGAGATCCGACGGGGTAAGCGCGTTGCGCAGGACCGAGCCTATGATGGTGACGATCTCGACATTGACGTGGAGGAGATCGTGCGAGCTTCGGTCGAATCAGGGCAGTTCACACTGAAGGACACTACTGCCCTTCGACTTATCAAAGGATTCATGCCTGACTTCGACCGTCAGCTCTATTACCAGGCGATGGGCCATGAGAAGCTAGTCAGTCGCACTGCCTTGTCTCTATGCGAGGTATGTGAATTTATAAGCTTTCCCTCATCTCTGTTGTAATCCTGTACTTGAATATCACTGACTTTTTCCCTCTTTTGTAGTTCTTCGTCAATTTCCAGACCATGGCGGAGAATTTCAACATGGTGATGACGACTCAGGATCAGCAGAGGGCTCTGATGGATAGACACCACTCTTCAGCCTTGCAAGCTCAACGACTGGAGAAACAAGCCAAGGAGGCGAAGGCTGAAGTGGAGAAGCATCTCGTCGCCGCTGTTGACGAGCTGAAAGCAGTGCATGCTGAGCTGGAAGCCTTGAAAACAGCTAAAGCTGCCGTTGATAAAGAGCTCGTCGAGGAGAAACGATTGTCCAGCCAGCTCACCACCGACTGCCAGCATGCCACGGCCCTTGTTGACGATCACGTTGATACTATCCGGACGATGAAGGATGTCGCTGTTGCTGCTGAGGCAGAACGTTTGAGGCTCGAGGCTGAGCTAGCTGATGCACAAGCTCACCTCGCGACTGCTGAAGAGGATGGCTACAACAGGGCCATGACTGAGGTATTCCTATTGTACTTGACTTGATTTCTTTTTCCTTGAGATTTTGTGTTACGTACTTACTTTTCCTCTATTTGGTTCGTAGGAGCTTCCTGATGAAGACAAGGTGATGGTGGCCATCGAGTTCTTCCGCTCAGCCACATGGGAGCAGATCGCTATGGAGCGGGGCGGTTTTGATACGACCAAGGGCTACAACATGGCCATTGATGACATCGTCGCCCGAGGTGCCCTTGCTCCTGGATTCAAGAGGGAGGACTTCAATGTCCTCAACTGCCTGAATAAGGATGATACGGAGGTCGGCGAATCCTCTAGTGTTGCTGCTGCAGATCCTACTCTTGCCGATCCACCTTCTGTTGAGCCTGCTGCGACTGCGGATGGTGATGAGCCGAAGCATGATCCTTTCACCTCGTTCTATCCTCTTCGGCAGGTATGGCTCTCTGACTTTGCCGACGAGCAGCCATCCACGTCCACTGCCGCTGCTGCTGCTCCAGATGAGCCCCTGGAGGAGGGTGAGATGGGTTTCGACCCTCAGGTCTTGGATCAGCCTGCTGATGGCGATCGGCCTATGCCTGATGCTACTGTTGCCGCTCCTGCTCCTCGTCAGATTTCCCCTATTGATGACACTGGGCCCCTGAACGAGTCTTTTGCTGATATCCAAGAGCAGAGCGAGGGTGCCGTGAAGTCTCTTGGGCTGAATCTGCTGCCTTGATCTCTTAGAGTGTCCTGCGTGCCCTTATTTTGGCGTCTGTGCCTTGTTTTTAGTATTTTTGAACATCTTTTCTTTCCGTACAGAACATTAGCATTAGTAAATTCTTTCTGTACAGTATATCTTGCTAACATTTGCACGATTTTAGCGCTTATCCCTTGCTAGTACATTTTTGACTTGAAAAGTCTTTTGAGTGTCTTTACTTTGTCTCGTTACATCTTCACTCATATGTGTCTACTTTTTAAGTTTAAATTTGTTACTTGCTAAAACACTTAAGTTTTATGAACAAGCTTGTGTGAGAGTGCGAGAACTTGTGCTCGACTCTACGAGGCTTGTGCTCGTTGTGCGAAGCTAATGTTCGCGCTTGCGAAGCTACGTTTGCGGGAATACGAGAACTTGTGCTCGATTCCACGAGGCTTGTGCTCGTTGTGCAAAGTTGTGTTTGCGCTTGCGAAGCTATGTTCGCGGGAGTACGAGGACTTGTGCTCGACTCCACGAGGCTTGTGCTCGTTGTGCAAAGCTATGTTTGCGCTTGCGAAGCTATGTTCGCGGGAGTACGAGGACTTGTGCTCGACTCCACGAGGCTTGTGCTCGTTGTGCAAAGCTATGTTTGCGCTTGCGAAGCTATGTTCGCGGGAGTGCAAGGACTTGTGCTTGACTCCACGAGGCTAGTGTTCGTTATACGAAGCTAACGTTCGTTTTGATTAAGTTTTTAAACTTAAAGTTTGTAGACAGTATGAGTTTATCTTCATGTTTCTTGATAGATTGTAATCTTGCGGATAAATAGTAGCCAACGGCTAAACTTGAATAAAATAAGAGATTTTATTAGTTTTGGGACTAAGCTCGAGTGACTTCCGAGTTGCCTACGTATCCCGCCGTATATAGGTTGGCTAGGAATCAAGTCCCCGTAGTTCGCTGCTAACTATTACAATGAGAATCCTCGTAAAGGGACTCGTAATTCGTAAAAGAATAAGCGAATGAAGTATTGAAACTACGGTCTTATGGTGCCACAAAGCCATTAGAAAACTAGTGTTCTAACTATAAAACCTTCGTAAGTTCTTGACGTTCCAGGGGCGTGACAAAATCCTTCCACCCAATTCTTGTAAGTAATAATATCCTTTTGAGCTTGCTTTTTCCACTCTGTAAGGTCCTTCCCAGTTCGGCTTCAACTTTCCAACATGCTTGGTAGCTTCAACTTTTCTAAGTACCAAGTCCCCCACTTGAAAGTTCATGAAACGAACTTTGTTGTCATATGCTTTCGCCATCATAGATTTGTACGCTTGAGTACATTGGTACGCTGCTTCTCTTGTTGCTCCGATCAACTCCAAATCCATTTGTCTTGCCCTTAATGCCTGCTCCTCATCATATGTAACAATACGATATGTTGGCATTCCAATCTCAGCGGGTATCACTGCTTCAGATCCATATGTCAATAAGTATGGAGTTTCTCCTGTAGAGGTACGAGGAGTTGTGCGATATGCCTATAATATTCCTGGTAGCTCATCCGCTCAGTTTCCTCCTTCTCCCTCCAGCCTTTTCTCCAAACTCTTCACTAATGTGTTGTTAGTGGCCTCCACTTGCCCATTTGCTTCGGGATGCGTAACGGATGTAAAACGTTGCTCAATTTTCATGTCTTTGCACCAGTCTTGAATCTTAAAACCTTGGAACTGCCTTCCATTGTCGAAAATTAAGACCCTTGGTATTCCAAATCGACAAACGATGTTCTTCCAGATAAATTGTTTCACATTAGCCTCAGTAATGTTTACAAGTGCTTCAGCTTCAACCCACTTCGTATAGTACTCGACTGCCACCAATAACCATTTTCTACCTCCCGTAGCCTTAGGCATTGGTCCAACGATATCTATTCCCCATTGATCAAACGGACATCCATAACTCACCGTTGTCATAGGTTGTGCAGGTGTATGAATGATCTTCGCGTGCAATTGACAGCTTCTACACTTCCTAGAGTAATCCATAGCATCTCGCATAATAGTTGGCCAGAAATATCCTTGTCGGAGTATTTTCTGGGCCAAAGATCGTCCTCCTAAGTGATTTCCGCAACTTCCTTCATGAATTTCTCATAAAACTTGTTTTGCCTGTGAGGGAGATAGGCATCTCAAGAGTGGTCCCTCGAAAGACCGTTTGTATAGTTTGCCATTGAACATAGTAAATCTTGCAGATTTGTACTTGAGCCTTCTGATCGCTTGAGGATCATTAGGTAAGTTCCCCTTCTGAAGATAATCAATAATCTCGTCCTTCCAACATGCCTCTATCTCCACAGGCAATGCGTAGTCAAATGCTTGCGTTGGTTTTGACTCAACTCCTTTGCCGATAGAGGGCTGCTCCGAAGCCAATAGAGTTACTCGCCTTTCAACAAATACTTCGGCGGTACTTGCAAATCGTGACAAAGAGTCAGCGCGTTCATTCTCCGCTCGAGGGATCTGCGAAATAGAGAAAGTATCGAAGTTTGATGTCGCCTCCTTTTCAATTTTTCGAGATACTTTACTATTACAGCCTCTTTCGCCTCATATCTTCCTTCAAATTGATTAGCAATCAATTGTGAATCCGTGAATGCTACAAGGTTCGTTATACCCAACGATTTTGCCATTTGGATGCCAGCAAGCATAGCCTCATACCCCGCTTGATTGTTCGTCACTTGAAAATTTAGCCTTATTGCATAGTCAAATTCTCTACCATCCGCCGATTTTAGGTAAATTCCTGCACCTCCAGCGTCATTCATGGACGATCCATCTACATGCAAAGTCCAAGTTCCCCTTGCAACTATAGGTTTGTCACTTTTGACCTCTTCCGTCACCATTGCTACATCAAGCGCTTGCTCCGCCTCTGAGATAGTTTCAGCCACAAAGTCCGCTAGTCTTTGTGCTTTGATCGCTGTTTTTGGCATATACTCCAAGCCATATTCTCCTAACTTGATCGCCCACTTCACCAATCTCCCAGATGTCTCCGGTTTTGCCATAACTTGTTTCAGTGGTTGATTAGTTAAGACAGTAACCGGATGTGATTGAAAGTATGGTCTTAACTTTCGTGCAGTTATCACAAGTGCGTATGCTAACTTTTCGATCTCTAGGTAATTCAACTCTGCCCCATTCAACACTTTGCTAACATAGTAGATAGGTAAATGTTTCTTATCTTCCTCGCGCACCAATACTGTGCTTAGTGAATTCTTCGTTATGGCCAAGTAAAGATATAGCATCACATTGTCCTTGGGCTTAGATAGTAATGGTGGTGTCGTAAGGTACACCTTCAATTGGCGAAAAGCCTCTTCACAACCATCAGTCTAGACGAACTTGGGTGTCTTACGTAACTTCTTGAAAAAAGGTAAACTCTTTTCTACAAAATGTGATATGAATCAACTAAGTGCCGTGATCCTCCCCACCAATCATTGCACTTCTCGAACGGACTTGGGGGATGGTAAATCCATTATAGCTTTAATTTTGTCAGGGTTAGCTTCGATTCCTCTCTCATTGACCATGTACCCCAGAAATTTTCCAGCCTTAACACCAAAAGTGCACTTCTTAGGATTTAGCTTCATCCCGTATTGTTTCATGGTACCAAAAGCCTCTTCCAAATGTTTCACGTGATCTTCCGCCTTTAGGCTTTTGATAAGCATGTCATCAATGTAAACCTCCATAGTCTTGCCAATTTGATGATAAAACATCTTGGCAACCAACCTCTGAAAGGTTGCTCCTGCATTCTTGAGACCAAACGGCATCACCTTGTAACAGTATATACCTCTGTCAGTGATAAAGGTTGTTTTATGTTGATCATTTACTGCCATTAGTATTTGGTGGAAACCGCTCTGCGCATCACAAAGACTTAGCAGCGCACACCCTGCTGTAGAATCAACTACGAGATCAATCCTTGGCAAAGGAAAAGGATCTCGTGGGCAATGTTTGTTCAAGTCGGTGTAGTCCACGCACATCCTCCATACGGTCGGCTTCTTTGGAACTAGTACAACGTTGCTTAGCCATTCAGAGTATCGCACTTCGAATATATGGCCTGCAGCAAGCTTTGTTTGTACTTCCAACTCCGCAGCCTTGTTCTTTTCATCACTAAAGTGTCTTTTCTTCTGTCGGATGGGTTTAGCATTTGGGTTAACATTCAGGTGATGTACCGCAACTCGAGGATCTATCCCCTTCAAGTCCGAGTCCGTCCATGCGAATACATCAAAGTTTCGTCGCAGGCATTCCAACAGTGCCTTCTCAATCTCCAGAGTCAACTCGCTTCCAATTTTAATGATCTTGTCAGGCTCATCAATCGACAAAATCACCTCCTTGAACTCTCCCGAAGGTTTCAGACGCTCCATCTCCATCTTCTTTTTATAGCGCAGCGTCGTTTTGTCTTCTTTTTCTTCCTCCACCTTCTTCAAGGAGTCCTCAACACTGGGAGGAGTAGGATCCTCCTGCATCATCTCTCGGTCCACTTGCGTAGCAAGCACCATCTCCGTATCAACTTGTTTTCCTATTTCAGGCGTCTCCACTGGATGTATGTCAATCATTGCGACATTTGGATCCGTTTTTGCCTTGATAGGTTTAGTCGATGTAACATAACAACTCCAAGAATCACGATAGTTTGTAGTGAGTTCCGCAACTCCACCAGGCGTTGGAAATTTGACCTTCTGATGCACCGTAGAGATGATCATAGCAAATGCCTTTATCCCAGGCCTTCCAATCAGCACGTTGTATGCAAACGGTATGTCAACGATAAGATATTCCATATTCAGTGTTCTCCTCTTCGGATTCACGCCCGCCAAAAGATGTTGGCAACATGATCCTTCCAATAGGTTTTACTTCACTTCCACCAAATCCTACTAGTGGTGAGTTAACATCAGTGATCTCGTATTGTCCAAGCTTCATTTGTTGTAAAGCATCCATGAAGATGATGTTGGACGAACATCCATTATCAATCATTATCCTCTTTACCCCGTGATTTGCAATCACTGCGGAAACCACCATAGGGCAATTCAAGTATTGTGCTTCCTTAGCTTGTGAAGACAAGTTGTCGAAATCACTATCGTCGAATGTGATTCTTGTATCCAACTTGTCCACTGCAAAGACAAGATCTATCTCAGGACGCTTCAGTCGTTCATTGTATATGTCTCGTGAGATGCGTTTTTTACTTTTGGCTGAGTCTGCGCCAGTAGGTCCGCCAGCAATCACATTGACTCCATTCTCGATATCATCATTCCCATTACCCCTTTTACGCTTTGGTTCATCCTTCTTCTCGTGCGGGGATCTATCTCGCTTGCGTCCAGATGACGCCTTCTCTTGACGTGACTCTCTATTCTCAAGGATGTACTATGAGTTTCCCCTCTTGAATGAGTCGTTCAATCTCGTTCTTTAGAGCCTTGCATTCGTTAGTAAAATGCCCATTCTGCCTGTGGAACTTGCAATATTTCTTCGATATTTTGGTCTCCTCCATCTCTCGGAACGGTTTAGGGGTTCTCAGCAACCCGCTATCTTTCTTTATGGCGTAGATTTCACCAATTTGCTTCCTCAGCGAAGTGTAATTGTCAAATTTCTTAAAGGGTTGTCGATTGCGATCACGATCTTTGCCCCTTAACTCTTTCCTCCAATCTCTGTCTTTATTCTCCTTGCCCCCATGAATTCTCGGCGAGTCCATCAAACCTTGATTCATGGTTGCCTCCTCTACTTCAATGACCTTACTAGCGAGGTCCATCACTTGCTCAATGGAATCAGGTGTGTTCCATGTTATCACTTCTATCAGCTTCTTGCTCCGGCAACGATGCTCCAATACAGAGATGACCAGGTCAACATTGGGAGCATTTACTCTACCAATCTCCAGATTCAAACGCTCGATATACCTCCCCAAAGGTTCATCAGGTCCTCTATAGATATTAAACAGCGTGCTTGGAGATTTCTTCTTTATCCGATAAGTAGCAAACTTCTTTACGAACATGGTCCTAAATTGTTCAGATGATTCAATTGAACCCGAGCGTAAGTTTTTGAACCATTCCTTTGCTGGACCTCTCAGACTGAGCAAAATAAGTTTCGCCCTCATATTCTCTGCATACCCCAAGACCTGCAAATCTCCATCTAACTCATCATAATGTGCTACTGGATCGGTATTTCCATCATACTTCTTCAAAACCGGAAGATTAGTTCCTTCCTTCAACGTCAAATTACTGATCGCCTCACAAAAGGGGTTTGGCCTCTCCCTTAGTGGAATATGTTCTGCAACAACAGGTTCCAATCTTGGTGCGACTCTCTCAGGCAAGTCCCTATCTCTTCCGGCAGTTCGACTTGCTGCAGGTCGATGATCAGGAACTCTCCGCCTAGAATTCACCTCTCCATCCCTTACTTCTCTATCTCGACCAGTTGCTCGACTGGGAGCTCTGTTAGCATTGGTCCTCACTGAAAGAGGATTCCTCCTTTCAAGCGAGGGAGATGGATCCCTTGGCCTTGTCACTCTAGTTTGCGTATAATGCCTTGAGTCATCACGACGCTGGGTCGGATGAGTCCTTCCTTGCTGCGGTGCCGCAGGCTGTGTTGATGGTTGTTGTGCTATTGGAGCCTGAACATTCTGTAGGACAGAAGTGTTAGCCAATTGCTCCACAATCATTGGGACCATAGTCCTTTGGAATGCCGCCATGATTTGATCCAACTGAGCGGAATTCAATAGCTGTTGTTCCGTGGGAGGAACTTCAGGTTGATTCGTTGTTTGAGTTGGAAGATCAAGGGGAGTGCTGGGCGCTGCCACTGATGTTCGCTCAGAAGCATCAGGTGCCCGATTATCATCCTTCCTCTGTGATCTAGTTCTTCCTGCCATTCCATTCTTATCCGTTGCTCTTCGTTGAGCCATTGAGTATCAGTGTTTGTTACTAAGTGCGTATAGAGGTTCCCACAGACGGCGCCACTGATGTGGGGTATTTTCATCTGGATACGTGTCCGCTCTCCAACACTCCACGTCAGAATGCTTTAGTTCCTGCTGGATGCTTAAGCAGCTTTTGAGTTCAGAACCTGCACTCAACACCACACGTAACTAAGCCGGTGCCTCCTCCGGCGAAGGCACTCCGACGCTCAAGTCAGATAGGTCGTAATTTGAGGTATTGTCGTCAGAGACAATAGCTCGCAATTATAGGTCGAATTATGCCAAATAGGTCGAATTTGAGCTCTATAGGTCGAATTAGCACACCTCGAAATGGTATTGAGAACCGTGATGAGGAAACCCGAATAGATCGAATTACCCTCAAATAGCTCGAAATACACTCTATATAGATTGAACAAGAGCTATTGCAATATAGCTCGAATTATTGCTCTATAGCTCGAATTCGATGTATATAGCTCGAAATTAGATGCTAGAAAATAAAAACGTACCTTAGAATGAGGCATGGGACCCCCTTATATAGTAATAAGAGTCCTTATTCGTCTAAAAGTGCAATCCAAGTAGAACTATGACTCAGAATAGGTCGAATTAGAGCTATTTTGAAATAGCTCGAATTGGTCCTTCAAATAGGTCGAATTGGGCCTCAAATAGGTCGAATTTGGGCCCATATAGCTCGAACTGGACTCCTGGGCCTCAAATAGATTGGACTTTAGCCCATATAGCTCGAATTGGGCTTTTGGGCCTTCAAATAGATCTTGTTTGAGTCCATATAGCTCTGATTGGGCTTGTATAGCTCGAATCGGGCCTTTTCGGGCCCAAATTGATCTCGCTTGGGCTCAATTTGGGCCTACTTGGGCCGATTTCCGAGTTTTGCCTTGAATTGTAATTTTGCATTAAAAAATAATGATGTCGACGTGGCATAATATGTCCCGAAATACGTTCGTGTATTGTATCGGATATTATGACGTGGCGGGTACCGAAATATGGTACATCACATACCTTCATTTAGCCACCACCGTTCCTAGGGGCACCCTGCCCTATATTTTCAGTACGAACACCACCAACTGCTGCTCCTCCAGCAACATAAGCGACGGCGAGTGCAGCAGTCGCTGCAACAATAATGTAAATTAAGCTTTTTGCATAACAAGAGTATATGATTTAACTTCGAAGTCCTCATTAAAAAGTTGAACAAAACATTTGTACTTTACTGTACCATAACTTTTGGTTGTTAAATCATACTGGTTATTGCTTAATGACATCTATTGTTTTAGAATAGAATTGCTTTAGTGGACGGAGGTAAGGTAAAAATGATAATTTTAATGTCTATAAGACTCTAACAATCATCTATTGCAAACTTTAGATGAGAAAGTAGAATTTTAAGTGAAATTTTGCCATTTTTTCATTGTATAAGAAGACCAAATATGTGAGGTCAAAAGATAAAGAATATAGTGTGTCAAAAGTACAAAGAGAAATACTAATTGTACATTAGATGTAAGTTAGAATTTACAAGACCAAAATTACAATTTGACGATTAATTCTTATCCAGGCTGCAGTTATTGGAAAGGCTAAAGTCTTTCATTTTAACTTTTTTCCCAAATCACCGTGCTTGCTTTATAACTCCTTTGACTTATTCCAAGTCTCTCTTTCTCTCTCCTTTGCTTCCACAGTCCACCACTTCCTTTTGAATTTTTTCTCCTCTCTCTGCTTTTAAAGTAAAGATATATAAAGTTCTAACATTTTTTTATCTCACAATCTTCACAACCCCAGCAGAATTTACAGCTAAAAGATTCTGAGGTTCGACTTTGATTTTCCTGTAAATTCTACATAAAAAACAATTTAATATCTCTCACACTGTTTAGCAGGACATCCAAGCAATTTCTTCGTTTGATTCTTCAAACACATGAGCACAATTATGGATCATCATCCATATTTACGCGAGAGAAACAATATGGGATAAAAGATCGGAATTGACGATGGTGATGTGTTTTCCATTGCAAATCTACTGTCTTTTCATAAAGGGGAACAAGAAAAATGTCCAAAGTTATGATATGGTATCTGTTGACTGCTTCGTTGCTGCATGCGTGCCACGTTTCTGCAAAGCCACACACGTACACATATGACATAATAGAAATTGAAATTTGACAAGGATGAAAATAGAATATAAATATACATAGGTTCGGAATGTGTGGAGAAAACAAAGAAAGAGAACGACTCGAGAATTCCAAACGTGGAGGAAAATGGCTTGGATTGTCACTTTTATTAGTTAGTATTGATATATATATACACACACATATATAAAAGTCACTTAAATATTTAACTTTTTTATTGAAAGTTTTATCGAGCATCTCGTATCTAGAAGCATTCATGACACCTCCAAGAGTTGGAGTTAAATGATTTTTATATTTTTTGATAGATGAAGTTAAAAGAATTTACAGTGTTGTGACTCATGAGGTAATAAAAAGCCCACTAGCTTATAAACTACATTTGAACCAAATTGTCCGTTGGCCCAAGAAGATTCGTCAGCTGAATAAATAATAAGTAAAGAGTGAGTGATTGTATTTCAAGCCCAATGCAAACTGCAAATTTTCGTTTTCTTCTCGTATTCACTTATTTAGTCATCTTGAAATGAAGAAATTGATGTTTACGATGGGTATCATAATCCAAACTAGAGCAACATAAATGAGTAAATTATAAATAAATAACTATGTGTGCGTTTTCGAAGGTAATATTAAGTTTCTCTCAAAATGAGGAAAAAACTATAAACCTAAAAAGTATATATTAGATACAATACAAACAAACAACATCTTGCAAAAAACCCTTAACAGCAAAAAGAGAATGGCTTGGCGTGGTTCAATATCTCGATCTCTCATGTCCACCGCCGCTCGTTCTTCCACCTTCCGCTCTTCATCCGCCCCACGCGTCATCCTCCGTCCGCCTCCTCCTCCTCCTCGCCGCTTCTCTTTCTCCAATCCCAGGTACCTCTATTGTTAATTGTCCAGTGCTATTAGGGTTTTAAATAACTCCCATTTCTTAATGCACTGCAGGCTTTTGGGTGAATTAGCTTGTGCTCAATCGCTAATGCCGCTGTCAGCCGCGCCCTCTCACTTGGCCCGTGCCTGCGTTGAGCTTTCCCACGGTACCCTCAGGATCGCTAGTATTACTTCTTTCTTAGTGACTCTAGGCTGTCTCAATACTAATTATGTTATTAAGGTCTTAATTTGCTAGTCTAATGAAAATGTTGGGATTTTTTGGGAATTATAGGTAGGAATGGAAAAGATGGGTGATGTCAGCTGCCGCTTCCTAACGTTCAACAGTGAAGACCTGACATTTGTAGGTTTATATGTTTCTCCTATAATTTGTCGTTTGATTTTAGCGTAGATTTTCTCCAACTGTTGATTTTACGCGCACTAAATGGAAGGTTAGTGGCTTTCTGAGTTAAAGAATGAAGATGAATTATACATAGGGGTTACTTGAATGCTGAAACATGACTAGAGAATTGCTGTTTTTGCTTTACTACTGTAGTCAATTTATATATTTACCGTTCGTTTGAAGAAATTTATTTATGACCTTCGCGTGTGTATGTTAAAATATAGTTTCTTTGAATAATGGTAAGTATAAGTTTTGATGAGATAGGTCACATGGTTCGTCCACTACCGCCAACGCACTGGCACTAAAGTCCTGAACCAACAATCTGAGTGCATTGCGGCAATAAGATGCTCTTGGTTTTGCTAGTTCGCAAGTTAAGTTTCCCTAGTTCGCAGTTTTATACTATTAAGAAGAAGCAAGAAAATAAAAACAGGACGCAGCATAGATCTTAGGCATGGTCGACGAAAATAGAATTAGAATATTTACTGCCTTGAGATTCCATTGAAAGAGATAAAAACAGAACAAGTTTCTAGTAACTTCAGTGGCGTACACCACCAGATTGCATTGAGAAAATGAAGAAGCTAGGAGGCTGTAGGACAAAGACATTAGAATTGAATGAGTGTTGACTTTTTAGGGCTAGTATATTGGCTGATTCTTCTTTTATTTGTTCGGACTGAGTAGTGGATCAAATGGGCCTAAATGGCTAATTTAATCTAGATATCTCGACCGTTTTGCCATATTTAAGAAAAAACTTATAGAAAAGCTTGTATGATCTGTATCATAATGAGAAAGTAGTGAATGACTATGAGAGATCAATTTTATTATTATTATTAATAATAACTTTAATAGACACATTAAGACTCTTTAGTAGTGGTGTTTATAGAATTTGACTTGTGCGCACGTGCCCATACCTGCCCCTGCTTATTGTGACCCAGTTGGGACATAGGTGCTGAGTCTTTTTATGGCACTTCACTAAGAAACTGAAGATAAGTTAGTCCAAAGAAGTTAGAAAATGTCACCAGAATTCTTTTCTTTTTTTCATTTATAGTTCTGCCCAATGATGAATGTTTTGCTGCATGTTCCTTTATAGTGAAAATTTTGTTGTAGAGCTTTGTGCATTGGGATCGAAATTCGATTATGTCAATTTATATCTAAAATCCATCTTGGGATGGATTTTAGAATTGTTCCTTGTTATTTTTAAATTTAGTTGTTTATGTTTTACAAATTATATAAACTGCACGTTCATGCACTTTTCTTCATTAAAGTATGTGGTTCACAAGATGGCTTTGTATTTGGGAGCACATTTGCTTTCAACAAATATGTAAGATCCAAGTGCAAATACCATATTACCAATTTAAATACGGCAATTACAAAGGTCGACTTGCAGGCCAGGAGATCTATTTTCAGCTTGACATAAATATTGATGTATTATCTTGGTATGTTGGGATTAGGCACTTAGATTTAACTTGATTTTTATGACAATATATTTTCTTCAAGTTCTACTTATGACTGGTATTTTAACCAGCCTATGGCTTTACCTGGGTATAGAGTTTCAAAGGGAATAAATGAAGAGCTTATAATGTGACCATTCATCTTCTCCTTTATGTGTTCTTGTGATGTTTAACATAATCTTTGCAAACACCAAGTGACGCTTGCACTTGTCTTCGGCAACCCTAATTATTTTACATGTTACATTGTGGCAGGTACTTGAACTTTTTGTTGGATCAATAAAGGGACTGCTCAATGATCCGGGTCGTTGCTGATAGGTGCACCTTGCAGGATATTTTTGCAGGGGAAGGATGGTTAAAGTAGAACATGCAATTTCGTGTTTTTGCTGATGAGACAGAATTTAGATAGTTATCTTTCCAGTGTGTTAAAGACATTCAATGGCGGCTGAAATGTTTACGTCATGCTCGCCCGTGTATGAAGTTTGATTTAACATTTTTTCCAACTATCATCAACCATTTCAAGTAATCCTGGTTTCACACATTTGTTGGATGTTTCAAAATGTTAGCAACTATGGTGAACGTATACTTCTAGAATTACACCTGCTATGCAATGTTGGTGTACATAAGATACCAGTATTTCTCAGATATCCCTCAAATACAGATCGCAACATGTCGGTCTCTCGAAAAATAACCAAAAAAAAAAAAAGGAAAAGTAAACTTCTGGATATTTTGTTGAGCATTTGAAAATGTCCTATAGGATTTGATTAGTCCTGGACACGTTAAAACTTCTACAGTATTTATTGCTTAAGAGCAAATTGCATAGAAGGTCTCTAAAAAATTCTTTTTCCTTGATTTTCTTCGAGACAAGTGCATTTCCCCCTAAATTTGATCCCAGTTTCAATGTCCGAAGCTTTTGTAGTGTTTATAAAGAAATTTACTTGGTCACAAATATCAAGAACATGTTGCGGATTGGTTGATCTAATCATTTATCCGGTCGATTAAGTATAGTTACAAGTTTCTCTAAGTGATGTTTAACCATATATTTAAATTGATATTCTTTCTTGAATACACCTAAATTTAAGTCTTGATATTGATTTTTCTGGTTTTATTGTTACCGTGCTGGTTCAATTCTGTATGAGCTTAGCAAAATGTTCGTGTCTATATATACATATAATGTTATATCTTATGATTTTAAAGAAAATGTGGTCTTGTCGTATTGTTTCGTACATTATATCTTTATGATTTTAAAGAAAATGTGGTCTTGTCATATTGTTCCGTATGTACACAGCACCAGAGCGCCTTACATGCCGTTAATTACTCGTGATAATCGATACTGTTGCTACCAGTTTGCTGACTGCATCATAAAATAAACCAACGCCCGACTCTTTGTCGCAAAGAAACTATCTGCTTCTCCAGTAACAACAATATTTCTTCCTCAACGTAAATGTAGCGCTTTATGAAGCCTTCTGTAACGATCGCAATCTTCCTAGTCATATCGGCACAAACATTGTCATAAGTTGTCCTAGTGATATGCGGTACGTCATACGCATGGCAGATTCCGTTTTTTGGGCGAAATCTAGAGTATATCTCGCAATAGTTAAACCAAATATTTACTTTCTGCACTCCATCAAACAGATTACAGCCTCCTCGAATGGTAAACTGTATACAACTAATAATTTCTTCAAGAAGATTAGTATCGATTTTAAAGTTACAAAATAATACAACTTCCAGTAGCTATTTGATTCCAAGCTTTTGAGTTACACGCTTGATGATAGGAAGCCTTTCTTTGATGAGATCAGGGTCACTATAAGCAGCAGAATCAGAAGGATATCCTTTCTGCAATTAATGAGAACAAAGAGTGAAAACGTTGATTGGGAGGATAGAGATTTCAAACATTCAAAGGAAATTAGTTTAGACCAATTCAAATAAATAAGTTGTTGCCACGGCAACAAATACAGCGCAACACGAAGCATATAACATACTTTAAAAAGTACTTGAAAACTTGGAAAAGAAACATAAGAGTAGCCAGATGATTTTAGAACAAGTTTTAAGAATAAATAGGCTCGTGGGGAAGAATTCAATAGGTTACTGATAAAGAAGAAAAAAAGAACATCACTTACAGATGACAAAGCCTGAAAGGTGGATTCTCTCCAGCAGATTTCTCGAAGAATAATTGGTTCTCCGCTCTCCCTGAAAGTGCAATGCATACGGGTGTCCCTCAATCTCATAAGCACTCCATCAACTCGCAGCTACAAGATGACCCAAAAAAATGAATAAATAGAGAAAACTACAGTTTTAGCACGAGAAACAGTGAATATAAAATCCACAGATAAACAGTTCTACACACGGGAAGTACACCTGTAAGTTTGTGACACAGTTGCATTCAAAAAGTCGAAATACTAGTATGCCGAATTTGTCAAGGAAATATTATGTGAGAAATTTTCAGAAGACTCACCCAAAAACGCAAGAGAAGAAACCAACCACTGGGCATGACTCGCTGCAAAATTATCCAATAGAGTAATAATTTGTGGTGACTCCTCTTATCTAGAAAATGTATTGGTAAAAAACATGTGGAACATAGTTACTACAATTTACCACTTTAACTGCCAAAAGAGAGGTACCATTATCAGACAATTCATCTTCATACAATATAACCTGTCAAGATAATGAAAATGGCCTGTAATGGCATAAAAAGGTAAAAATGAAATTCATATATGATGTTTGGTCCTAAGAGCTCCTGGAATCATCTTATCAACTAACTACAAACCTCATCATAGAATAGGATGGGCTCTTTAGATGCTAAAGCAACAATATCGATCTGCTCCTGGCAGTCTTCCCAGTGTGGGCAGCGGCTATCTTCCTCCGGAGGTCCTTCACGGGACTAGCAAAGGAGTAATAACAAATCTTAGGATTTCAGAAATAAACAGCAAAGAATCAAAAGAGAGACATATACATTCAACATGCACATAAATTCTTGCAGGCCTTCAGTTTATTGAGAATTTAAAACCATGTTTGGGTCTCGAAATTTTGTGAGGAAAATGCAAGAAACTATTTCCTCCAATTAGCTATTTTCACAGTTTTTGCCAGAAATAATAAGCTTGTGAAATTTAGTTGTAAAACCTTTTCTTTACTTGGTCACCATAAAATGATGATGTATAGTTTCCATTAAACACAGCAATAAAAGGTTGCACTGAAATACACTAGGCACAAAAGTTACCAGAAGTAAAAAGTGAGAAGATAATGTAACAACATACCACTAATCACCAGCACTATCTCAATCTATGACAAACCCAAAACTAATGGAAGAAAGAACCTCTGCATTTTGAAAAACAGCAAACTCAGAGATCCAAGAAAGAAGGCACACCTCGGTACTTATTTCAATACTAGCACTGCCACAGTATGGTGTTGTAAAAGTATAATCATAGTCCAGTATCACCTGATTGGCAGGCTTGCTGCATGATTTAGAAAAAAGAATCAGCGAGACGATGTACAGGAAGAGGTGGGATGCAGTGCAGTATTTCAGAGACTCAAGACGTCTCCTATAAGCATAAAAATTAGGTATGAATTTGTTACCTTCTACAGTTCCCAGGGTTAGCATAAGAGCACCAAAAGTCTTGGACAGTCAGAGAAGAGCATTTAGTGAGTTTAGAACTAAAGGATAATGCTCAGAGGATGATCTACCTATATGCATGTTAGATGGAATGGCCTTTTTAGTTCTATGATTTGCTTATGATTTTGGGCACATGATGTTCATCTGAATCACTGTGAACTCACGCAAATGAACGTTCTCATCTGATTTGGAGGAAACTCTTAATAAAAGTCGAGCATATCCTAAGATCTTTGTGGTATGATAACATCATTGGAATAACTGAAACATTCACAACATATGCATTCACATTTTGATAGTTTCCACCGCATGTCTTTTGTCTTAAATGGTTAACAGTCCTTGAAATGCAAATATAAATAGTTCCACCATGTTATTCCAGGTAACAAATATTAGATATTTGCATTTAAATATACGAGTCCAAGTCAGGATTTTATCCGATTTAGTATTAGACATGACATATAGAAGTTTAGATAACAAATTATAGAGACATTATACAACACCTATGGAATTTCCATTTAGCAGCAGCTGGAACTTCAACTGGAGGCAATCTTTCCTGCTTCCAGCCGCATAGAGCATCAAATGCATTAAAATTAATATTAATACCGCTAGTCATATGATTAAGAATCAAAGAACTCTCCCCAAAAACCATCTCCGGAAAGTGGGATGTTTGAAGTTTCTTCTCCCACCTGCACGATTAAACCAACACTGAAAATACTCGAAGCAGAAATATGTAGCAGATTAACAAGAAGAAAGATCAGCATGTACTACTCCTATCTAATAAGCCATCAAAGAATCCTAAATCCAGGTCAAGTCAGAAATTTATGAAGAGGGAGCTAGAATAATGATACTATGAATCGGAAAGTGCATGTATGAAGACATTTACAAGAGAGATAATCAGAAAAAAGTATGACACCAAGAGCTAATATTATAACTTTTAAACGACATGCGTTAGAATCTTCACCGCTAATACTGGCACCATACAAGAATCAGTTTAGAATCTCTACTAGCTTATTATGAAGATGCGCTTAAATTCCTCTTCTTCTTCTTCTTGAAGGATAATGAAATAAATTGAAATAGATTCGTATAGCAAGAAGGCAGAGACAAGGCAAACAAAAGTAGAACAACAAAGATATTTCTCTATTTCCACTAAAGAGATCATTTTGTCGCCCAATTCGTACACATTATGATTTCGAAACCCTCAAACGCTTTTTGTTCTTTTCACTTGTTACACATAAATCATCCCTTCCCCCCTCATCCAGGAACAACAAATTATCAGCACACCGTGATCATTCTTCATAATCTTCTCCAGATATTGAAAATCAACAAAAAGAAGCTAATCAATCAAGGTACTTTCTAGCTGAACCATAGCAGCTAATCAACACAACAAAAATGTCACCTCTTTTTTTCTCAATGTTAACCTTAAGCTCTTTCTATTCTCAATAAACCAACTAGATCAACTCCGCAGTAGCAAAAGCCCTAATTTATATCATCATTTCACATGACAACACACTTAGTTTGTATCTAATAACGTTTTAAACTCATCTACATTAATGCAAATTCAACAACGGCACGATTTTGAGCATAAACAATAGCAATACATCAGCAATTTAGTAACAAAAATGTGAAAATGCTTCTCAATCCATAACATATACACAACAAACAAACGGAGAATGAAGAAATATAGTAGTAGTACTGTTGGAGGAGAGAGGAATTGAGAATAGAACTGTTGCGAGTCTCGATCTCCCAGCCGCGTATACGGAGACCGTGGCGTCCGCCGCCGAGCGCCGCCGCACCGGCCGATTTGAGCTCCCGATCATCGAATTCCCATTCCATCTCCGATGATGATCAATCAATCTCTCTCTCTCTCTACTCAGTACTGGAGTAGAGCTACGCTTTGACTTGAGCTAAAAGCGTGTTAAAGTTGTAAAAAAATCGTCTATTATCGTTATTATGAAATGAGGTTTTGGCATGTGACCAGGGGCATAGCCACCCCAAAGGCTTGGGTGGGCTATCGCCCGGGTTAAAATTTAAAGATACATGCATATTTAGATATATATTAGCCTAACTCAATGTAATTTAATTGAGAAAAAATTATAAAATATAAGTATTTAAGTCCAACTTATATAACAAATTATTTTTCTAACCCAACTAATATCCTCACTTGACAATCAATTGAGATGTCACATTCAACAAAACTATAACTTAACTAAAAGTAGATATTTCTACCGCAACAAAAGGACAAACATTTTTAACTATGAATATCGTTTAACAATTCGTGAAGGTTTTGTAGCAAATACTATGATAAATTACATACATTGAAAGAGATAGTTGAAAGTTTCAATTGGAATTGTAGATGAATTTTATTCTCTAAAGAGCCGTTGGGCTCAACTTCAATGTTGTTTTCAGAAGAAAATGCATAAAACACCCATGTGTTTTCAAAATCATGCATCATTTCATCTTGTGTTTTTTTTTTTTTTAAAGACGCCTCGTAATTTCAATAATCTTCCACCAATTTCTCTATCTATTTACTACACATAATAGAGCACGCATGACAATTGGATTTAATGAGACCTTTTAAACCTTTATATACCAACTAAATTCACTAAAATATCTTAAAGTAAGAAATGCTTAAAACTCTAATTCTCAAACTTGGATCAAATTCATATTATTAAGAACCTAAAACTAGTTACTAGCTAAATTTTTTTTTTTTTTCTGGAACCCACTTATAGTCATTAAAAGCTTTACACCAAACTCCCTCTTATTATAACAAAAATACAAAAAGTTTTACAAGATACGTAAAGTTGATAATACACATTAACTAATGTATGTTAAGTCGTTTGTTAAAATTGGTTTAATGGTAATTTATGAAAAGAAATGTTGTTTGATAACATATAAATTTTACCCTTTTTTGTCTAATAATAGGTGTTTTCTTATTATATTTTAGACATTTTGTATTCAATTCTTTTTGACTTTTTTGTTTAAATAACTTAGTGCTTTAGCGTAGTCCAGGGTGAAAAAAATTCCTGGATACGCCCCTGCATGTGACACCAGATTTTTTCCTCCCAAATTTTGTCGTAGCTACAGCAGGGTGTAGCCACACCCTGATCACTCATAATGTGTCGGACCCACGCGGAACCCACTTGTGTGGGTCCCACATGTTCGTGAGTGCGGGATGTGGTGCAGCATGTTGTAGCATAGACGAACTCTCACTAGCAATTATCACACGGGGTACTCTGCATATCTGCAATTATTTTATGTAATCCAATTGTTTTACATTTTTAAGCAACTGATTTATACATGTAAACTATAAAATAGGAATCAGCCATTTAAATAACTTTTTGTACTTGCACAATACATTGTGATGAATAATAAGAAATTTTCAGTGCTATATGAACAATTATTTTAATGAAGTGAGAAACTATCAATAGTTTTCTAATTACCAAAAAAATAATAATAGTACTTTTAGGAAGCGTATAAGACATAAATCTATTATATCTTATCTTACAAGTTTATAATATAATATAATATAATGTAAATATATCCTCAGTTTTAAGGAGAACATGCATTTTATTAGTATAGATTACAATTTTACACGACTACCAAAAGCACCCTCAGTCTTAGTGCTATTGCTTTCCTAAATTTAGGATATGTCGTCATATGTGCTGCCTTAAGATATCTATTGAAAAATGAAACAAAATGCCATGGTATTAGTTCCAGTTTTCAAGGACAGTTTTGCCTCATTCATGTCAGTTTCATTGTTATTTTGAACATAGTGAAGCCAGTTGAGCTAGGCTAAATCATGATCAATTACAAGAGCAACCTCTAGTCCCAGCAATGCAAATATATGCAAAAAGAATATTCTACAGAAAGGAGTAGAGTTACTGACAATTTAATGTTTCATTCCACAAAATAGAGAGAATACAAGTGTTTCATTTGTACTTGTACTACAAAAGCTTTCAGAGAGCTCTAATACTCCATTGCCAAAGAAGAAGCTAAGAGTTGGTTATTGTTGGTATATATTTACATCAGAGCTTCATATCAAGTTACAGCAGAACTCTTCCATGACCCAAAGAGAAATTCTACAACTGCTTCATCGAGCAAGACAATATAACAATGCTGTGCTGTACTAAAGAAAGTTTTCGAGATGTTCATTCTATCACGAGTGTGAGTTGATTCTTTGAGCATTTCATGAAAGCTCACTCAAATGAAACGTCAAAATAAAGAGCAGGCACTTCTGTGGGTGGAAGCAAAGACGCAACACATTTAAACTGTTCCAAGAAAATCACAGTATGTAAATCAGATTCTAAAACATGTATGAATATGGGGAATATTACAATAATGCTCTATTTTTATCTCGAAATAGGAAAACGAGTTACCTTGTGATCCATATATTTTTCTCTAACCGCTAGGGCAGCTGCTTCACTTCTGAGTTGCAGTTTGTGAAGTTTGAGAACACACCCTTTCAGTTCGCATGGCTTGTAGCCCGTATGCTGTTGTAGAGAAATACTCTGGAAAAGGCGTAGCAAAATGGTACATCAGCACGGGAAAGTACAAACTTGGGAGTCCATCAATCTAATCTTTAGAGATTTCAGTATGTTATCAGAAAAAAAAATAAAAACTTGGTTAGGTAATACAACTTTTAATCATCTGAAACAAGCAAATGAAATACATTAGCTTGGTGATTAACAATTTATTAAAATGACAGAGGTCATACGCGTCGACTCACTAATCCTAAACATCTGCAGTTTATATTAATTAGCTCATAGAAACTTCAAAAGAACTTCTGTTGGCGGCAGTTCAAACAAAGGCTAGGACTTACCCATGGGTGGGATTCTGGCTGGAGAGTCAATCTGGAAAGAAAGATGGTTGAAGCAGCAACTAATGATGGAATGTAGCCAACGCAACCATATTCTAACAAACTTAGCTCAGCAAGATAATGACAGAGAAATTCAAACTTGAGATTTGAGAACTGGATAAAACAATAACCCAGTTAGCCTAATATTAGTATATATAAGATATACTTCTAAAAGAACTTAGAATTGATCGTGAAGATAGTAACCTACCAAGGGGTTATCTTGAGCAGCTGCTGTAAAAATTCTGCAAATTCCAACAAACAAATTAAAATTGATGACTGACAACAAATATTACAACTTCACAAATATATATATATATATATATATATATATATATATATATATATATATATATATATATATGTATATCAACAAAAGATTAAGTATTCATTGCAACTGGAAGTTAACCTGAGAAAGGTTTTAGTAGTGGGATTGCCGATCTCAAAGTCCAAAAACTTTAGGACATCTCTCTCCATGAGAACAACCTATAACACAGCCTCAAGAATGAAATACTTATAACACAATCTTATTGAAACAAAAATTCTACATTAAATTGGGGTAAGATATCTAACCTCCTCCTTTGTGTATGTATTATCTGTTATATAGCAAAAGTCTTCAACATGCGGAGGACTGATTTCTTCATATTTACTGCATTTTTATCGGAAATATATAAGAAGTTGCAACAAGAATTGTAAAACAAAGAGCATCAAGACATCATGGGCTTACGCTGCAACAAGCATGCAAGAGACTCCAAGAAGTTGAAGCTTATCCCTGCTCAGGTTATGGGAAGAAAGGTACCTATCAATAAAGCTTACAGTAAGGTACAGCGTCTCTGAAGCAAGTTTGTACTCTTGTGTGACCTCCACCAACCAATCAACCAGAACTTCTCGCATAACTGGAATTACATCCTTTTGAACCTTTTCCATGTAATTCGACAAAGGCCTCCTCTTTGCCTCCACCTATATAGTCACAAAGGATCATCATCACACAGTCTCACATTCTGGACAATAACAACCCAAGAGACCAAGAAAACGTATCCAACAGAAAATCAACTAAAGCTATTTGTAAGAATTTGCAAAAACCAAGTGCATGACTGTACAAAAATTTATAATGTATTCAATTCTTGCAGTAAAAGGCAGGGCTTATTATTACAACACGAATAAATTCAACTACATTATAATTAATAGATGGGATAAAGAAACATGCATGGTTAACCACATTTGATTTCGATCGAGATCTTATAATCGCAATTCGCATAATCCTAAACGTCATAAATTAACCTTTTGCTCTGGGCTCATAATCATAATTAGGAAAATTCATAAATGTGTCCATCACTAACATAAATACCATAATTAGGAAAATTCATAAATGTGTCCATCACTAACATAAATACCAAAACTTTGATATCCGAAAACAACAGAGAAACCAATCACAAACAAATAATTACTGCAATCTAATATATCATCAAACTATTCCTGTAACAAAAAGGAAACTTTACTTATTTTGGTATCTTTAACATTTTTTGAAAAGGCGGTTCTTTGTCTCGACATCAAATCTATTTCTCTACTGTTAGTCCAATGACGCAAACTGAACAGGGGCAAACCTGGAACTTAGAGATCCATTTCATTAAGTCTAAAGATCTCTAAAGCTTAGTTTTCACTCTTCGTATTCTATTGATTCTCAGCAAATAAAAGTTAGCCATTAGCAAATAATTAATTAATACCGAGTAAATCGCGGTTATACAACTTTCTTTCAATTTACATCATGACAATATAACAATAAAGAAGCATATTATATTATACCTCCAAACAATGCAGGTGCTGATATATAAGCGGCGCGTATCCAAATCTCTTCGGCTCATTGTATCCCGGAGTAACCACAACTTCAATATTTGTTGATTTTTTCTTCGAAGCAGGATCCGACTTGTGTTTCTCCTGACCCGGATTGAGATCCGACCCGGAGACGTTGGTGATATCCCCCAGGGCCACCCGCTTCTTCATCATCACCGGATTATCTTCTGCATTTGATTCATTAGGGCGTTTTCGTGTACTTCGATTTTCGGTATCAGCCATTAGAACCCTAATTTTTTTCCTTAGGGTTTTCTGAAATTGGGGTTAGGGTTTTAGCAATTGAGGATGATAGCACGAATGAGTTTGTGTGGACGTATTGATGAATTTTATAATTAAATTTGGTGGAGAAGAAAGAGGGAAAAAGATTTCAATTTGATTTGTTTTTTAATGAAGAAGAAGTGATATTTGATGATGATGATGCCGCCCGCCATTTTTACAATTTCAAAAAGCTTTATTTTACCGCGCTGTCAAGTGCCGAATCTATGCGTCAAATTTTGCAATAAATATAAAATCTAAAGGTATGTTAGTTAATAAGTAAAAAATCTAATTTCAATGGTATATACAACACACTCCTTCCACACGTCGTCATGAAATAGTTTTTCGTTAAAAATAGGCATATTCCATCCCTGTAATTTTTCATACTTTTCGAGTTACCCTCTCCTATATGCAATTGTTAGGGAGTGTTGAATCACAAGGGTAATTTTTTGGAGGAGATTAGGTGTCCTATTTAACATCACACAAAGGATAATTCGCCTATTTATTTCCAACAAAGGGTAAAGTGCCAATTTCACGAAAAAATATTTTATGCAACTGTTGCATTGCTGACGTAGTGCAACCAATAATTTTCAAAAATATAGGAAACAGCTACCCCAGAATCTCATCCCAACTATTTACATTAATAACCGACTTGTTGTGCCACTGCATCGAGCATCGTTTGCACGATAATTTCTCTTCTTCCAATTTCATGTTCGGTCTTTTCTCCTTGCCTTTGCAAATCCTTATGATGCTTATTCATTTTTGAGCCCTCATACTTGTTTTTTAAGTGTTAGTATTATTTATTTTTGCTTTTGCTGTCTTAAAAAAAAACCCATAAATATACACAATTCCAAAAAAATTAAATGTCGTGTGCCTCTCAAACTGCTTCTAACAATGTTTTCAAAAGAAGCTAATTCTTAATAAATATTGTAAGCATCGGATTATATTTTAAATAATTTTTTTAAAAGTATTTGCAAACGGTCTCGACTTTAGTCAAAAGCAACTTTAATTAATTTTAATAAAAAATGATATAAAATCATCTTCTTGCAAACACCTCTACCGTCATTCGATTCGATAAAATTACTGTACCAATTGGTATGGCTCATATCAGTTGTTCTGCACACCGATGTGACATCCCACAAAAGAGAGTTACGACCCTCGATCGAGCAAAGCACAACCAGAAGCCGCAACAAAAAATCAACCGTAGTGATTTAGACAGTTACCCGTGCCTATGAGACAAAGCATCGTTCTAATGACATTAATTGTTCGCCGCCGCCTGACTATTAGGCGCACATTCCATAATCACTCGACGTTTCCCCTACATGAAATAATCGGCACGCGAACTATGCTACCAACACATTGTGCGAGCTAGCCTGCACATTGCGTACGCCGGGTTGCACAATATACGTGCCGTTCATGCTTGGCAGCACATCGTGCGAGCCCACCTGCAAAGTTGTTTGTCGATAGACATAGGTGCAAAGCTTTTGTTAAAAATAAAATGGCATGCTATACAAGGAAGTCGTTGACTCATGTGTAAAGGTCCAACGTTCTGTTTTTTGAACATATACATTTTTTTAAAAAGTATATAGAATGATATAACAGTTAAAGATATGACTAGGGGTGGGCATAGGCGGGTACCCGTCCCGAATGGATACCCGCAGTGCGTACCCGACATGTTGGATAGTGAAAAACCATTTCTCGATCCCGACCCCGAAATATGTGGGTACCCGAAGGCGGCTACCCGTTATGGTAGGGTACCCATGAAGGCAGGTACCCAAATATCTCATTTTTTTAACTTTGATGTTGGAAAAAGTTGATGTTTTTCAATTTTAATCTTCCATGCAATGTGTCTTACGTTTTTTGGCACTGCGGTGAAAATCTCTTGAATAATTACAAATTAGAAAGATGACTTATCTTATTTTCTATGTGATACTCAGAGCTTAGTGAATGTCCTTTTTGAACTCTTAGTCGTTTGTCTTTCTTTATTATTAACCCCAAGATACTCTAATATAAGTATTTTTAATACTATATATACAGCAGGTGGGTACCCGATTGTGTTCGGAAATTTGGTTAGGAATACCCGAACCCGACTCTTTCAAAGCGAGTACCCGTCATTTGGATACCCATACCCATATTTCCCGTCCCGAATGGGAAATACCCAATTGAGACGGGTTTGGGTATGGATACCCAAATCTTTTGCCCACCCCTAGATATGACAAGAATGATATAAAAGCTAAAGAAGCTTAAAATTAGAAGATTATACATATGAGAACAAATATGTAAATTAATCTATGGAAAAAATCTCATTTACACAATTTATTTTGAATGAATTCCGGCAGTACCTATCGTTTGATTAAAAAACGTTTTCTAACTAACAAATCAATAATAAATATAATAAATAAAATATTGGGTTTACTTATACATATAAGAAACTTAAGGCTTTTTTTTTTTTTTAAAACACATAAATATCTAATATTAAATTTATACAGGAATTTTTTACTAAGCATATCTCCTCTAGATTTGCTCCTTCCAACAGACTCCTAATTGAAACACTCGTAACATGCATACAACATGATTTTCTATAAAAACCTTAAAAACGTAGAAAGCTTAAACTTGTAACCAAGAAAGAAAAAGTGAATAATAACTTTTAACATGCTATGCAAACTGACTTAACATTTAATACTAAACATCGAGAGTATGTCTTCCTTTTTCCCCTTCTATTGTAATGGAAAGAGGTAACACATGTGTGACATGACCAAACTCATAATTTCCTATTATCCCTTGGTAAAATATAATGCCGCAAAACAACCTGATAAATAACATGGGGTAAAGTGCAACATAGGGTAAAGTATAGGGGGTTTAACGCTTTTATCCCAATAACAACACAAAATGTTTACTTTAGAACATGTAAAAGATTTCAAAATGAAGCTCATCACTGTTTCTCTGTGAATAAATTATCAACAGACCTCAAAACTCTTTGTGAGATCCCTTTGTTCTCTTTAGTATACTCACCAAAAGCGAGAGAAAAAAGGCAGGTAGACGAAAAGGACAGTAAAAGATCATTAAAGTGTATATTTGTTCACGCATTTGAACTGCTTGTCGAAAGTGTAGACCATTCCAGATGAGAGATTCACTGTGGCAGTAATTCCTCTGTAGTGTAAGCTCTTCGTAGTGTTTTGATCTTTAGACCACAGCCCGACTTCATGAAGATTTCCTTCAGTCCAACAAACACTGACAGTAACACCACCACGGGCCTTCAGACCTTTAACACAACCATTCGCCCATTTATCCCGGGGAAGGGCCGGGAGCAAGTACAAGTCTTTTACGGTGCTCTGGACTAGCATTTCTGCTACCGCTGCTGAAAACCTGTCACAAAACATTGTATAATCAGTGTATGTTCGACTCAAACTTGGTTGAGATTTAAATTATGACTGCCATATATTTTCGACAAATAATGCTCAAAGTAATATGACTCGAGAAAATCCTCAAGCAGCTCTAACACGTTGACCATAAAGCAGTCATAAAGAGGTTCAGGGAGTAAATCATTGGAAGAGATTGGAGTAACCCTGGTTCAAAAATCGCATCTTGGGTGAAAATCAGAGTAGATAGACTAAAAAAAGTATATTACATTTACATTCCGAAGGTAGGTCTAATTCTGAAAACCTCCCCTTAACGACTGAATAGTTATACACCCCTTGAAATTTCAAAAATATATTACAGATGATTATTTAAAACTTTGGACGTCTCTAGAGCTAGACTAAATCTCACCAAATGTAGATGTGTTCATCACAAAAAATACAGCAATGATCTCACAAAGATAAATTACTTACCCGAAGTTTGCATCGATCTGGAAAGGTGGGTGTGCAGTGAAGAGGTTACTATACAATCCTCCTTCAAAGTCACTTTCATGGTCAGGATCCACTAAATCAAATAGATGCTTTACCATTTGATAGGCATGATCACTTTTATGAAGGCGAGCCCATAATGCGGCTTTCCATGTTGTTGACCATCCTGGACCCTCCTCTCCTGTTTCAAAGAAAAAAATCAAAGGTCAATATTGAAAGTAAAAACAGGTCAATGCTCAAAGTAAGCAAAAAACGGAGCTGATAATAGTAAAGCATTAAACACATAAATCATTATTGCATAATATGTCTATACTGTTGATGCATGTTTTCAAGAAGATATGCTGATCATCTTCATGAAAGTTACCATTGAACCTCAGAAAACCAGATTCTGACCAACAATTGGAAATGAAATTAACAGTACTGAACACTCTCGTCTCAAACTGATTTTTACTTCTGTGCTTCGCTAATTTACAAATTGTATATATCGTAGAAATGCATGGTTCTTTTTTATTGCGAAAGTCAGAAATATGCTTATAGGTTCCACCATCAAAATAATCATTTCATATTAAACTATTTACTGGATAGCATTTGAAGTTTTCAGTCCTTAAAAGTATGGTAAGAATGTCAAATTCTGTTTTACCTGTTCCTCTAATTCAGGGAATGAACTGCTTCAGATCATAAATTGACAATTTCAATTAGAAATATAAGATCAGTTGACACGCAAAGTTCACAATCCTGATAATAGAAGTTGTGATCACCCTACTCGTTTAAAAGTAATAACCTCTTCTATATAAAGTAAACTCGGCCGCTCTGCATAGCTCAGGAGTCTTTTCAACGCTAATGGTGTGCCCAGGGAAGAGACCAAATAGATGTGACAAATGCCTGTGATGCACCTCTGGATCCTCAAATTCATTTGCCTGACATAACAAAGCAAATGAAAAAGATGAACGATGTTCATTGCTACTCCGCTCTTCCTCAAAGGTTTCTTTCTTTGAACAAATTGTTCCTTACCCATTCCATGATGGAACCATCCCTTGCAATTCTTGTTGGGTAAAGACGCGATTGAGCGATACGAACTCTTGCAATCAGCACATCATCACTTTTCCCCAGTTCCTGTTGTGAATTAAATTGACATAACAACAGAACATTGGAAAGAATCTTGGAACATTTGCTAATAATGGATTCTCATAAATCTACCTAGGATATTTGATAATTCCGAGGAAGAGGTTACCTCGGCAGCTGACACAAAAGCAGAGAAAACCTCTCTAATAATTCCCATGTCCATGGTTGATGAATAACTGACACTAGCAGGTTTGCCATCAGGAGCTACAAAAGTGTGTTCTGGGGAAGTTGATGGATTTGTTTCAAGAAATCCTCCAGGCCCTTTAACTAACCAGTCTAGAAGAAACGAAACGCACCCTTCCACTAAAGGATATGCTCTGTTCCTCAGAAATTCCTATCATATCAAATTAAAACTTCAGCAAATCCACTTAAGTTCATAACAGTGACACCACAGGGAGACATAAAATGATAGAAGTTAAGGAATGGAAATACAATGAGACACTCACTTTGTCTAGTGTATATGTATAATGCTCCCATAAATGAGTACAAAGCCATGCTCCACCCATCTGCCATAAAGCCCACACAGCTTGACCACGATCTGGCGATGTTTTAGCCCATATATCAGAAACCTGATGAGCAACCCAACCGCTTGCTTTGTAGTTAACCTGTAACATTCTGTAACTAAATACATGAAGGTTGCACAAAGAGGAAGTATCTTGAACTATTGTTTGAAGAAAAAACTATCACATTACACAGATCTTAACACCAAAAAATCAGAATTAGTACTGATAACAACCAAAACTGAGTGAGTGAAGTTTCCAAAGGAGGGAAAATATCTAACATCGTAACTCTACCAAGTTGTCATTGGATATGTAATTTCATATTTACGTCCTCAATTAAGTGACTGATCAATTAAAATCACTCATTACCTTGCAGTTACAAATTTCGATTTATCCTCTGCTTGTATCAAAATCTTTTATGCACATTACCATGGTTTCTTTTTGTTCTCGATGTATAATTCTTTTTCAGTTATTCATGCAAACTGAAAACAAGTTTATAAATCCAGTGACAAAATTGAGATGAATATATGACCTAAAAAAGAAATCACCTTGGCAGTTTTCTGTCCATTAACAGACAGAGATGAGATATAGTCAAATAGAGGATCTTGACACTCGTTAAGATTGGTAGAGAGAGAAGGCCAGTAGTTCATCTGGAGATTGATATTTAAGTGAGGTGCACCACTGCAAACAAGAACAGAAGAAAATAGATTATAGCTTTCCCAAAAAGACATCGACAAGCATACATGTGGAAAATGGATACAAGGAAGTATGCTTGGAAAATCAAAACATACTCCCATGCTGGCTCAATATCCCTGTTCCAGATGCCTTGCAGATTCGAGACTTGAGTTCCAGGACGTGAAGAAGCAATGAGCAAGTATCGGCCATACTGGAACAGAAGCTCAACTAGAGATGGATCTTCATCAATTTTGAAAGACTGGACTCTCTGTGCACTGGTAATCACAGATTGTTTGCTTTCTTCCATATCTAATTTATTTTCAATAGAACTCTTAGAGCTTTTTGAAAGCTGAAGTGAAACACGATGAAAAAGTGCTTGATAATCATCAACATGGCGCGTGTAAAGATCCAAGTATGAACGGCTTTTTGCTTTATCCATTGTACTGATAGACTTCAAACGAGGATCCCTTTTTGAATCCACTGGTCTCGTAAATGGCCCGTTAAATGACGATGATGCTGTAACAAGAATAACGGCCCAATCGCAATTTTCCACCCGAAGCTTTTTTCCATCCACAACATGAAGATTGCCAGCACCTCCACTAATCTGCACATCAAGAACCGCTGAATATTGAATTCCTTTTGGATTCCGACTGCTAATGGGCTTTGGAGGGCTTTTTATTTTAGGAGGAATGTCATTTCCATAGACTTTTGGTGGGATTCTTTTGCCTCGACAACTTCCATCCATAATTATTTGTTTCTTGTCATTAACAAATGAATGGTGATGCAACTTGCTGTCTAGGGACACCATAAAATTCAGACAGGCGGGTTTGTTCCCAGAAATCTTTATTGCAATTACTTCATCCGGATTTGAGGCAAAATGTTCCCTCACATATTCGACTTCATTGACAGAGTACTGCACTTTCACAGTTGCTGTGTCTAAATCCAACACTCTATGATAAGTTTCTTTATCGAGTTTGGCATGAGAATCATCAAATTCGAGTTTCAAATCACCCAGAAGCTGGTAAACCTGTATTTCCATCCAAATATTGAGAAATTTCCATCCAAACGGGAAACCGAAGATCTAGCACATTGCGTGAATGTAAAACTCTATAATTTAGTCCCATCATTAACTAAGAATTTTAATCTTTAAATTACATGAACTGTACAATAGAAATTAAATTAGTTATGGGGAAATATGTAATGTAAAGAAGCAACATACATCAGATGGATCTCCTGATAAATTGACCGCAGCTGTAGTGGCTTCCGCATATAGCCCATTGTCGACAAGTTTTCTGACCTCAGATAGAGTGTTTGGAGCTTCAGCATCCGTATAATCACCAGGAGTGCCTGTCCATAGTGTGTCCTCTGCACAGAGTGAACCAAAAACCTTTCATTTATATAACTATATACTTTCGTTTTTGTACTGTAATCTTGATTCTTGCAACTTCCAAAAATTAACTTTGCATGCCAAAATGATAGTTTCTTACTAATTATCATGTTATATTCTAATATCTTATGAAAAAGTGCATAGAAGACTACAGAATCTTGATATCCATTCTTCAGCTAGGACAAATGATTTAAAACTTAAAAGAGCTCCACTAACCGTGAGAACATAAAATATCAAACTGCAACTTGTAATAGAATATCAATAATTTTCCCTTAAACCACTCTCTATCTTCTCCAAGAAAGAGAGGCATTAGACAAATCCACACTTCTTAAGAATCTTGGCCTCTACCTAATACTACCATGATTCCAAGATTTAGAAAGATAAACTAAGAAACATAGAGACTCTTGCACCTTATTCATCACCAACAAAAATGCAGGATTGTTAAGAGAAGATAAAAGAAAACTCTAAATCCCAGCATTGCTTATGCTCCTCATTACTAAATCCCCCAAAAATAAAACACCAGAACCATGAAAATCAAATAGCCAAAAAGAACATTAACTTTTTCAAAAAAGATAAAAACTTTAATACCGTTGAGATTAATAGTCTCATTTGCAAGACCACCCCAAATCATAGCTCCAAGTCGACCATTCCCAATAGGCAGAGCATCAGTCCAGTGCTTTGCAGGCCCATTAAACCTCACCTCAAGATTCTTCTCCACACCCTCCATTGTTTGGTCCAAACTTGAACTCCACACATCCTTATCTTTCACAGCAACACACAAAACAAGTCCAAGATACAATTTTGAGCAAAGAATGAACAGAAAAACAAACCCTTTTGGTGTCATTGGAAGCTGCAGTCAAACTCAAGTCGAAAATGTCATCAGCTCTTCTAAAAAGGGATATTGATTTATTGGGTCGAGTGCAATGGGAATATTTTTTTGGATTTGGCACCAGGAGAATGTGTACACTGAAGCAGAGTTGAAGCCCGTGAGCAGCAGTATAGAGGCGGTTCGTTGAAGAGAGATGACAGCGGGCGCTTTGAATGTGTAGTGTACTGGGATTGATTGCCATGGGAAATGGGGCCCCAGCTCAGTTCTGTTCATTGACAGTCTTTGTTTTGTGAAAAAGCATGTGCTGTGCTGTGCTGCAGTGGGTGGAGCTTTTATTAACTTGCCATGCCCCATTAACGACGATGTTCCTAGTACGTGTACTACTTTTTTTTTTTTCAACAAGACCCAATGGGCCAAGCTCATTTATTTAACATGAGACAACTGTTTTAATACATGGACCAATGGAATTTGAAATGCGTCATGGATCAAAGTTTTTTTTTCTTCTAGAAAAGTAATGGAACGTTTTTATTATCGACTTTATGAAATCTAAACATACAAGATTTTCTATTTATATTGCGCATTAACGATATTTACGGATTTTTTGAAACATATTGAAAAGATCTCGAAACATGATAAATTTCTAATATTTAGCACAACAAAACATCCAATCGAAACGAAAATGTGGTCTATGGGTCATTGACATAGTAAAATCAAATAATTCCCTTAGCCAAAAAATAAAATAAAAGAATCAAACAACGTAAAAATGGACTAAAGAATGGAGTCAACCTGGCAATGTACTATTTTTTGAAGTTCCAAAATATAATATGTCCTGAAATATTATTTATGCAACAGTTGCACGATGAATTGATACAATAAGTTGGTTAATGATGTAGATGAATAGTTGAGAATAAAATGTGAGGTGGTTTGTGTTATCTTTTGATGTAGTTGGTCAAAAAGATGTAGTATACTTTAAGTAACCTACTTTGTGCTCTTAAGCTTTCTTGTAGTCTTTAAGACAATATGCAAGTGATAGAAGTACTTAAAAAAATGTTGTTCAGGTTGGAAAATTAATAAACTCTATATGCAAACACCTTCTTATGACCAAGTTCATCTTAATCTTTTACTAGTTTTCATTAACATTTTATGTTGCTTTTACCTTATATGCAAAAAAAATCTACTTTTATGATTCCTCCTTTGAGTTCCTTTAATGGTAGTAGTTGCGACGTAATAGTAGTTACTTTCTCAACTGAACGAAATCCTAATTTTTTTCGATTGACAATAAAGTGAACTACGACAATTTTTTGTGTATAAATTGTTGGAACATTTGTCCAACGTTGTTGGATCCTTAATCCAACGTTGGGCTTGTATGTTAAATAATTATGTGATGCGGATCGTCATTAAGGATAAGCCCAATAAAAGTGATCTGTTAAGGTTTCAGGTATACGGGCTTAATGTATCTTAATAGATTGTGGGCCTTTAATGAGTAGAGACTCGGGAATAATTCTATTTTATTGATGGGCTGAAATAGAATTATTAAATGGATATCAGGGTTTGGTATCTATAAATATAGGTGATCATGGTCCCCGGATCACACGTTACACTTTCTATACTATATCCCATTGGTAGTCTAGAGCTTGGGAGAAATCAAAAGGGACTCTCAAGAAATAAGGTTTTCGTGTTGATCTGGAAGACCAACCACGCGTCAATCCAGAAACAACTAATCGTTGGTGTAAGGTACGCTTTCGTATTCGTACTTTTACGTTATATTGATTCTTGATGATTCACATGAATGCTCTTGGGTTTTATTCCGGTTATAACAAGTGGTATCAGAGCCACTTCATGTGAATCATTGAGATCAAATTGTGAATTTTGGTTCAATGATTAATTGTTCTTGATCTCAAGTTTAAGGATTTATGTTAGTTTTCTTATGAATAAATTTGAGACCGGTTTCATGTGGTTGAATTATGAATTAAAGTTTATTCGGGTTTTGTTCCGCATAATTAGATCGAGAATGGTTCACGGTGGTTGAATTACATATATTGTTTACTCGAATTTGATTCTCAATAGAATTGAATCTGAGAAATTTTATGTCAATACAAGATTATGAATAAAATTCTAGAAACTTAGTTTTCTATCGTTAAGGTTTATTCGTGAATTCTTCCACGAAATAAGAAAAGGAATAAAGACAGAAATCGGCCGAAAATTTATACGCCGGCGAGAATCCGATGCTGGCTAAAGAAGCAGCGGCCGTATGACACCGACGCAAAAGACGTGGCCTTTAAAGACCGCGACGGATGAAGGAGAGACGCCGATAAAGTGGCGGCGGCCATGGCTGCCGCTGCAAACAGTTAAGTTCAGAGAGGCGGCGATTCAGTCGTTGCGCAAAGGAAAAGAGGTGCTGGCGTCTGGAGATAAGGAGTGGCAATTTCCGCCGCTTCTCAATTCCTGCGGTTGCCGCTGCAACAAATCAGGACGCGCCGGCGAAGGAATGTGGTGGCTTCCGTTTGACCGTCGCCGCTGGTCGAAGAGGAGGCGGTGCTGGGAGGAGGAGGTGACGTTTCGTCGCCTGAAAATTGCAATGACATCCTGCCTATTGCAATATAGTCCCTCAAAATTGCAAATCACTCCCCGAGCATTGCAATAAAGTCCCTGCTAATTGCATTTAAGATCCTCTTAATTGCAATCAAGTCCTGTAAATTGCGATTCCATCCCCGGGCTTCAAATACATGGGTTGGGCCCATGATAAGATGAGATATGGGCTCGGCCCATATGAATTTAATAATTGTTGTGGGCTCCGCCCACAACAATAAGATAAAGGAATGTGGGCTTCGGCCCAGAGAAAAAAAAAAGAAGGCCCACATAAAGTTTCATAAAGGTCTTGGGCCTTTTAAGTTGAAATCTATTTCTTAAAGAAAGGGGCTTAAAGATATTAAAATGTTAAAGTTGTTGGGTCACAGCCCAAGTTACTTAAACTAAAGAGATAAAACCTCTGGCATAATATTTCTGAAGACATAAAAGCCCACAAGCTTTAAAGAAATAAAGGCCTTAAGATATAAAAGCACACAAGCTTAAAAGAATTAAAGGTTGGGCTTTTAGTCCACAACAAAATAAAGTTAAGACTTGGGCATGGGTAACGGGCTGGAGCAGGACCCGGGTCTGACCCGGTCCAGCCCTGACCTGGTCAGTGTTGATCGTTGACTTTGACCGGTCAACTGTTGACTTTCAAAAAAAAAAAAAAACTTTTTTTGTTTAAGGACCCCAAGTTTTAAGTGCAACTTTAAATGAAAATATTGGGAAGGTTGTATATATTTTGAGATTAATTAATTGAAGCAACATGTCACCAAAGTGACCTCTCTTGTGGAAGTTAATTGATTTTGGAATATAAATAGTTATGTGCATGTAACTTATGTGAGTGTCCGCCGGCCCAAAGGAAGATTGGCATTTGACAGAATTGCATGTACATTAGTGGTATTAAACATGTGATGATTGTCCAGTTTTACGTGTGAATATAAAATTGGCCCAAAGGAAGGTTTGTGTTCGGCATGTTCCTTATTATCAATGTTTTATTACTGCGCCAAGGTGCCATTTACAAGTTAGTGTTTTGTCCAAAGATGAAATATTAATGGAGTTTCGGGTATCTTGAGATGGGGTTTACCAATATTTGAATTTAATTTTGCTTTAAGGTTTATGTGAGCATGTATAAAGTTATTTATTGTAGCTTGTGCTATTATTACTGCCAACATAAAGTTTATTCAAGTGTTAAACACTTATGTTTGTATCTTGGGTCTCGACATTGCGTTAAGGTTTGAATCTCCGCCACATTTTAAGATATAATATACCTTTGCTAACAAAGGAAACATAAAAAATGTGGGAGAAATTAAAACGCATGTTTGTGATCATGAATAAGAAAAATTCAGAAATTTTTTGAGGGCACAACGTCTTAACAGACAAATAAGGTGAAAGAGTTCCTTAAAAATATTGAAAATAAGTTTGTCTAGAATGATAAAGTTGAAATTCATACATTCTTGACAATCTGAAATTTCAATGATGTTTGAGGCAATTATGACATTTGGGAGCACATTCGAAATTTATAATATTACCCCAACATCTAAGGACAAAGTAATCAATAAAGTTAGAAAAGCTGCAAATACAGTGACTCACAGGGAATGACAAGAGTTACAGAGTTAACCTGATTGTAATAGTCGTTTCTAATGCGAGTCAAATCAATAAAAGAGGAGCAATACGCTAGTTATCACGCATGGCGTGTCAGTATGCTTCTTAATTTAGTTAATTCAGAGGTTAATATAATTTAGTATGTAAACACACATTGTGATTAGTGCGACAACTTACACTATTGTGTTTACATTGGATTCTCTAGTTGCCAAAAGTTAGATGATGCTGAAAGATGCATCTATGTGGGTTATGGCAATTAGTTCAAGTTGAGGCAATAAAGATACTTTGATTATAATTTTTTTTTTAAAAAGAGTTTTTTATAAAGTTTTTTGATTGTATCGTCTTCGGGACGAATATGTTTCTTTAAAGTAAATCTTTTTCCAGTTGATTTAGAAAATATAACTAATCTTAATTTTTAATAAATTAATTGAACTTGTTTGAATGGACAACTCCTAATTAATTACATAAGAATCAACTAAATATAACTAATCTTGACTTTTGTCAAATTAATTTAACGTAATTGAACAATATTACATAAGAACTAAATCACTTAGATTTAATCTTGATTTTTATTATGAATAGATGTTATTTGAATGCATAACTCGTAACTTAGTTTTTGCATTTGCATGTATATATACGTTGAAAAAAGCACTATCTCTTTCCACCTAGCTATTGTGTATATATTAGCTGCGATTTTGTACTAATGGGTGAACATTTCATATCAAAGGTTTAAGTTCGAACAAGTATCAAACCTAAAATGTTATGCAATGTGAGATATAGTTTTCAAGTGGTTAGAATCTCACTTGTAATTTAGATTTCTATTTGTATTTTCCATCGGTTTCGTAGTAAACATCTTTAATATCATGTTACTTATGTTTGAAGATTCACAACGCAAGAATAATTTCACTTTTCTTCTCTTTCTATCTTTATTTTCTTGAATACCCCGAGCCATGACTCAGTAAGGCTGAAAACAACAACATGCATCATAAAGTTGGCAGTGCCCATGGGCAAGGTAAACTTTATTTTTCGGCCACTAATAGGTATATAGCAAATTTTGAATTGTCAAATGAATCTACCTAAAGCTGGAAGCTGAGAATTATGAGAGAAAAAAGATTAAGTTCGATTGGGCAGGGTGGACCTTAAACTATCATAAGGCACCAAAAAATATTACAAGTCATACTGAATGGAATAGTGGCAAATAGAGATATTAACACATGTTCATAAAACTAAATTTAGAATGTATAGTACATATTTATCATAATGAAAATGGGACATCATATTATTGAGATATATATACAATCCTTTTCGCACATTAGGTGACATTCGCGAAGAAATATTTCTAGTACGGTTGTAAGGTTCATTTATATGTACATTATACCGGACAATAATGACCATATCCATAGATCGTATTCATTATCTTAATAAATGTACTAATGGCACTTGCACATTCAAGTTCCAACTTCAAATCCTTATGCTTTACTTGGTATCAAGGGCAAATCAACCTCGTCGCACCAGTCAATACACCTTGTCTCATAATATGTACTCCACACATCGTTAGGCCAATAACTCAACCAAACTTGCCCTCCTATCCTCCACTTCAACACACTCCCCTCCACCTCTTTGCTCAACCTCCACCCCACCTCTTGCCCATACTCCTCCCCGGCAAAAATCATACCACCCGATTTAGTAAACGGTCGACTTCCTCCACTATATCGACTTCGTAAATTAAGCCCCATCGACCCACCTCCACCAATATGAGGCTTCAAAGTGGCAATCTCGGCACCCGTTGAGTTATCGCACATTATAGCATCAAACGTTGCAGCATTTCCTTCCACATCTTGGTCCCATCTCCAATTCTTGATTTTTGTCCTAGTTGCCATCCTTTCCGTTGCTTTCACGCTAGGAACCTTCATTTTTCCTGAACTACCCTTCAAGGTCTTTTGCATTTCCATCTCCTTCTCCAAATTGTCCGTCGACCGGCCCAAGCTAAGCCCGCCTACGTAACTCGACCCAATCTCCGGACCAATCCAAAACCGAACCCTAGATGGAAAATGCTTCTCCCCCGAGAAATTCTCATCTGTATTTTTATTAAACCCTAATTTCACCACATGAATCCTTATATTGTCCACACATGCGTTTACTTGAATATAATTTTCATGGAACCGAACTGTATATTCAAGTTGAATCACCACCTCGAGCTGCTGGTGAGCCAAAGCGTATTTCAACAACGCTTCTTTAGCTTCAACAAGAGCTGGAAATTGACTGTTTTGCCCATTCGACGACGTCTGCATGCACTTCATGGACTTCACCGGAGCGTATCCCTTCAATACCCACAACCCGTGAGACTCGACAGCGTACGAGAATCCAAGATTACGGGAGGGCAAATCCGTCAAAGCCCGCAAGCCGCCTTCGACTTCTTTCAAAATCAGCCATTTCGCCAACATGTAACCAAACGTCCGCATGAAGCATATCTCCACGTCGGTTCCGACCGTAACGAAGAAGTTACGCAGAACCGGCGCGTGCTTGCACGAAAAGTTCTCGAGGTTTGGGGCGAGAAGTTCGTGGAAGTAGACGGACCCTACGTCCGATGGCACGTCGAACACACACAGCCAGAATAGGCGCGTGAGGAAGATGATGTTGAAGAAGCTTGAGAAAGACTCGGGCGAGTGGGAGTCGAGGATCCACGAGACCGGCTCGGGCTTGAGCTTCTGGAGCTGCGAACGAGGGCACGTGCTATCGTGCGCGGTGGGCGAACGCCACACGATTTCATGGAGGAGTTGGAGGACGAGAGGCAAGAAGGGCTTGTCCGAGGATAGGGGGCACGCGTCGGAAGCCCATATCGTCGTTTCAACGTCGGAGGATTTAAACCCTTGGTAGCATAGTGAGAAGGTTATGGAAGCTTCCGAGTTCAAGCCAAGTGTTCGCTCGGCTTTGAGGTGAATCGATTGAGCTGAGTTTTTGTTATCGGAGGAACCGAGTTGGAAAATGAGGTGTGAATTGTTCCACTCGTTAGAGTTGGGAAGTTCACATATCCATGACCAGATATCCATTAGTACTCTTATCTTCTAATATTTTCTATTACTTGTGAGTGAGGGTGCATGGATTTATAGATGGAATGGGTGGTGGAGATCATGCCAACTTGAAGGTAGTTTTGTCCGGTGAGTCGAAAGAGATTTTGAGCCATTTGTGGCTGGTGGTTGTAATGGACGAAACTTGTTTTTGTCTCGTTCGATTATTGCTCAAACCTGAATTTTGTCAAGCCAAAACTAAGGAAAGGTACGTACGTGACTATGGACACTTGCATGTGATTGCATATACAATTAAGTTGTGGGGGTAAATTAATAAGAATATTTAGTCCTGTGATTTTGAGGTGATAGCTCTTCATAATTGATGAGGAATTTATATAGTCATTTATTTCCATTAACATATTAATATATCTATTTTTGTTTACTGCGATTAGAAAGAATTTTAACGTTTTCGTTTATTTTTTGTATGTGGATGTGATACATGCATGTGAACACTCGAAGTATAAAAAAGATGTCTTCACCACCATATAAATTCGAAAGGATTAAAATTCAGAAAGTGCTTGCTTGAATATTAGACAAAAAGATGCAAATTGTTAACAAAGTGAAGATAATATATGTGATTATATATGTTTATACAAGTTAAATAATTAATAGATGAAGAGACCTAAAGTTAAAGGGCTAATATTATAATTTGACATTTGAATATTAAAATCAATTTAATACGATGAGTTAATGCCTTAAAGTGATGCAAATTGATAAGTAACTAATTAAAGAAAAAGAACTAGAACTAAACTACCTAAAGAATAATAATTTATAAAACAATTATGATGATTTGCCAAAATTAAGTGACTCCTCCCAAGATGAGAGTTTTACGTGTGACGTCTGATAAAATGTACATGCAGTAGTCTCTCTTTGCATGACTTTTGGAGGCATTTGATGATATTTGTGCCAGATTTTTGTTTGACACCCACTCCACCATATATTTTCGCTTCGACAGGCGTCAAGAGAATAAAATTAGGAATTTGAGGACCTCGTTTTTCTATTCGTAAGGGGATATATATAACTTTTAATTTGTTAACATTTTTCGGCATCATCTGTTTCCGGTACGTTGATGATAAACATTATTTGGAGTGGTTGCTAAATGACAACTTTAGTTCAGTGAGAAATTCATAGAAGCTTAAATATGACATGTCAATTGCTCATATATATAGTACTTTTCAAAATAAATATTAATTACTTAAAGCGTTTTGTTCCCTCTCTAATTCTGTATAATTTTAAACTATCCATAAGTCGTTAATAATCTCAGCAGTATAGTTCTTTTAGTATTAAATGTAAATCGATTCATTTGAAAAAAAAAAAAAAGCAATATTGTCTTCAAATAAAAAGATTGGGTTTCAGGGGTTCTTGTACGCGATTTTTAATTACATTGGGCCCATAAAATATTCTTGTAGTTGTAACTTGGCAATAATTTTACGTAAAATTTTAAACTAGTTTTAACTTATAACGAAATTGAATGGAGATAATGAAAAAGCTTAAAACATGTTATAATCAATTCATGAGAGAAGTGGCTGGATCATTTATTTATTTCAGATATCCCGATATGAACTTTTATTACATTTTAATGTTTGTGTAAATATCACCAATTTATGATTTGGAGATGTTTTTAGAATTGAAGTCTATATTTTTGATATGAAGAAGTTTTTAAAATTTAATTTTGTATTAGAAGAAATATTGCAATCTCTATCTGCTTATTATATGGGGTTCTTGAGAGAACACGTTCTGCCAGTGCCACCTGAACAAACTTTGAGTGAAATTGTAATAAAAGGATAAGGCATTAAATCCCTTACACAAGTACGAATATTTCTAGCAAAAGAATTATAAAATTCAAAAATGACCTTCACTAAATGAGATAATAAGTCACCTAATGCCAAGAAATTGTAATTCTAGGGTGCACTCCGTCAAATTTGTGTATTTTTAGAGGCAAATTGCTAAAATTATAATTATAAAGTATGATACGCTAAAGAGAAAATATGCAACAAGCTAAACACCCAAAAAAAAATAAAGCAGCACTTGCGAAAAATAGTCATGAGGACCCAAGAGTTCCACGAACCATCATCTCTGGCCGACCCGACTTGCCTAGCAATGGAAGGCATATCACACCATCATTAATTAATTGCAGCTAAGAAAAGTATCACAATATGGAAAAAAGGGAAATTGCACCCGTTTGACTAAGACTGATTATATATTGCTCCTGCACATTAATTGCTTGTTCTGCAGGTTTTATTTTAACTTTGGGATAAATTATATTTGCAGTCCTAAGTTTACCTTAAACATATAAAACATCTCCTATTGCTTGAAAAAATATATAAACACATTTTAAAATAAGTATCCCCCTGTTTTTAAAGAATTACTATAAAAATATCTCTTAAAGTTTCATAAACATTACAGATAGACCTCCAGTGTTACATGTTTTTTTAAGTTTGCTAAGAGGTATTTCGGTAGTTTCTTATATAATTGAGGAATTTAAAATAACTTATGAGGTGTAAATGTAATCATCCTAAATCTTTCTGTGTCTGGTCATCCTCGCGTCATCTTTGAATTTTGACACAAGTGATTATTTAAGTGAATATTTATTATTAGGTTTTCTTATTACTTGCTACCCCATGAGTAAAATCCTCATGAATACAAATTATATGTGATATAAATTTAACATTGACTGATGAAATAACATATTGTTTCACATAGTTTTTTTTTTTTTTTTTTAAATTTATTTTACTCAGGCTTGGTGCTGGGCCTCATTTGTTGTTTGTTTAATCTAGTTCAGGCTTGGGTTTTATAGCCCAAGTGGGTTGGGCTTAATCGTACTCTAAATTATGGGCTACAATTATAAACAACCCGTCTATATTATAGACGTGGACTTTCTATATATACATATTTCTATATCAATTTACCGTCTTTTATGTTTGTTCTTTTGTATTATTTTTATCTTTTTATATGTTTGTCTTTCTATTCTATAGGATTTGAGTCAGACATGATAAAAATAAGTTATTAAGGGAAGTAAATTGATTTTATAATAAGACCAAGGAGTTAAAATAGAGCCATGAGCATAAAGAAAGTTGAATGAAAAAGAGGGAAAAAATCACAAAATTCGGAGCTTTACCAACTCTTCAAAAGGCGCTACGAGCGCAAAAAAACTGGAGAAAGATAATCACGAGCACCTGGAAAGGAGTTACTAGCGCATCAGTTGAAAAAACATCATGTGAACGAAAGTAACAAGAGCGAAACTTTACTACTCACTATCATGAAATAAGGCGTGATGCCGCCAAGAGAGAAAGTGTTGACAATGCCTCTGGAAGCACGAAAAGGCGCACATAGAACCCGATTTGGCGCTCGATGTAGGAAGAATGATTTTGTTCTAAAAGTTTGGATCTCTTTAGTGTTTGAGTCAACGAAGCAACAAATCCTTCTGATGTCTATCCTTGTGGACATAAATCAAGCCTCCACGAATATATAAATAAGCCACCGACTTTACTATTCAAGACACAATAAACAAAACTTACACTTACACTTTAACTTTTCAGCACTTCAATTCTTACATTTAACTACTTTTTGAGTTCTAGTTTATTTCATTTATAGCCTAAATCCCATAGAGTTAGCAGCAGGCCAGCTAATCTCTGTTATTTACAGTTTACAGAGTAGTTGAAATGGTTTTGTTTTGTTGAAATGACTTTGTTCTCTTGCATTCTTCTATTTTTAATTTGATGATTTCGATATGGTATTTATATTAAAATATCTTGAGCTTAATGCTTTTACGTGCATCACGAACATAGGAATGAATTGATTTATATGCATGAATAGTAAAAAAACAATTGTTATATAATAGATCTCATTATAAGACAGATAAATCATACACGAAACTGGCATATAGACGACATGTTGCACAATCTATGCTGCAAACAAGATGTAGATTCATGAATACTTAATGTTCCTTTCTTAGTTAAAGAATATCAAAAGGTTAGACAGTTTAGTCAGTACTGAGGGCGGCTAAAATCACTTAGTATAGAAAGAGTTTTCAAAATGTGATTTAAAGCAAAGTTGATTTATGAGTTGCATGCATTAAATACTGGTCTAATAAATTTGGTGAATAATTCAAGACTAAGATAGTACTTGAGTTTTCAATTAAGCCAATACTCTATACAAGTGTTTTGTTATTGATTATATGGTATATATTCTCCTTAATTTTAAATTATAAAAATCTCCAGACCCCCAACTTCTCTTGATGAATTTATATTAGAATTGATTAATTAAGCTATTCTTTACAAAAATTGTCTATTTTCTTGTGGGATCGATACTCTGGGAATTAAAATAGCCCCTTGTATTACCTAAAATTACACTTGCAAGAATTAAGTTGTTGCATGTAAGTGCAACTTGAATCCGTAATCTTAAAGAAAAAAAATATATATAAGAGAGGTACTCTAAAGAAAAAGAAAAAAGAGGTTTTTTTCATTGGTTAAAAAAACTTAATTAATTGTGCTTAAGTTTTTAATGAATATATTAGAATTAACCGGTATCTAGAGTATCATGAGCATATATTAAGTTGTGTTTGAATTGCTTCAATATAATTCAATGTTTAACTTTTATTTATTTGAAAAATATATTATGAGACACATCTTGTGTTTATGCTACTTAAATTTGGAAAATATTTTAATGTTAAAAAATTAATACTTGGTATAATCTGAGCATGTGAATCCCATGATTCTCGCCCATAATAACTGTGTGGACAGGTGGTATAATCATATGTTGTCTTATGTCGAGCGATACCATTCTAAACTCCTATGTTTAACATATCCCTAGTTTTACCATGTCTGTGCTACAAGTTCTGCGAACAGTTTTGATTAATATTACTAAAATAGTTAAGTCTCTTTGAACTCGACTCCCAATTCAACAAAATATGGGTGTTAGGACGCTTTGCTTGGGACATTATTTTATTAATGTCTCAAATATATTATTTTAGAACACTTATTAAATTGTATCCCAATAATTTTTAGTTCTCCGGACACTTATTTAATTGTATCCTAATAATTTTTAGTTCTTGGAACACTTGCTAAATTGTATCCTAATAATTTTTAATTCGTTGAAACTTATTTAACTGTATCCTAATAATATTAATTCTCGAGACACTTTGATGTTATTTAATAATACTAAAATTTTGGAACACTTATTTATTTGTATCCCAATAAATTTTTCTAATTCTCAAAACACTTAAAAAACTTGAAATTTGCAAAACGTGTGACTTAAGGCGCTAAGTGCAAAAGTTTTTCCCTTCTTTTTTTCTTTCCTACTATTTTTCACTTATTCCCTCTTAATTTTCCACCTTTAACCTAATTAGAATTAGAATTACACGAGCCTTAATTTTTGAATCTCTGCATCCCCAATTCTCTACAACCAATTCCCTCAATTCTCTATAGCGATTCTCTAAACTCTCTACAGCCGATTCTCTCAATTCTCTACAGTCGATTCTCTCAATCTCTACAGCCCATGTTGCAACTGGGGGTATGTATCTTTCCTTTGTTCTCCCTGTGATTCTTGTAATTGTTTTAGTTAGTCTCTGATTTTACTTTTTTGTTTGTTAATTCAGGGAAAACTCTTTGTTTGAGGAGATTAAAGGTTAATTAATTGAGTTATAACGTGTTGGTGTTATTTTTTGAAGTGGTTTGATTTGAATAATTAGGGTTAGTGTTGTGTATGTATGTGTAATGTATGTTTGGTATGAGATTATAAGAAACTTGATGTTTGATCTGTTGGAATACCTTGATTTTGATGATTTGATGATAATATGAATGTTGCTCTATTTCGTTTTTTTGTTTAAAAATTGGATGTTTATACATTATGAATTGAGATTTGAAAGTTATTGTGAATTTAGTAATTTTGCTTTTTGTGCAAATATTTTACGTGCAATCCTTAACTCAATCATAGATTTAGTCTTGATTTTGATTCACATGTGGAGAAACTAAATCACAGAAGCAGATACTCTTCTCTACGGTGATTGGTATGGATTATTCTTCTATCATATCTAAATTCTTTGTAATATTCTGCTTTTTGTATCTTTTTTTGGGTTTGTGATTTGGTTTCTCTGTGTATTTTTTGGGTTTCTGCTTTAGGTTTTCTGTATTTTTTTGGGTTTGCGATTTAGATTTTTTCATAACCAATCTGGAGGAATTAGCTGAAATATGTTGGATATAGATGAGTTGTGGTTTTCAGAAGGCCTAAATATCTCGTCTATTGTAGATTTTCATAGAAACACAAAATTTAGTGACGCAAACCATTCAATTGCAGTCACAGATGCACCTTATAGGTTCTATTGAAGTGTTTGGAGAGTTTGTGATGGAAATGAGAGTCCAAGTTAATTAGAATTATATGATTATTTTAATTCTAGAGTTATTAGGTTTATTTATTTCCTAGTTTTACCTTGTTTATGAGTCTTAGTTTTGGTAGCATTTGTTTTCTTTAACCTATAAATATGAGGCTAGACCTATTTGTCAAGACACGTTTTATGATTATTGATCATTGATTATTGAATTATTCTCCTTCTCTTAAATTCTCTCTACTTTCTTCTCTAAATTCTCGATCTCTTTCTTAATTGGTTGTCAATCTCTATCAATTAACACCATAGCAATACGATCTTTTCCCCGATTTCACTGCAAACATAGTTTCTAGTTTTAAGTTCCAGTAATTTTTTTTTTCTCGTTCAGTTCTGAAGATTTTCTGCCGAAAAAGAGTTTCCGAAAAAAAAAAATCAGTACGAAAATCACAAAAAAAAGAAAAAAAAATTCTGAAACAAGGGCGTGCGCAGCACGCGCGCGCAACAGCTCGTCGAGTCACAAATCCGCAACTCCCATAGCCCATCTGCCGCCGGCGCCACACCGTCGCCGTCGTCTCCCTCCCTAGACGTACAAACCGGTGCCGCCACCACCCGAAAGTTGTCTGATTCCAGTCGCCGCTCACCACCAAAATCCCAAATCGCGAACCCTAGTTCTTTCCTCCGTCGTTCCACTCGCCGTCCGGTCAAGCTCCACCACCAAGGTCACAGCCTCTGCTCCGTCGCTTGAATACCGCCGGCAAAACTCCAGTCCAGCCCGCGCGATTTTCAATTTCGACCGAGCCGTTTTCAATTGTGGAATTTTCTTTTTTTTTTCTTAATTAATTTTCTTATTATTTTGGTTTGATTAAATTGATTTCTTGATTTTTAGTGGTGTTCGGTGTGCTCAAGCCCTGAATCGAAAAAGGAGTGGACCATTACGTGACATCGAAAATTCGGTCGCTCCAAATTCTTTCGGTAACAGTATTTTCTTTTTTATTGAATTTAGGACTTTTGAGTTCGTTGCAAGTTTAGCAATAATATTATTAAAAACAAAAATATATACATACATATATATATATATATATATATATATATATATATATATATATATATATATATTCGAATTATTACGTGTTTGCTTTTCTGCACTTTGATTATTACGAGAAAATCAGCCCTAGTTTATAATTAATTTACTTTTATATTTTAACGTCAAATATTAGGAAAAAAAAATATAATAATAAAAAATAATTTATTTTATATTATTGCATGCCCGTAACAAGATCAATGGCGTTAGACCAAAAGATCGAGGAACTAGCTAACTCGATAGCATCAATGAGAGAAGAATTTCATAACACTTTTACTTCCCTTGACAGTAAGTTAGACGATCGCATAGCCCAGTGTCAACGAAGCACAACTAGTCATGCTCCATCCCCTCGTGAACGTGATAAGGGAATCCTACCGGCACCAGACATTAATCCCGATGTTCATCCTTCTATAGGGAATTTGAGTCCTGCAGGTCGTAGGCAACAACATGTGAAAAATGATCTGCCTAGAAGATATTCACCCAACCCTGATGAGTATGGTGAGAATGATAGTGGTTTTGAGGACCTTCACAATAGGTGTCGCAGTAGACTTAATGACCACCATAGGTACCAACATCATGATGATGACATCAGTAGGAGAGTCAAGGTCGATATTCCCGAGTTTGGGGGTACCCATGATCCTAATATCTTTATAGATTGGCTAGATCGTCTAGAAGACTATGTTGTGTTTTATCGCATAAACAACAACCAAAAGATTTTTTTTGCACGGTTGAAGTTAATAGGGTCTGCCAAAAAGTATTGGCAAAGTGTCGAAAGTGAACGTGAGTATGAGAATGCACTTCTCATCACATTATGGGAAGACATGAGATGTATCTTAAGAGATAAATATTTGCCTTATTTTCATGAAAAACAGATGATGAACGAGTGGTTGAACCTTAAACAGTGGACCTTGAATGTGCGTGAATATTTCAATAAGATTGAAGATCTTAAAATTAGATGCACAATTAGGGAGGCACAATGGATCACTGTTGTTAAGTTCATTAATGGGTTAAAGGATAATATCAAAAGAGATGTTAATTTGCATGCTCCCCGAACCTTGCATGATGCTTTTCACAAAGCCTTAGAGAATAGAGGAGTACCACAGGTCTTCATATTCCCACATGTTGACTTCCCAAGCCGGGGAGTCCAAGCAAACCCAGTCTATCACCTTCCAGAGGCCTAATAATGCTTTCAACCAATCTTCTAAGGTTAGTGGTCAGCCTAGTCAGCTTGTTAGCTCCAACTTAGGCAACTCCATCTCCTTTCCATCAGCCTCTTCTCCAGTGTGTCTTACGCGTAAAGAAAGGGGTCATATAGCGTCTCGATGCCCACATCGTGCCCTTCATTTAGGTATAGATCATCAGGAAGATGAGTCATCTGAAGAAGTGACAGTTGCATCTGAGGAGTGTGAGGCCGCCTTAGATGATGATATGACTGAATTTGAGAGAGATGGCAATGTTAATGTCATGAGATGTACCCTTTCTTCTGTCGTTGACCATGACTCACGGAAGCGCACATCTATCTTTGAGACTAGGGTTAAGTATGGCGAGAGAATCCTTAGGATAGTTATTGATAATGGTAGTTCTATGAATGTGGTGTCTAAGTCAACCATACATCTTCTTAACCTAAAGCCCGAACTTTATTCTTCACCTATTAAAGTAGCTTCGGTTGATCAAACTTCATTGACTATTTCTAAGAGATATCTGGTTCCCCTTCGATTAGGAACCTACAGTGAGGACATTTGGTGCGATGTGTTATCTATGGATGTTGCACATATCTTGTTAGGACGCCCGTGGATTTATGATAAAAATGCTGTCAATTATGGTAAGGACAATGTTTATGTGTTTTCTTATAATGGTAAGAGGGTTAGGTTAACTCCAGGTAGACCATTAGACTCTAGATCTAAGAAAAGTCACATACCTACTGAGAAGCTAAAACTGTTGTCTAGCATCGACTGTGAGAAAGAAGGAGTCAAGTCCAATTTGCGACTTGCCGTAGTTGCTAAGGCCTAGTTCGAGTTTCCTAATGACACATCCCATGTGAGTCCACTTGCGCTTAGAGATGATACCCTAGATGAGTTATCAAACCAACTTCCTCCAATGAGAGATATCCGACATGCCTTAGATCTAGTCCCAAGATCCCCATTGCATGTTACTCATATATCAACTGAATGTGCTAAAACTTTTGCACTACATATTCATGATTTACATGCTGATATTCGACTCAAAATTGCTAAAAGTACTGCAAATTATAAATTGGCTGCTGATTTACATCGTAGGAAGTTAGAGTTTATGAAAGGCGATTATGTGATGGTTCGAATTCGTCCTGAACGATTTCCAAAACATTCTTTTTCAAAGCTTTTTGCTCATGATTCAGGACCATTTCATATTATAAGACGTCTTGGCTTTAATGCGTATTTGTTGGACTTGCCTCTTGCACTAACTATTAGCCCTCTCTTCAATATTGAGGATTTGACTCTTTATCGAGGTACTTTTGAGCCTCCTATATTCTCTGCTAGTGTCACAGGTGGTTCTGTAACTGCTTCGGTTTTCGGTGCTCAAGTTAGCCCCTACACCACCGTTGATCTTGGATGAAGTTGAAGCAATCCTTGATGATGAGACTATTGGTTCAGTGGAGGGAGGATTCCAGCGCTACCTTGTCCAATGGCAATATCGTCCTGATTTAGATAACATGGAAGTCAACTGTTTCGTTCACTGCGACTTTCTACACATCTTGCCAAGTATCATGATGTAAACTCTGCGGACTCGAGTTTTTTCAAGCCGGAGAGAATGATGGAAATGAGAGTCCATGTTAATTAAAATTATAGGACTATTTTAATTCTAGAGTTATTAGGTTTATTTATTTCCTAATTTTACCTTGTTTATGAGTCTTTGTTTTGGTAAGATTTGTTTTCTTTAGCCTATAAATATGAGGCTAGACCTATTTGTCAAGACACGTTTTATGATTATTGATAATTGATTATTGAGTTATTCTCCTTCTCTTAAATTCTCTCTACTTCTTCTCTACTTTCTTCTTCTTTTTCTTCTCTAAATTCTCGATCTCTTTCTTAATTGGTTGTCGATCTCTATCAGTTTGCTATGCTGATTATAATACAACATATTTTGGAAATATAGCATGTATGCTTTTGTCCTCTTGCAGAATAGAAATTCTTAGTAAGTTCTGTTGACATGGATGACTAAGATGTGCAAAGCCATTCCTTGTTTTAGGATCTAGTTTGTGTATTTTTTTTTTCAATCTTCAATAAGTAAAGATGCCCTGGCATTAAATTGCTGTCTCTTGGTAATAGCAACTCTTGTGAAAGGCCTTTATTTCAGTTCTAGTCAATTGTTGTGCTCTCGTGAAACTTTGGGTTAGGGAATAAATAAATAAATTCTTGAATGGCTCTTTCTGGTTGTTGGGGCAATTTTACTCACTTTGGATGTGATCTATTAACTCATAACACTATCTATTCTACTTACAGGATAAAATTCTTGAATTCTTCTTTTGCACTGAACTATAGGTTGAAATACTAATTTGATCTTCCTATAGAAAGTCTAAGGACCAGGCCTTATTTAACAGCCCCTCATCTTTTTTGTTCCACCAAATTATAGATATTTCAACACTTTTTTCGTCTAATATTACTTTATTCAGTTTCATATTAGTTATCTAAATTTTGTAAATGTACCTATACTCGAGAATAAATTTGTGCAAAATATCAATTGTTCTTTAGGCTAACATGGTTTCATCTGTTTTAGTCTCACTTATGCATGGTTGTATTGGCTTCACCATCTGATACTACTATTGATTTTTCTATTACCATGTTACCAGGGGATTTGGAGGTCTGCTTTTGTACTAGTGAAAGATTTCTCTTCGCAACCGTAGTTTGTGCTTCACCGGGCAGCCACGCTTACTGTAGAGATTGTGAGAATCGTTAGAGAATTGAGAGAATCGTTGTAGAGAATTGAGGGAATCTGTTGTAGAGAATTAGGGATGCATCAATTTAAAAATTAAGGCTCGTGTAATTCTAATTTTAATTAGGTTAAAGCTGGAAAATTAAGAGGGAATAAGTGACAAATAGAAGGAAAGAAAAAAGGAGGGAAGAACTTTTGCACTTAGCGCCTTAATTTACACATTTTGTAAATTTTAAGCTTTTTAAGTGTTTTGGGAATTAGAAAATTTTATTGGGACAAAAATAAATAAGTTTTCCAAAATTTTAGTATTATTAAATAACATCAAAGTGTCTCAAGAATTAAATGTTATTAGGATACAATTAAATAAGTGTCCGTAGAATTAAAAATTATTAGAATACAATTTAGCAAGTGTTCCAAGAACTAAAAGTTATTAGGATACAATTAAATAAGTGTCCGGAGAACTGAAAATTATTGGGATACAATTTAATAAGTGTTCCAAATTAATATATTTGAGACATGAATGAAATAATGTCTCAAGCAAAGCTTCCCAACGTCCACATTTTGTTGTAGTGTAAATTTTAATACAATTTTGTTTATCCATAATACTCTAATTCCTTTACGTCAAATTCTTATTGTTTTTTGTTGGCATATATCGCGTGCACGTAAATCAATCTTTGCTAAAAAACTTATAAACAATTAAATAGTCTATGTTCTAATTTATCTATGTTAATGACAATCAGACAATATCTTGTTGATAATAACTATAATTTACAATCTATTGTTCTTAAATCTTTTCTTATTCCTCTTAAATAATAACTTCTCCTAATGGTAGTTTTAAACTTATTATTGATGACTCATCTATTGAGAATCGCCCCTGGAAATGGGCAGTGTTGATAGGGTTCTTACAGATATTGTATGGTCCGGTCCAAAACGGCTAATCGGACCGACCCCGTTACAAACAAGGCCCATTAAGGTTGTTAAAAAAGGGCTTAACAGTTTACCTGTTAAAATGTTAATCGAACTGTTTGCTTAACGATTCAAACCGTTCATTTAATCCTAAGATAATTCATTATTTTGGTATGTTAATTTTTTTTTTTTTTTTTTTTTTTGCAATTCGGTTGTAGGTGAAGGAGTGTGGAAAAGTTCTGTATCACAGAGTTATTTAAGTTATAATTTAAACATTTAGATATGTATCTTTATAAGCGGAATTATGTTGATTTGAATATTATGGATGTATGGAACTATTTAAATGTTTCTTGAGAACTTGTTTTGAGTTTTGTATGGATATTTAAAAGGTGATGGTTGATGAATAGTATTTAGATATTTTTATAACGATTTATGCATTAGGGGATTATTGGATGATTATAGAGGTATTACGTGTGTGTTATTTGATTTAAGGATGAATTGTGGATGTATTGGCACTAGAGATGAAATGTGGTTGATATGTGCAACTTTTTTTGGAATTTAGGGAATGATTTGTGCATTTTTTTCTATTTTTTTTCATGGTGTTTTTTTAAAGCAAAAGGCTAAACGGTTTTTGACAAAAAACTGTTAATCTGACCGTTGTTTAATAGTTCAATCGTTGACCAGACTTAACTAAATGATTTTCTTGAAAACTGTTCAAAATGTCTGGTAAACCGGACTGTAGACAGTCCTAATTGTATTTAGATCTTTTTTCTTTACCACCAATTGGCTTTTGCACCACCAATAAAACTGATATTTAGGTTATGCGCCAAGGACTTCTACTTGCAAAAATTTACATATCACTAATCTTTATATTGTGACTGATTCTTTGTTTCTATTTTACTGCATGATCATGAGGTAGGTCTATCCGGCGCAGCTAGTGAGACTCTTAGGGGACATATATAGGATCTTCACTGAGTTGGATAGGGCTTGACTATCTTTTGTTTACTAGGAGATGAACAATGTGGATGATGTTCTTGCGAAGGCGGGATCAGAGCATGATAATTACTTTTGCATTATGACATAATTGTGATCACCGAGTACGAATTGAGATCATCGTCGTGCTTGATTAAATAGAATTATAAAGTCGGGCATCTTGAATAATCATCACCGACCGTCCCACTCCACACTATCCCCACAAATTAACTGATGTGTACATATTTAGATAAATAAATCTCATTGTTCAATAAATAAAAATAAGTTACATATACATTATAAAAATAAATTATATATACATTATACATGGAGTTAATAGCAAAAACCACCCCTGTTATTCTTAATTGGCTTAGCCAAAAAATCCTTGTGAAATTCAAAACTTAGCAAAAAAAAACCCCTTTACACTTATTTAATCCTCATGTGCTGAAAGTGATGGAAAACTTTGATTTTTATTGTATTTACTTGGTGGGCATAAAATTATGTTGATCAATTTGAATTTTACATATGTTTTTCATCAAAACTTTTGAAAAAATATTACTCTCTAGAACCGTAGAAACAAAAATACGATATTAATATTATTTGTTATATTTTTAAATAATTCAAGAAAATATTGAAAAACTTGTAATAAGTATTTGAATTAATATACATTTGATAAAAAAAAAAATTAATCTATATAGATTTTTAGTATCAATATAGTCAACTAAACATAACATGACATGGGGTTTTCAAAAAATTTAAATTTTATTTAGGAGTTTTTGCTTATAAAAATAACGCAGGCATTTATTTATCAATTGCTAATAAAAATAACACAAGCATTTATTTATCAATTAAGAATAATACAGACGTAGATTTTGCTATTACCCCATTATACATGCAATAGGTAAAACTATATACGTGCTTAGCAGAAAACTACACCAATAGGTTTTCTGTTATCATGAGATTTTTAAGGCTCTTAAACTATAGGGTACATACAAGCGATATCATTCATCAAACAGAAAAGCTACTAATTAGATAACTTGACTGTTTCTCATCCAAAAAAGAAAAGATCACTCGAGTGTTCTCGAGAGAGACGTACTATATATGAATAGTTGTGACGAAAATGTGGTCAAAGGTTTGTTTCTTTGAGGGACGAGGAGCGTGTGTTTCACAGTTTTGTGTTTTTATTGGAAAAATAATCCTAGGGAACTGAGCAAAGATGTCTGCTTACGAACAAATTGCAATTTGTGAACAGTTTTTTAATTTCTTTTTGAACAAAATAGTTTTTTAATGTGAGAAAAGACACTCTATTGTGTCAGTTCGGTGGCAGACTTGTTACGCTTTCTAAGATCTTTTACCCCACGTGTCCCATCCTTTTGTGTCCTTTTTTTCTCACTTTCTTCTGTTTTCATGTCTTAAAAAACCAACTACCATATCCAAAACAATTAACAGCTGAGTTTAATTAATTATATCATGTCTTAATCGCAATACTCTTTCACTTTTACTATATTATTTGTTTAGATAGTTTAGATATTGATTTGACCACACTACCTTTATGTATATATTGGGATTTCTATATTCATGTCTGTTTTTATGTGTCCGACTGCTTAGGTTTCAAAAGATATTATCATTTTCATGTGAAAGTATGTTGAACAATAAACATTAGTATATGTTGTTTTTATAAATTTAGAATGACGCGACATTGACTTTTAAAAGGTACACACTCAAAATGTGGCACGAAAGAATCCAATGTTGGGAACATACAGTACAGATTTTACATTTTTCCGAGGAACAATTACATCAATTTTTACATCCCACAAGATTTATTTATAATTTATGAGCTTCTATAGATCTGAAAAAATTGGTTCAAATTTTATAAAGTTTGTAAAAGAAACCTATAAGAACAAATTGGAAGATTACATAAACAGTAATAAACTTAAAAGAACGTTACAAAGTAACCCCTATCTCTTAAATATATTTTCAAGTTTACGTATCTATGCAACTATTTAATTTTTTTTCTTAAGAAGTCTGCAAATGTAATTGATTTCCATTTTTTTTTTGTTTCTTTTCAAGTTCTACATTGGCGTCACATGTTCTTATTGAAAAGTAATTACAACATATATATCTCAATCCCTAGGACTTCAATTAGCCCTGGATATATATCTATGATTTACGCAGATCCTAAATTCTACATTTGAAGCCTGCTAAACTTAAGCAATATCCAAATTCAAAAAATAAACACTACAACCTAAATTGAACCAAACATACCCGTAACATCATATACAGTTAAAGTTACAGTAACAAGGAAATCAAGAACAGGCCGAAAACTATAGACAATACGTAACGTAACGCATAAAGCTACATATTTTATTGGGAGCATTACACAAGTACCCCTAAGATATATATTAGCTAATTACAGGAATACCTCCTCATGTTAGAGAAATTACACAAACAGTCGTGTCAATTAACTTTCATTTAGAATTTACTAAATTTTGCACCCCTCATTTATTTTTCATAAGAAACAAAAATTAAACCAAAACAACTAAAAGAAATAAAAAAATAATTCTCATTTACTTAGTTTGAGAAAATTTTCAAGACATTCAAAATAAAGGGTAATTTAAAATTTAAGTAAATTATTTGTCACATCATTTTCTCAATTAGGATCAAAAGTTGTAAGCAATCCTCTGTTAATTAGTTGGATATGTACAATAAATGATATTTGTGTAGTGAAACATATACTAAATGAGTAATATGTGTAATTTAGCAAACATAAGGGGGTATTCTTCCTATAATTAGCCCATAACTGAGGGGTGTTTGTATAATTAAAACTCTTCATGTTACATATTTTTAACTTGTTGTGTATATATGATGATGAGTCATGTGATTGCATGTAGGACGGGTGGGCCACATTGAGTGGAGTTGGCCGCCACGCCCTCCCACCTAAATTTGTTCGGATCCTAACCGGGTATGGATCCGGGTCGCCACCTTTTTTGTTTGCTTTGGAATTGGACACAATACATAAAAGCACGGTTTTCTCGAAACTTTGACTGCATTGACGACATTACCAAAGCTACACCTCCCCTCTTTCTCCTCCCTCCCTTGTCTTCCTGTCGTCTCCTCTTCTCCAAATCCAACAACAAACTCATCTCAAATATCAAAACTCTCATTTAATTTTGTATAGTATAGTATAGTATAGATATGGTGTGACATATATAATCTATGCAGTTTTAAAAACATAAATAGAATAGGTGTTGTAGGTACTAGCTAGCTATATAGTAGGCACTGTCTTTTTCTCTTCTCATTTGTAGAAGCTTCTCATTTATCAAACAAACCAAAAACAAAAACAACCCACTAATTTATTTTACTTGTTTCTTTATTACTAACAATGGCGGGTAATGGCGGGTTTGAGGATGACCCGTTGGTTCCGGGTTGCTACTCGCAGCTCCTTTTTTCGGAGGATATTCCGTGTCTTGATCATACAGATGCATGTTTTGGTTTCACTACTTCTTCTAGTCTTTCGTTTGATGACACCAATAAATCTCCAAGAATGCTTTGTTTTGGTGATTATGCTCAAAATAATAATAATCAGTACAATGCCAAGATTGTGGACCCGGTTCAGATATCCGGACCCGCATGCACGGGTTCTGCCTCAGTTTCTTCAAGTAACAATACCAAGATTAGTAATACATTGCCTAAATCCAATGTTAGTACTACTAATTTGTTTATGTATTTTTTTATTTTGAGTAGTTTTGTGTGAAGGCTGTTTTATTTATTATTTTTTCTGACTTTTGTGGTTTGTGTTGTAGAAGAAGCGAGACGGGTCGGGTAGAGAATGGGTTCAGAATCCGGGTGTTCAGGCCGGAGCCCCGTCAGGAAGCCAGAGGACCAGTAAGAAGTCAAAGGCTAATAATTCAACCGGTGGGCATGCAAAGGTCCATTTCTATTTGCATGTTAATTATAGTGCTCAATTAATGTGTTTAAATTTATTATATTTAACTTATGGTTGGTTAATTTGTAGGTTGCTAAGAAAGAAAAACTTGGAGAAAGAATTACAGCATTGCAGCAACTTGTTTCGCCCTTTGGCAAGGTAGATTCATATTTAATTATATATAAATGCTTGATTTTACTAAAACTTTGATTAATATATAGATTGTTATCTAATTATATGGACATTATATTTGTGTAATTTAATTTAGACACATGCCAGTAGGGAGAGACTTTGACATTATATCTAACATTATATTGTTTTACTTAAGCTCAATTATTACGGTGAATGGGATGCAAATTATGGGATTTTGGTTTTCTCTGGTTTGACTTAAATGTAATAGTAATGTACAATATGCTTAAGTTTTGAACTAGTGAACTTACTATTAATTGAGGGGTTATATATATGCAGACAGATACAGCATCAGTGCTTCATGAAGCTTTGGGCTACATCAGATTTTTACAGGATCAGGTTCAGGTCTTATGTTCTCCATACTTGCAGCTTCCACCACCTTCCTCCGCCGCGCCCCACAGCCATGTAAGAAAAACTTTTTTCCCTTTTATTCGTGCAATAGTCTTAAAAACTTGTCAATTGCGGGTTTATATTTATATTTGATCATATTAAGGAGAGCTAGTAGCACATTCTAATGCTTATATATTAGGCACAATACCATATGTGAAAAGAAAAAAAAGTATTTGAAATACCTAAGCTAATCCTAATTATGTGGATTTTCATGTATTTTATCGCGTATAGAAGTAAATGTCACATGTCAACATTACCATTTTTCCAACTTAGACAGGGTGATTTTGTTAATATTTTTATTTCACATGGGTAATCTGCCTTATAAATTATATTTCAAACCATAATTCAGTATTTTAATTTTACATATAATGTTATAATTACCTTTTTGTCCACAAACAAATAGTTTCTATGTCAAATAGCTGCAAATAATTTGTTACTTCTTTTCAGGAGAAAGGTAAATTGTCTTTTCATCATATCACATGTAGTTGGCTACGTAAAGCCCAATTTTATGCACATACATTTGCTCCAAAACTAACATTGAAACCAACAATGTAAAAGTCGACAGCATGCGATGTTCTGTCAAAGTCCATCAGCTTATAAAATGCTTACTGATCATGGATTTGGACAGGGCAATGAAGAAAAGAAAGCGATCGAAGAAAGAAAAGACGATCTGAGAAGCAGAGGGCTATGTCTTGTTCCCATGGAACTCACCCTGCATGTTGCGGATTCTAATGGCGCTGATTTGTGGTCATCTGCCGCCATGGTCAACAATATTTCATCAGCCTGATAAGCCAAGACTGCCTCCGGCCCCAAGTTCTTGTCTTCAGTTTTTGTTCGACCGCTCGTTTCTAGTTTGGCGAGGTAGCAGAAAATGTCTAGAAGAAACAGAGATGGTAAATACTAGATATAGTTATGTAGGAGAAACAAAGGAATTAGTTTTGTGTTTTGGTCACAATTTTTGTGTAGAAACCCGACAGAAAATGGTAAGGGTACAAGAAGAATCGCAATTCACAAATCTATCTAGCGACTTCTTTGGGAAGTTTATATATGCCATGATATATTAAGTTTTCATTCTATCCTTGTTTATATATTTTTCAAATTAATAACTTGAGATGAATCATATTTGCCTCTTTTTGGTGTTTTCTTTAGAAATTATGTTGCAACAACTCTCTAGCGCCAAGAAAAACTGACACAGTTGTTGGCCTTCCAATCTGGAGATTACGCCTTTTAAAATCCAGAACAAATAGCTACCTCAAGTTTATTGCTAGTAATCTGCCGGTATGTAGCATATGGAGAATAATTAGACACGCTTAATGAGACAGAAGGACCAAAATAATTTTAGAAGCTCATGAGGAAACAAAAAGGAAAATAAGACTAGAAAGAAAACTATATGATTTTCGGCGAGAATAAAAGAGAACAGGCAAAAGTGAATAATCACATTTGAACCCTCAAATTACAACTATATCTCAAGATCTCCTCAAGGTGGAGGATGGCGAGGATAGGCCCAACTTAGACAACCAATGAGTAAAAGATGAAGGCGGAAGCACCTTAGAGGACACCCAGGCCCAACTGGCCCAACTTAGACGACCAATGAGTGAAAGATGAAGGAGGAAGCAGCTTAGTGAAGAAATTCGGTTGTCGTGAAGTCGGATAATGTTGAGGAAGAACAAAATCATTTTTGAAAGCATCGCGCACCACATGGCAATCAATATTCATGTGTTAGGCTGATTCGTGTAATATCGGACTCTGAGTAATGTGAATGACGAATTTGTTATCATGAAAACAAACGAATCGAAAGGTCTGAGTAATGTGAATGACGAATTTGTTATCACAAAACAAAAGGAACCGAAAGGGCAAGCGAGACCTGCAAAGTTTTGAGAATGTAACTGATCTACTCAAATTCACACACTATGCTAGTCATGCTACAATATTTGACTTTAACTAATATTTGACTTCAATTAAAGATCTAAAAACAGTGACTTGTTTGTTTAAGCATATGAAACAGTCACAAATGAAAATGCCCAAGCTAGTGATGGAGCGTCTACTATCAAGATAACACGCCAAATTTGCATCACTAAAAGCTGACAGCTTGAAAGAAAAATAATCGGCTGAACAGAATAAGCTTAGTGAGGGAGAGCCTTTCAAATACAAACAAGCACATTTTACATCATTCCAATGATCTTGTATAGGAACCAACATGAATTGAACAAGCTGATTAACAATGAAACAAAGGTCAGGACAAGTCATATTCAAAAGAGCAAATTGTCAATCAACCTACGATATCGACCAGAATGCACAAACAGAGGTCCTTCAGAACGAAACTTACCCTTTAAACAAGGAGTACTGATTGGCTTGAGACTAAGCAGACCAACATGAGCAAGAATATCAAGAATGTTTTGCTAAGTGAATGTGCCATGACAAGTACAATGATCTCAAGTCAAGAAATGAAAGATGCATGAATAGAAAAAATAAAGAGCGTAATGTACCCTTTAAGATTGGGTGATTTTTGGTACCTTTGACCTCAGGATTACACTATTTTTAATATAATTCAATGTAGAAGCATTAGTTTATGGGTAACGCTAATCTCACAGACCGGCTGTAAGATTTGCATTTACAACCGGTCAAGGTATTAACTAATTGTATTTAAGTGGTTTGAATTAAGAGAAACTAAAAATGTCCCTTCTTGAATAATTTTCGAACACTAAGAAGCGTTTAAGTTTAAAAAAACTTTAACATACATCCAAGTAAGAATACAAATTGTTAAAATATAAAAAAGACTACATAGCATATGATTTATTTATTTTTATTTAAAATTTGATTCTTTAAATTCATAATCTTTACCTAGGTAATTACCAAAAAAAGCAAAAGATCTTTATCTAAGTTTTGTTTAAGAGGATAATTAGAAGTGGAGAATCCATACATAAGCAAAAAAAAAAAAAAAAAACAAGTAATATACGCCTTTTAATATTTTATAATTGGTTTATAGAATACTAAGATAAATTTTGTGACATGTTTAGTAACTTATTAAGTTTTGACATTGAAATTTAATATGCATGGTTTCATATTTAATTTTATTATTGTACAGTTTTATAAAGTTATCCATTGTGTATTGCTGTATAATTAAATATTAATATAAAAACTAAATAGACAATACATTTATAAATCAGTAAAATACTTAATAAATGTGCTATAGCCTATAAAATATAATGCGGTTGTTTTATGAAATTTATAAGCAGATTCTATGTCATCATAAAATTTGCAACTCGATCGGTAAGAAATAATAATTAGGAATTCAAGAATAGATTTTTCGTAAACTAGAAAAATATTGTATGTAAAATAATGGTTAACCATGGATAGCTCATAAGAAAAGTAGGGACTTTTGTGTGAAATTACAAACACAACACTTCACCTGGCCAACCGGTTGCCGGTTCCGTTATTTTATTTTCTAAAGCATGAAACAGTCTGTATGCTCACGGACTGTCAGGAAATCATTTTCCTTAGTTTATTATAGTCCAATTCAGAACAACTATTTCGAGAAAGATTTTTGTAAAGACTACCATTTTGTGACTTCCACTTAATATTTTAATTATTTATCCCATTTATACAATGTGCATTTCAAGTAAAGTTTATTGCAATTCTAGAAAGCAAAACTAAGACTACAAAAGTTCATCAGAAAGAGAAAAAGACTTACAATAAAGATGGAATTTTCCATGCATACAAACGAATTAGGTTTCTCCATTCTAGCCCAATAAAAACCCTAGTCTCTTTATCTTAGTCCAACAAAATTTGAGTTCCTTCAAGTCTGAGACCCACATTTATACCTTTTAAACCAAGATATTTTTTCATCCCGTCAAGCCCCAAATATACGTTTATACTTCATGGCTTGAAGTCAATTTTTACCTATCTTACTAGCCCAAAATAGTTGGAAGATCTGTACAATTTCTTATTGGAGCAAGGCTTTTCAATATTAAAATTGCAGAGTATTTCAACACACTTAGAATTTTATTTTTGGAAGCTTCATACTGGACGGGAGAGGGGGAGTAAGTCGGACGAGGGATACGGTGGTATAGAGAATTGTATTTCTTCGAAAGTATCAGCGATTGATTTAATTATGTCTTTCCTATTATTGTGTCAAGTAAATAATATAATTAACTTTTATGTTAATAATAATATTGCATATTTTGTGAGAAGAATTTTATATCTCAGATAGTCAAATAGGAAAGCCTTGAATATTCGGGGTGATAACGAGCCAAGATCGACCCAAATGGCGGATTTCTTGCAACGTCCGTTGCAATGTGAAATATGCACATTTTCGAAGGAGTTTGTTATTTGTTTAAATAGTACAAGTGTTCGAAGAATTATATATCTCGAAAACATTAAGAAGTAATCGAGTTTTAAGAGACTGATTTTTCAAGAGTTTATGGTTCTTTTTGTTATACTTAAAGAAAAAACAGTTTTCTAAGTTAGAAGGGAGTTTTATACGAAGAATAAAAATAAATTTAACAACAGATTAGTTGTGAAGAGTTATGCTAGGCATCCAATTGATGAAAGAAGTGTAATATTTTGGTCTAAGTCATGTATAGTCTTTTCTATTCTGATAGATGTTTGATTATATTAGACAAAAACCTCGTAAGTTAGGTCAAGTTAAACAAACCGCGTTAAAATTATGCATGACTTATTTTATGTTGCAGACTAGTACAAGCAAGCAGGCAATAGTAATGCGTACTGAACTCGAGGGATCGTCGCGTGGAACAGTTAAAGATTGGGTGAATACATTACGGAGTAAGAAATAACAATCGCCAATCGCATAAAATTTTGAAAAAATATATATCAAAATGTCACGAAATAATTACGAATGCACATATTCAATTCTTTAGTGTGTTTACTGTTCACATTTCACACGGCAATCTTGCCGACCAATTCAAATGGTGTGTGCCTTATTTTCCTGCCGGATTAGAGTCGAAAGTAGTTGAGGGACTTGAGTTTTTATTGACAATTTTCTTTTTGATTCCTTACTATAATTTGGACGACAACAATAAATAAGTGTTTTCCAAACAATTAAAATATATTGCATGAGTCAAACTAAAATTCACACTACGTTTTTTCCTTGTTTCATCAAACGGACTTCACCACTATAGACTTCTAACCATAATACATTTTTCATGAAGAGCTGAACTTATATTATCGGCGTAAACTTGTTCGACCGCTCAATTTGAACCCACCTGCCTACAGTCAACGGTCATAATTTTAATGACCCACATAAGCTAATCCTAATTGTTTAGTTTATATGACCCGTCCACTACAAGAAATGTGGCCTATAGCAAGGTCCAAAAACCTTGCTATAGGTTCAAATTCCCTTGCTATTGATCTATTGCAAGGGATGTGGACGTTGGTAGCATCCCTTGCTATAGGTGGCGTGGGTGCAGGTATTTTGCACGTTGCAAGGGAAATGGACCTTGCTATTGCTGTTCTGACACACACCTGTAGCAAGGTCCATTTCCCTTCCTGTAGTGTGCTGACACACACAATTGACAGCAACGTCCGTAGACGTTGCTATTTATTCTGACACAAAAGTCAATTGCAACGTCCATAGACGTTGCTATGAATTCTGACACAAGACTCAATTGCAACGTCTTTTGATCTTGCAATTGATTTACGCACGTTTTTTTTTTTAAATTTCGTTTTTGTTCATTATTTTTTTTCGACGAAACACAGCAACGTCTACGGATGTTGCTATAGTGTCCGGACACTTTTTATTTTTCAAATTTGGCAGCAACGTCCACGGACGTTGCTATAGTGTCCGGACAATTTTTTTTTCAAATTTGGCAGCAACGTCCAGGGACGTTGCTATAGTGTTCTATTTTTTTTTTTCAAATTTGGCAGCAACGTCCAAGGACGTTGCTGTAGATAAATATTTTTTTATAAAAAAAAGGGGCGGTTTGTAATAAAATGTTTTTTAATATATATATACATATACATATATATATATATATATATATATATATATATATATATATATATATACACACACTCACATTATACATTAATTCAAACCTCAATATTATATATGTATAGTATGTGTTAAAAAATATAATACTAATAACTAAATTATAAGATACACACACACACAAACACACGCACATATATATATATATATATATATATATATATATATATATATATATATATATATATATATATATATATATATATATATATATATATATATATAGTATAATGCATGTATGCATATATAATATATATATAAGTTGATCATGATGCAAAATAAATTAAGGAAAAAAATAAAGTGAAGGAGAGAAGGGGAGAAGAAGATGATAATAATATGAGAGGGAGAAGTGGGATGGATGAGTGATATAGTGGGGTATTTATAGTAGTATAGTGGAAGGGAGAGGGAGGGAAATGAAATTTTTTGGGAAATTTGAAGTTTCCGCCAAAAATTTTCTGAAATTTTGTAGCAAGGTCCAAATCCCTTGCAACAGGTTATAGTCAGAAAGCTGTTGCAAGGGAAGTTGGAATCCCTTGCTGCTGTGTCAAAGCTGTTGCAAGGGAAGTTGGAATCCCTTGCTGCTGTGTCAGAAAAGTAGCAATAGCAAGGGATTTGGACCTTGCAATAGCTTTATTAGAAAAATGTTTTAATTATATATATTTCCTCATTCAATCATTTAATTATATCCATATATAATTATGGCTTGTAAATCATAATTAAATGAGACTTGAGCTAAATATATAGAACTAATCTTGATCTTGGTTAAATTAATTAATTAATAAAACTTATTTGATTGAATAATTATTAATTACATAAGAAAATAGAACTAATCTTGATATATATATATATATATATATATATATATGTGTGTGTGTGTGTGTGTGTGTGTGTGTGTGTGTGTGTGTGTGTGTGTGTGTGTGTGTGTGTGTGTGTGTGTGTGTGTGTGTGTGTGTGTGAACTTATTTGAATGAATAAGATCCTAATAACATATGAGAACTGGACTAATTAGAATTAATCTTGTATTGTAAAATTAATTAAAGTTATTAGAATCAATAACTTCTCATTAAATAATAATAATCAAACTAAACATACGATTCTTGATTTTCATTAAATAAACTGAAATTATATGAATGAATAATATTTATACTACATAAGAATTGATCAACTACGTACAGGAAAACTTACTGTTTATTTTTGTTGAATTAATTAAGAATATAATTGATAACTCAACATTACATTAGAATTGAACTAATTAAACAAAACTAATCTTAATTAAATTTTAATAAATTAATTGAACTTGTTTGAATGGACAACTCCTAATTAACTACAAATATATAAGCATCAACTAAATATAACTAACATTGACTTTTGTCAAATTAGTTTAACTCAATTGAACAAATATTAAATAAGAACTAAATTACTTAGATTTAATAACATTGATTTTATTACGAATAGTGTTATTACATAAGAATTGAACTACGTACAAGGAATACAACTCTTTTTGAAAATATGATTTTGACCCCAAAAGATTTGAAAAGTTACAATTTAGTCCTTCCCCTTTTGAAAAAATTATGATTGACCGCAAATACGATTCTTGATTTTCATTAAATAAACTGAAATTATATGAATGAATAATATTTATACTACATAAGAATTGATCAACTACGTACAGGAAAACTTACTGTTTATTTTTGTTGAATTAATTAAGAATATAATTGATAACTCAACATTACATTAGAATTGAACTAATTAAACAAAACTAATCTTAACTAAATTTTAATAAATTAATTGAACTTGTTTGAATGGACAACTCCTAATTAACTACAAATATATAAGCATCAACTAAATATAACTAACATTGACTTTTGTCAAATTAGTTTAACTCAATTGAATAAATATTAAATAAGAACTAAATTACTTAGATTTAATAACATTGATTTTATTATGAATAGTGTTATTACATAAGAATTGAACTACGTACAAGGAATACAACTCTTTATTTTTGTTGAATTAATTAAGAATGTAATTTATAACTCAACATATAATTACATTAGAATTGATGATAATTAATTACACATATAAGAATCAACTAAATATAACTAATCTTGACTTTTGTCAAATTGGTCTAACTTAAACAAATATTACATATAAGAACTAAATTACCTAGATTCAATCTTGATTTTTGTTATGAATAGATGTTATTTGAATGCACAACTCCTAATTACATACGAATTAAACTACGTACAAGGAAAACTACTCTATATTTTTGTTAAATATATATATATATATATATATATATATATATATATATATATATATATATATATATATATATATATATATATATATATATATATATATATATATATATATATATAATGCAGCTTTATTATATTAAAAAATAAGTAAAACAAAACCTGCAAGGGAAGAGGAGGTTGCTGAAGCTGAAAGGCTACTGCAAGGGCCTTTTTCCCTTGCAACTGTGTCAGAAAAGCTGTTTTTACAGCAGCAAGGGATTTGGACCTTGCAATAGATTTATCAGTTTTATATCCTCTCCTCCACACATTTCAGTATCCATAACCTGCGTTTCTTCCCCAAAATCTACTGCATTTCTTCCCACTCTCTTCTCTATTTTTCAGCAAAATTTTATTTCTTCCCTGTGATTTTTTTGCAAAGCGTACGTAATTCTCAGCAAAGCTCACTCCACGAGAGGTATCTATTTCAGTATTATCGTAATTCGTTGCTTAATTTTATATATATATATTGTTGATGTTGTTGCTTAATTTAGTGATTTTTGTAATATTAATACTTGCTATTCATCATATTTAGAATAACTGAGATCTAAGCATGATTTGATTAGTAGTATGCTATTTATATGCCTGTGTGTAATTAGTTGTTCACATTGTTAGTATTTGATGATAAGTTTTAATTAGCCTTACTTTCGTGATTAAATAGTCAGTTCTCGTGCTGATGCATTGTTAATTTGATTTTAATTAGATAAAAAATGTATAACAACGAAGATCGGAGTTGGATGTACGATCGAGGCAACGTTGATGAGGGGTATATCAATCCTTATTTCGTAGATGGCGTCAACAGATTCCTAGAATTTGCATTTTCTCAAGGTCATCGAAGAGTTAAGTGTCCGTGCACTCGGTATGGTTTTAGCAAAAGCAAAAAGAGGGATGTGATTCAGGAACACCTATTGAAGTACGGTTTTGTTCCTCATTATTACGTATGGGAGGCACACGGAGAAAGGAACAACTTTTCTGGCAATTACACATACGCAGGAGAGTCATCTACTCATAATGATAATGTCGAAAGTGGTTACATAGATATGGTCAATGATGCATACAGAGGTCAGTTTGAAGGCACGCACTATAATCAAAATATAGAAGAAGAGCCAAACCGTGAGGCACGAGACTTTTTTGAAATGCTACGGGAAGCCGAGGTGCCAATACGCGTAGATGTGGAAGCAACACCATTGCAGTGGTTAACATCATTTATTGCCCGACAAGGTTCGTCATGGCACAACAAACGCCTCTGCTGACAATCAATTACAAGCTGCCCGCAGATTAATGAGTCATGCAGATCGTCATAGATTGCCTGAAAATTGGTACGGAGTCAAGAAATTCATCAAAGGTTTAGGACTTGGGTACAAAACATATGATGTCTGTGTTAATGTTTGTATTCTTTATTACGGGGAGTATGAAAGTAAGAGCTGGACCGAGTGCCCCTATTGTGGAGAAGCTAGGTACGAGGAATGCACCAATAAGAAGAAGCTTGTTCCACGTAAGAAGTTGTGGTACTTGCCAGTGACGCCTCGATTGCAGAGGCTTTACACATCACGCAAAATATCGGAGCACATGACATGGCACTTGAAGTGTCAGGCAGATACCGATCAAATGATTCACCCTGCTTCAAGTTTGGCCTGAAAATCTTTCGACAGGACATTTCCAGATTTTGCTGCCGAACCGAGAAACGTTAGACTTGGACTTTGCACCGATGGTTTTAATCCTTTCGGGAACTCCTCAGCTCCTTACTCGTGTTGGCCAGTATTTGTGACCCCTTATAACCTCCCTCCTGACCTGTGCATGCGGCAAGAATATATTTTCCTAAGTTTAATGATATCTGGCCCGAAGTGTCCTGGCAAGAACATTGACGTATTACTCAGACCCCTAATTGATGAACTTAAGTCACTGTGGGATTCGGGTGTGCCAACATACGATAGTTTTCGGAAACAGAATTTCCAAATGCGAGCTTCATTGCTATGGACGATTAGTGACTATCCAGGGTATGGCATGCTATCACAGTGGAGCACACATGGTCGTTTATCTTGCCCGTACTGTATGGAAGAAACCAAGAGTTTCCAACTTAAGCACGGTCGAAAGACTTCTTTCTTTGACTGTCATCGTCGATTCTTGCCTTTGGACCATCCATGGAGACTAAACACAACTGACTTCACGAAAGGTAGAATAGAGACTGATCAACCTCTACCAAGAAGATCAGGGATAGATGTTGAGACACGTTGAACGTCTTCCACCAGTCGGATTTGGTATATGCGGAGAATTTGTTCATGGCTTTGGTTTGGATCACAATTGGTGTCGTAGAAGTATATTTTGGGAACTTCCGTATTGGAAGCATAATCTGATCCGCCACAACCTAGATGTCATGCATTGTGAAAAGAACTTCTTCGACAATATCAAGAACACTGTGATGGATGACCCTGAGAAAACCAAGGACAATATGAACTCTCGCAAAGATTTACAATTACTGACGGGCAGAAGATCTTTGTTTCTACAGACTGGACCGGGAGGTAGGTTATACAAACGTAGAGCATCGTACTGTCTCAGTAAGGACGAAAAGGTTAAAGTGTGTGAGTGGTTGTGCAATCTCAAATTTCCAGATGGATACGCGTCAAACATTTCGCGTTGTGTTCAAATGCCACAGTTGCGTCTAGTGGGAATGAAAAGTCACGATTGTCACGTTTTTTTGCAAAGGTTGATTCCGATAGCATTTCGTGACTTCTTGCCAGAGAATGTCTGGGGGCCGCTCGTGGAGATCAGTAATTTTTTCAGAGCTTTGACAGCTCCTGACATCCGATATAGTGACATGGATTTATTAGAAAGTTCGATTGTGGTGACTATGTGCAAGCTGGAAAAATTCTTTCCTCCATCGTTCTTTGATTCCATGGAGCATTTAGCGATACACCTTTCCTGGGAGGCAAAAGTCGGTGGGCCCGTACAATACAGGTGGATGTACCCATTTGAGAGGTAAATACCAGTTACTGTTATATTGTTAACTATACAATGTTCAAAATATGACTAGTTAATTTTTTTTTTCTTTGTTAGACGGATGTTTGATTTTAAGAGACCAAGGGGTAACAAGGCACACATAGAAGGGTCGATTGTTGAGGCGTACATTTACGCAGAAATTGCAAATTTCTCCTCACTCTACTTTGACAGCAATATTGAAACTAGAGCAACCCGTTTGAACAGGAACGAAGTTCCAATATCTATTGACCCCAACGACCAATTATCAGTATTCCAGAGTAAAGGGAAAACAATGGGGCGTTGTGTCAATTACAGAAATTTGTCTCTCGCAGAGTGCAAAGCGGCTCATCTATATGTCTTGTTGAATTGCCCAGAGGTCGAGTGTTGGTTAAGGTAAGATTACTAATTTCCATACAATGTATTCTTGCTAATATATCAATTGATGTTTTAAACGGCTTCTTTCTGTGACAGTATGTTTGATGAACAGATGTGCGATGGATATCCGCAAGCTAATAAATATCAGATACGTAACACTTATTTTGTTGACTGGTTCAAACAAGTTGTTGTGTCTGGTAGTTACAGTGTGGATCGTAGATTACGCGGTCTTGCTCGGGGTCCTGTTTTGAAAGCAAAAACTTATAATGGTTATACGGTTAACGGATTTAAGTTTCATACAGAAGCATATGGGGCTGGTGGGCAAACAATGAACAGTGACGTTTATGTGAAGGGCGATACTGGCGACCCAGACGCACGTAATTTCTATGGAATGCTTCAAGAGATTATACAGCTTGATTACTGGGGCAGTGGAAACTTGGAACAAATTGTTATGTTCAAATGTGATTGGTACGACGTGTATAATGGAATAACAATTCATCCGATTTATGGCCTTGTTGACATTAATCCAACAATGCGCCTCGGTACAGGAGCGTCTGAACCCTTTATCTTAGCAAGTCAGGCGCAACAAGTCTATTACAGTCTGTATCCTTCACAAAAAAATATCAGTAGGAGAGGATGGTGGGCGGTATGCACGACAAGAGCGAGATACCTCGTTGACACAACTGCAGTGGCTAATCTCGACATTTACCAAGATAGCACCGCACCTCAGTTAAGATTGGATGACATCAACAATATCGACAATACACCTATCAGGCTTGCAGACGATGATATTGTGGAATTCGATGATAACGACACATCCGACGATGACGTAGATGAAGATCATGATGATGGTGACGATGATGACCCTGATTATACGTAATGTATGTTCTAAGCAATATGTATGCCTATGTATAAGAATTCGTGAACTTAAACAGTGGTTTATTTGCAATATGTAAGCTTGCGTTGTAATATTTGAGTTGTTTGAATTGTAACGTTTATATATATATATATATATATATATATATATATATATATATATATATATATATATATATATATATATATATATATATATATATATATAAAACTAGTGTAAATTATAAATATAAATAAAAACATAAATATATATAAGGTGCAAACATAAATAAAAACAAGCTAAAACAAACCTCGTTTGTTCATAATTATACAAATACAAATAAAAACAGCAAATAACAGTCTAAATTTGAGTATCCTAGTCAAATTACATATCACCCAAGCCAGTAGTGTCGTTAGCACCGCCACCCGAACTTCTTTCCTGGTCCCCTTCGTCCTCCTGATCGGCAGAATGTGACCGTGGTCGATAGAGTGGATCCCCTGATACCCGCCCGCTGCCGACACTCGTGTCCGTCGGTTGCAATGGTTGGTGGAAAACTGCCGGGAAGTTGTTAAACTGTTGTGGTTGCCCCTGTTGTTGTTGCCCTGACCCCCACAACTCCTCGGGCACCGGCATATTAAACTGTGACATAAAGTATTTGAGCACATTCTTTAAACCGGTGATTTCCTCCCGCTGAGAAGCTGTTTCGGCCCGCAGTGCCTGACATTCTGATCGAAGCGGCTCCACGCTACTAGAGCCAATCTCAACGAACCTAGAATGTCTTCGAGCCTTGAATCCTACGCGCTCAGGCTCACCATAACTCGCCAGACCCACCACCCTATTCTTCTTTACACGTCCGGCTGCGGCAATTTCCACCCACGGTCTCACGTCCCAGACTGGCCACTTGCTCATATCTAGCCCATGTTCTCGTAGGCAGTGTTCCACATAGGCATCCTACATATAACATATTATGATTCAAAATATTTTTTGTAACAAACATAAGTATAATTACGACAACAACAATTATTGACGATTACACCACTTTAATGAAAGAAAATATTATACTCACATAATTAGCCTTGTCCTCAGGGTTTGGCCACTCAACCGTTCCGTCGTCATGTTTCTTTGCACGAGTCTTTATAAAGACATCCTGAAACGGCACCTTGTCGGGCGTTGTATTCATTTCCTTTGCCTGTCATAATATGAAAATTCATTAAAGCAAATATAGATCACATTATTAAATCAATGATGATATTTGAAAAATAACCAATCATATTTTTCTACTTACCAGATCTATCCTATGCTTGTTCGTGCTGCGAGACCCACCCCTATAGTTTACCGTTTTCCCCTTATCTCGATTTTTAGCGTTCTGCTCCGAACGACCCTTCGTGGGCTCGAGCTCCCAATAATCATAAAAGGCCTGCCGAAAATCTTCGTGAATCCAACAACTGTGACTCATACCATAGGTGGGGTCAACTTTGCAGCGCAACCACCATTTCTTGGCGTGGTTTACCGAACCTGCAAATCTCGCAGTAGCGACCCTATCGTACCATTCCCTGACTGCATTTTCTATGGCAGGATCCCACTGATAAGTGTGCTGCATTTAATACAGACATAAAGAAAAGTTGGTCACATAAATGAATAATAATGAACAAATATTTATAAATATTTAATAAATATAGAAGTCAAGCTAATTCCTTACCTTAAATCTGTTCCAACACATTTCCTTCTCGTCCTCTGGCCACATGCCGTACGTGAAGTATGCCCCTTGCATCATGTTCCTCAAATTTGTACCAATCGTGGTCACGGCGGAAGGGTTCTCTATTGAGCCATCAAAGAATAATTCAAGTACCTCCCTGTCATCCGGATTTGCCGGGGGCTCGCGAGGTTTTGATTGTCCTCGCACTGCAACCTTAGTAATACCACCATCGTCTCCTGAATCATTGTTATCCCCCTCATCCTCGTCTAACTCCTCAGAAACGCCATGAGCACGTGAGCCTGAAGCTCGTGTGCCTGAAGCTCGTGTGCCTGAACCACGTGAGCCTGAACCCCGTGAGCCCGATGATGATGGCCCAGCAGTACTTCCTGTCCCCTGAATCTGTAGCTGTGGCCTCGTTAGCGGTGTTTGTGGCATACCAAATCCAGCTCCACTCCCAAAACCAGGCACACCAAATCCAGCTCCACTCCCATATCCAGGCCCACCAAACCCAGCTCCACTCCCAAATCCAGGCCCACCAAATCCAGGCCCACCCAATCCAGGCTCACCATAACCACCCCCACCATAACCAACCCTGTTGTAGCCAGCCCCACCGAATCCACCACCACCATAACCACCCCCAACATATACACCCCCCATTGTCGATCCTACACCCATCAATTGATTGGTAAACGGCCCACTAGCGCGGGCTCCTGCGTCGTTTGATCCTCCGGGAAACATCGGCATCACCGCTGAAAGTGATCCCATCGAACCAAGATCAGGCTGCGAAGAGAATGATCCTCGAGGTACCCCTTCCGGGTATGGCACCTGGTTCTTCGACACCTTCTTTTTTCCTTTCCCCTTACCCTGATCTGACGAGCCCGCCATCTGAAAAATAAATATTTAGAATGGTCAAATTAATATAAAAGGGATACACGACAATATATACTATCTATTCATTTACTAAATTGACTAATTAAGTATATATACATCTGTTACGTCTAAATTATACAAATTTCCGCTAATTTTTCTAATCAATGTATTACAATTAAGTAAGCTCAATACTCATTGTGATATATATATATATATATATATATATATATATATACTATTAAATTAAAGTATTCAACAATTAATCACGTACGGACGTGTCACAAAATAACTACATCTTCTACATATATCTCTATCTATATCAATCATCAATAATTACACCATAGCATGTTCATATAAACAAGTTTAACCAAAATATATTTCCCATATATTTTTATTACAAATATATAATTTCTCAATGCTACTAACATTTTTAGCATATCTAATTAACATAAATACGTTCTAACATAAACACAATTATATATGTTATATAATACAAAGTTAATCGATTAAATTCTACAAAAAAAAAAAAGAAAATACGTAGCTATATTGTCATAATCACAAATCTAATATTAATTAATTAAGCATACATATATATATATATATATATATATATATATATATATATATATATATATATATATATAATTAACAGTACTAATACACTCGAATCAACAAATACATCACTATTATGCGATAATATTACACAAATCTAACCGATTAATTAAATTAAACCTTAATATACATATGCTGCGAATTTGCCATATATATATATGGCACCAACTTCCTGGAGATGTTGGTGCCATATCGATTAATGCTGCTGCAGCTTTGTGTCTGCAGCAGACACAAAGCTGCAGCAGCAGCTGGCATGCAATGCATGGCACCAACGTCACCAGGACGTTGGTGCCTTTCTTTCAGCTGGCAGCAACGTCTACATAGACGTTGCTGCAGTCAAACAAAAAAAATTTAAAAAAAAAATACGAAAACAGTTACCAACGTCCTTTTCAGACGTTGGTAACATTTAAAACATAAAACAAAAAACAAAAAAACAGCAGCAGCAACGTTCATAGGACGTTGCTGCTCTGCACAATACCTGCCAACGTCCACTGACGTTGGCAGATAAGTAATTTTTTTTAATTTTGCTGTACCAACGTCAGTAGACGTTGGTACATTAAAATACTGCAACGAATTATAAATCCGTTGCAGTATTGGCGTTGTATTAGCCTCATTTTCTTGTAGTGGTCACTTGTTGATCGAGTGACATATTTAACTATATACAAAGTCTCGATCCACCCATATTACGAATCAAGCGTAACCTTTCTTAAAAGTCTACTTAACCCCTAACCTTCATCAACTTTCCCATCAAGTCTGTCTAACTTTGGTTCAGTTGTGCGATTTGAGATGTTTCGATAACTGAAATTTGAAACAAGAAATAAACTTAGACAAAAGTGCATCGTAAGCTCATAATTTTCTGCCAGCTTTACACTGAAAATGCATCATTTTGCGCTCATAATGAAATAAATATCGTGCCCTCACACTTAAGATGAAAATAAAAGAATACTTATCTATTTTACAATTATATAGTACATAAACGAGAGTACATAGTAATGCTTAGCTAGATGAGGTCACTCCGATTACTTAGTGGTTGTACTTGTATTGACTGCAATATTTTATCTGAGACAAGGTCACTAAACTCAACTTATCTTTCCAGGCAACATTTTATTTAATTCTTTCTACCATCATATTTTCTTCCAACTTCACATAAAATATTTCCGGGCAAGTCTTTAACATTGACCTTGTCAACTTCCAAATATATCCCATGTTAGCCTATAAATGAAACAGCAAGTAACAAGGGAATGCCCCACACACACAAACACAAAAAAATCCTACTTCCTAATGGCCAGCTTAGGATTGAGCCTCTCTTCTCTGGCGATTCTCTTATCCATACAAAGTAGCCTCGCCGTAGAATACTCCGTCACCAACAACGCCGAGAACACTCCCGGCGGAGGGCGGTTCAACACGGATATTGGAGCACAATATGCACTGCAAACCATGGACATTGCCACTAATTTTATATGGGGAATCTTCCAGCAAAACACTCCATCTGATCGGAAAAATGTTCCGGCAGTGAGCCTATTCATCGATGACATGGACGGCGCTGCTTACGCGAGCAACAACCAAATCCATGTCAGCTCTAGGTAATATGCTTTTTAGGCGCGACTCGACAATAACTGATTTTCTATACCATATTATATGCAGAGACGTATCTATGAATTTAATCTACACTAAGCTGAAATATATTAAACTCAAACTTTAAATTGACATCACATATAATGTAGAAGTAAAGCAAACATTCAACGACTAGATTTTAAATTATTTTAACAATAAAGCATACGTATAAAATCGGATAGCTCAATTATGGTTTACACATAGTAGCATAAATTGCTTATTAGAATTTATGTGGCCAACCAACAAACATTTTTAAATAAAACAAATAAAATCTTTATATTATATATTAAAATAGTCATATAAGACCAAAAATTTAAAAGTAAATAACGACTCAAATTTAAAAGTATTACATGATGATTTCTTTTAAAATCACTCAATAACCAAGCAAAAGAACTGAAGAGAGAGGTTCATATAAAACTCTAGCTACATTATTTGAGTTTGTATAATTAATTTGGTTTTTAAAATGTTTTTGGTATTCTGGAAACTGTAACATGCATAGTTCATCACAAAAAGTTCAATATACTCTTATAAAAAAAATGTTTAATATACGTCAACAATTGCCATATAACAAAGTGCTTAGTTGTTCATCTCAAATAACTACTAAGGCAAACCCATGACAACTTTAATGTTTTGTAGATACATTCAGGGATACTCCGGTGACGTGAAAACCGAGATCACCGGTGTTTTGCACCACGAGATGACCCACGTCTGGCAGTGGAACGGCAACGGGCAAGCTCCTGGGGGTCTCATCGAAGGGATTGCAGACTTTGTGAGGTTGAAGGCAGGTTTTGCGCCAGGCTACTGGGTGAGTCCCGGACAGGGGGATAGGTGGGATCAAGGGTATGATGTAACGGCCAGATTTTTGGACGATTGCGATGGATTGAGGAGCGGGTTTGTGGCGGAACTGAACAAGAAAATGAGAGATGGTTATGGTGATAATTTCTTCGAGGAGTTGCTGGGAAAGACTGTCGATCAGCTCTGGATGGATTACAAAGCTAAATATAGCAACTGATTATCCATATAATTTGCTAGGTAAACAAAGCGGAAACACAATAATATAATCGAATAAAATTTGCAGACGTTGTCTAGAAATATCACCTCAAGTTTCTTTTATGTTTCAAATTCTCTCTCCAGTCCGTATTCTCAGTGTAACAATTTGATCAACATAATATAAATGATATTTTATATTTACATTTATAGATAGTAGTATTAGTTTTCAAAAGTGCTGCCAATTTTTTCTAAAACTTGATGCGTGCTACTATAATTTCATCTAGGCATAGTCACACTCTCTGTAATTATGATCTTATCCATATTTTCATCAAAAAAGGAAAAAAAAAAATGATCTCATCCATCTCAAGAGAGTTGCGTTGGTACCTAAATATGGTCTTTCACCATGTTTTCTCACATAAACAAACTTAAAGCAGATGCAATAATGTGTACCATTGCTCGAAATAACAGGAAGCCATGGATTATTATAGCAAGCTCGTGTTTTAACTTCAATCACATAAGTGAACTTGGAATCAATCTTTATGCAAATATAAGCGCACACAACACTTCAAAAGAGCTCGTCGCTGGGACTAAGAAAAGACTAAAAATGAAGCTCCTCCTAATTCAGCCATTTCTTGAGGGTACAGAATTCAGATTTATTCCAACATCTGTGAGGGGAAAAAAGGTCGATAATAAGAGAAAATAAATAGGAAAGCAAACAAAGAAAGCATATCATTCTACGACAAGCAATCAGAGTGAACCAACGAATGAGAAGATGAACTCAAACTGAAGCACTAAAGTTCAACTCCGATTATATGTAATTACAAGACACATAATCTCATCAACTTACTGAGAATTTGAGAAGTAATAATTGCAAATTAATATGCAAAGCCAATAAAAAGAAGAGTCGGATAATTTGTGGAGCTTACAATAGTACAGAGAGTTCATCATGCGTCAACTTTCTGAATCGCAGAAACAACTTCATCAATGCTCTCGAATTTTCTTCTCTCCTTTAGAAGGGTCTTAGCAAAGTTCAGAGCTTTGCGCTCACAGTCTGCTCTCGTGCTAGGCTCTTTTATTGACTCAAAATCTTCTACATGAGCCACCCCAACAATTCTCCTGTAAAACAACCAGAAGCCACCTGTTATATTTCACCTTTTGAAAGTGAGATGTCCAATTGCAAGGCCGCTCAAGTACTAAGAGATACCTTGCATAGGTGTTCTGGGATGAGAAAGGTATCTTTGTTTATGAATGCAAAAATCAGAGGTAGGTCTCAACATCATATTTTAAGGCCATGGAGGGCCGTTGGGTAATCTTCATCCCAATTAAGTAACAAATATAAAAATTGGTTCCACTGGGATATATGATGCTTAAGCAACTTCAAACATAAAACACAAAATTGGCTGATTTACATATTCTCCTAACATGTTTCCATATCATGCAACTTTACTCAAAAGAATACTTAGAGCTCCGATGTGTTTCAGAAAAAAAATAAGTAATTCGGAATAAAACATTACAACATTATCCCAGGCTTTTATGCCAAAAAAGGAATAAAGTATTTCATCATTAGTCTAGGCTTAAAAAGAGATAGCTACAACTCAGGTTTTGCCCATTGATATACAATATTGGATCTTCCATTAAATCAAGTCGGGAATCTTCTGGCATGAAGATGCTTAAAGCTGTTCCTAATCATCATCTAATATAGTATCTGAAGCTGACAACTAGAACACTTCTAGCAAAGGAAAACAGAAGTTTTAAAAGTTATTGGTAATAAGAAGATTGAATTTAACTGCACCACGCGAACGTAACAAATTTTGAACAAAAATATTCCACACAAAAATCTGAGCAGAAATGAATGAGGGATAAAACGAAAGCAGATGAGTTAATGCTTCTGTGTCTCAGAGATGGTCAGTTAGCACTTATAAGGTAGATAGTGCTGTCTTAGAGCATGGTAACTTATCACTTATAAGAGAGATGAATCGGCAGAAAGCTCAAAAATACAAACTAGAGACACTCTAATTCATAAGGAACAATCCATCGAACCTTATCATTTTGGCAGAACCAAATCCAAGAGTATCGTGGAAAAGTTCTTCCATGTATTTTTGTTTTACTAGCAGCTGGAGGTCAGGATTGTTATAAATTTCTGGAAGATATGCGTCACCCGGTCCATCCTTGTGTTCATCCCAAAGGGCAGTAAACTTTTTGTAGAAGAGGTTCCATGTCTCTGATATTGTCTTCAAAATCCATGCTTTGTACAGCTGGAATAAAACATGTCCCACTTAAGTTAGCAAATTACTACGTCAGCTATTCTAGGAGCAAAGTAAAATATTATAGCATATACATGCGAGCCTTCCCTAAGAAGCAAATTCAAACAAAAATATTACGTAAATATAAAATATAAACTAAGTTTATTATTCCAAGTGATTATGTGTTGCATCAGGTGGTTTGCCATTATATATATAAATAAACAAACACTATGTACTATCTCTTGTTTAGCTTCTCCATTTAAGCAGGCAGTTCTCAACCATTGATTGTGCTTTGCTACAGTGGACTAAAGAAACAAAGGAGGCAACCGTAAAGAAGAGAGAGTTGGAAGGACAGCAAACAAAAGAAAAGAAGATGAAGACTAAGAAAAGTAATTTATTCCCAAAAGGAAAAAGAAAGTACAGATGATGGGGGCAGAATATAGTGAATATAACAGAACTAGCAGAACAAATTTAAGATGATATAAAAAGATAATCCTTGAATAGATGCCAACAAAAGTACAACAGAGAGTACATACACTACGATCAGCCCCCTTGTCTGCATGTCCATCTTGTGAAAAGTAAGCTAAAATCAGGTTTCCAATGAACGCTCCAATATCAAATCCCATTGGCCCGTAGAAAGAAAATTCAGGATCTATAACTTGAGTAGAGTCAACAGTCACCATGACAGAGCCTGTATGGAGATCACCGTGTATAAGAGCTTGAGCTCTTTCACAGAATCTAATAGAAAAATGGCAAAAATGTTAGGACAAGAAACTTCATATCTATATCAGAATACAGAAGGGATAGGAATTCAACAAATTATGAACGAGCTATTTCGTAGAACATGTTACTTTGATTTTAGCTCCGCAACTTCGAGTTTCAAAATGTTATCTTCCCGAACTGCCTCGGCATCAGCGTCAAGGTAAGGAGATGTCCAATGGTTATATTCAGATACTTTATAGGGGTCGGAAAACACAACCTGCTCAGTAAGTCTGCATAACTCCACATTCGCACAAAATTTAGCAACTGCAAAATAATAAGTTACTAATTAGAATGTGTGCCTAAGCATTTCAGCGTTATTAAGACTAAAAAAAAATGATATATGGCTGGTATGGTACAAACTAATAACCAGACATTCTCCAAGAAAAGGCCTATCAAGTTAGCTGAAATGTTACTGACCTCCGTTGTATACAAAATGTAAGAATGAAAAATGCAATTCATGAGAGGATGAGATGCAGAATGGAATCAAGAATCTAGGATATGACGATGAATTCCCAGGAGGGAAAATTGCTGCACTTAAATCAAAGGGCATCAAGGTATAAAAACAAGCAAATACATATAAGAAATAGTATGATTGACATAATATTCTAGAACAGTCTAAGAAGATCATCAGCAAGGTCTTTCAGAATTTGAATGAGGAATTAAGGTATATGTTGCAATACATGCATCGAAGAACAGTAATTTCATGGTGTTTCAATAGCTTACCAGCACTTTTATGATCTGTTGTGCTCAAATAAAGTAGGGAAGTATAGAATAGCGTCCTGGCCATATATTCTGACATATGTTCCGCGAGCAATGGATACTCAATGCCAGCAATAAATCCTTTTCTTAAGATAATGTGAGGTGGCTCTATGTAACGCATACCAATCAAACACATTGTCCTATCAAAATGGTAAACCTCAGGAACATGATCAGTACACAAGCGGCGATGTTCTTGCAAAGTTGAAGCTTCAAAATAGGCACGTTCCTTGTTCATTGGCCATGACTCCCCTATGCAACGAATATATGGAAGAGCCTGCAGAGAGTTATAACTAATTTAATTTAAATGGGAAAACTAAAAACTTATCAAAAGCCCCTGGCATAATAGTCTCATGTATAAGCCAATTGGAAACTGCTTAACTAATGCGAAATAACCAATCTAGGACCCCTCAATCAAAAAACCAAAATTTCACTCTCGAAGCAACTTTTTGCAACTTTCCAAGAGCTTCTGGACATTCCGAAAACTTTATAAAAATAGTTGTTGCATAAACCGGGAAAACTATCTATTAATTTCATTTCTAGTGAGTCGAAAATTTAAATGATTTGACACGCCCAATGGAAACGCTCACGAACTTCAAAATCTATACCCTCAATCAGTAACAGGAAAAGGTTGACATGAACAACATTGCAAGAGATGGAAAGTACCCATATATCTTAAAAGGGACACAATCCCTTTAGCATATCTTAACTCGTATATCTTGACTCCTTCAGGTCAAGGCGAAAACCTTGCAGATTTTCACATAACGTAACGGATAATTAGTGCTCGTATGTTCTACATCACAGGATAGTCACAAGTAAACAAGCATACCAAACACTCGACATCGGTCCATTCGACATAATCTTAGATCTTAACTTCACGCCCTAGATAGATTACTCCAATCCATTCTCTACATACCAATCTCAACATTCACCAAAACTACAGCTCAAAAATGCAAGACAAAAGCAACACAATACAAAAAAAAAAAAGATTGAATCTTTTTTCACCTGTTTGATGACGAGAGAACCCGAAGGAGAAAGAACAATATAAACAAAATTGAGATTGCCATCGCCAACTTCTTTGATCTCGAGCTTATCGAACTGGTCACCCAGCTTCGCCGCGAGAGACGGCGTGGATTTCAAATACTCCACCAATAGCTTCTCATCCAACGGTCGGAATCCGTCGCTAGCCATGTCGCAGGAAGGAGGAGGCGTAAACTGGGGTTTTATTGAAATAGTGTTCCGACTTCCGATGTGGGATATGTGTTAGTTAGTCGAGAAAAGGCGTGAAGAACGTTATTTGTTTGAGGAAATGAATATAAATGTGTGTATAATTTGACTTGTGTTTTACTTTGGATTAAATTTGGTGGGGGGAAGAAGAAAATAATTGGGAGAATTGGATTCTTTTGTTGACCAATGGGAAGAACGACTTTTGGGAGGAGGATAATATTCATCTGAGCCATCAATACAATGAATCTGGTCTTTATTTCGGCTAATGTTATTCTTATTTTATATTTATTTATCAAAGCAAAGAGAAAAGTAAACCGGTCATTTCATTGCAAGAACCTAATCAATGGGGTTGAATGCTTTGCGAATAAGTACAATGTTATAATTAATTTTAGGTATAATTAGCTACACCTGGTGAGGTTTGGTGAAATAAATAGGGATAATATCTCAGGGTGTCACTGATATTATCCCTTACATAAGTAGCGTATGAGGTTTGGAAATTTACATAGACGGCCCATGGGACTGAGTATAGTTGACAAAACCAACAAAAAGACAAGAATGCCCTTCGTTGAATATAATATAAAATATAAAATGTGTGAAACAATAAGAGATATTTATAAAGATATGTATGCCCTTCATTAAATGGGTCAATTTGGAGTTTGTGGGTTTAGAATTGGGTTTATCCTATTAACACCGTATTTTACATACAAATCGAGCTCCTTCCATCCCCCTTAAGCTCACCCCTGAAACCAAGCTGCAGATGCCGCGCCTCCAGGCGCATTAGCTAACAGTGACTCCTCCGTCGGCTTACAGTATCAAAATCAAAATCAAATTTGATTCAGGACAAAATAGGAAGATCATAATAATTTCATGATTACAACATCAAGTTTCATCCATTTTTTTAAGAGCTGGACTTATGTGTAAGGTTTGGGTAAAGTTCAGGGGAGGTCTTTGTAATTTTCCAACCTTAGGAAAGGTTTCTATAATTACACCAAACCTCGGGGAATGTAGCTGTAATTATCCCTAATTTTTATGATTTTAAGTTGGAAATTAATTTTTAAGTCACAAGTTGAGGTTGTTTGAGTTTTTATTTTAAACTCATAAAAAAGTTAATGATAAGTTAATAGTGTTTGCAAAAGAATCTAAATGCTCATGGAAAGTTGTTTAATTAGTTTCCATTTATTAAACTTAATCACCTCAACCAAAGATTCGCCATCTTCATCTTGTTCAACAAAATCTTTTCACGAGTTACCACTACTTCTCGCTTTGTCCACCTCTCATTTTTTTTCTCATCAGTTACCACTTTCCCCAATTATTTTTGTTAATTTAACCAATAACAATTAAATTTATGACTTTGTGTATTACAAGGTTTATTTTTGTAACAAATGATGTACCGTATTTCGGTATTGCCATGTCATAATATTCGATACAATACTACGCACGTATTTCGAAATATATTATGCCACGTCAGCATTATTATTTTTTAGTGTAAAATTACAATTCAACACCAAAACTCAAATTAGGCCCGTGCAAGCCCAATTTCAGGCTCATTTCTGATTAATGACAAAATGTGAAGTACTACGGATAAGTATAATATAATCGTTAAACAACGCAGAAAGAAAAAGAATATGGATAAAAAGACTATAGTATTTGATATTTTCTTTTTTGTAGCACGTAAAATCTGATCTTCAAGCATTTCAATTGATTTTCTTCTCACTTTACTTTATATACTTAACCTAATATATTAATGGGGGCTGAAATTTTGGGGAGGGCTATAGGCCACCCAAACCCTTAACTAGCTACGCCATTGCTCACACTTATGTCGTATCGCCCCTGTATCGGTGTATTTGTATCCGTGCAACATAGTTTTCTTCTTATCTTTTAGAGATTTGGCAAAATAAGCCCAAGACTCACATTTTCTGAAATTTGATTAAATAGGAGCAACGTCCTCTGAATTTTGAGTAATCTCACTACAATATAACTAGTTTATCGTCTAACCAATTTAATGAAAAAAAATATATCTTACTCTTCACACTTTACCAGTATATTCAGAAGTCAATCAACTTTTTCATTGCTTCAAAAAACCAAAAAACTCACAAAAGAAGAAGCCTCAAATCAAATAGCTTTCCTAAATTTCAAAAAAGTTGTGTAAGCTCCAGTCAAATATCTAGGTACACAAACTTTCAAGTTAAGTTCCACATATCCAACATGGTACATAAGTGTAAACTGATAGGACAATAAGATACCAACATCAAATGGTAGAAGCTAACCAATCAACATGCATGTAATTGATGATGACTCTTCACGGATTGTTCTAGTTTAATTTCTCTAAGATAATATTGTAATTAGTAGGGGATGGAGATTACTCAATGAGTTTTTAATTTTGATTTTTTATTTATTGTAAACATGCAAAAAGAGAGAAATAATGAAATATGATATTTCCATAAGATACAGGGGACTCCTCGCCATTAAAGTAGTTATTTGGCAAAAAGGCCCAAGATACATATCCAACCCAATTAAAGAGAACAATCCATTATTCCATTTCCAAACTTTTATGCGGGTGGCGAAATTTGCATTAGTAGACAAAAAACTCAAAACTTTAAAGGACTATTAATTTATTAAAAATACTTAACCCAAGAATTACTACGTTAATATAAGCTCATATATTTTGACAAAACAATTATAGTGCCATTACAATAGTTAACTCTTATACGAAAAATAAAATAAATTATTGTTTGATTAATTTTTCAGAAAACATTCTTTTACCAAGCTGAACAACCTCCTCCACGAAATCTTGCATGTTCCTATAAGACGAGCCACCCTCAGCCACCGCCGCCTCCGCGGACTTCTTCCACTTCAAAGCATTCTCCTTCATCTCCGCGGCCTCTAGACAACCAGTTGCGGCCCTCAAACACCTCTCCACCTCCTCACGCGGCACAATTTTTCCCTCAGCTTCCCCCCTGCACATCCTTATTCCAACCTTGTAAACATCCACCAAGAATTTAGCATTAGTCACCTGATCTCCCCACTGAGGGAACGCCAACACCGGGACGCCACTCGTCAGTGCCTCCATCATGGAATTCCAACCGCAGTGAGTCAGGAAACAGGTGGTAGAGGGGTGGGCCAACACCTCCTCTTGGGGACTCCACTCCACTATCTTCCCTTTTGATGGAAAATACATGAAAAAATAACAAATTCCAATTATTTCTATAAATGTCAACTATTTCTATAAGTATAAACGTTTAGATGAGATGACAATATAATATGTTACTAGAAATAGATTTGAAAAAATATTCTCATCGAATCCACTGTTACTTAATTATCAAAAATATATCATATATCATGCGTAATAGAAAGATTTACACTTTGCACACGTGGGGCATGTTGATTATATAATATTATTTAAAATTAATAAGTTGATCCTTTCTATAAGCTTAAGGTTTTAGACTAGACGACAATTTAATACCTTTATCACCAGCTTTCTCGAGAAATCCTTCTGGCAAAACATGACCGCCCTCGGACTTAAACTCAATCGGCGCCCCCCGCAGAACCCATAAGAATGAAACACCGGCACTCAAAAGCCCGTGCGCCAACTCGTCCACTTGCTTTTGCTTCAAATGCACAACACTGCCGAAAGAAATATACACCACAGTTCCAGGAGGTTTAGAGTCCAGCCAATCTATACAGTTGTCCGCCGCCATAACATCTCCGCGAATCACATTATTTGAAGGAGTTCCATCATTACTAACATTGAGTTCTTTGAACATGGGGCCTATAGTCTTGATTGGACGAGATATCCTGGACATATACTCGACTATTTCAGGCTCGAGTTCATGGAACGTCTCCATTAATATGGAAAAAGGCTTGGACAAGTTCTTGAACTGGCCCAAAATCGCCGTTCTCAAGAAAGGGTATGGCGTTCCAGGACTCAAAAAGCTCGGAACTTGGTCGTGCTTCAACAAAGGCATGGAAGGCAATTGAACGTCGATTTCAGGTTCATCTTCACTTGGAAAAGGTACAAGTTTGTGAAAATAATGGTAATAAGCTGAGAAACAAGCACAAGACTGAACCCAAAGCATCGCACTCGGGATCCCTAAATCCTCAGCCACATCAGAAGCCCATGGAATGAACGGGTTGTTGATTAAACAACAAACGGGCCGACCTTTTTCCTCGTGCTTTTTAATCATTTGAGGGAGTTTTTCTCTGCCAACATGCTCGAGTTGAGCTAAGTAGAGTGTGAGATCGGTGGGGGAGTTGTAATCCCAACCGTCATCAAAAAACTCGAACCGGATCGTGCCTTTGCCCACGGGAGTAGGCTCGTCGTTGGTGATGTTGTTGGATTTTCGTATTCTTTCTCCAATGTAATTTGCGGTGGAGAGCGTGACGGAGAAGCCCGAAGAGGCGAGACGTTTGCCTAGTCGGAGGAGAGGTTTTACGTGGCCCTGGGCAGGAAACGATATCATGAACACGTGAATGTTGGACAAAGATTCATCACAAGAAAGTGATGCAGAGTCCATTTTAATTACTTGGCCTTTTTCACTTGCGCTCACTGTGTTTGTTTCAAAATGTTGAAAGAGAAAATGAGTGGTGCAATATTATCAGTGGAACACATATTGATTTATACTGATCAGTACCAAACTCCATAGTGAAGATATAAATTGTACAAAGTCGATTTGTGCATGGTTGATGGTTGAGCCAAATTGTACAAAGTAATTTGGCATTGTTGAAGCTGGCGGTCTGGTCTGCTTGATTTATAACTAAGTTGTTCAATCTAGCTACACACGTGATAAAGCATGAATTTAGTATAAAGCTACAAATATTTCTTTTCTGTAGAATCTTCGGTATCAATGAATCTTACGCACATTTGTAGTATATTACGACTCTTTTGTTTCATTCTACATTCATTATTTAATTTACATGCCACTCAAATCCATGATACTAAAGGTATAAATAAAAATGATTAAATAAAAAAACTAATTACTTTTCGGATATGTAATTGGATCACGTCTTTTTCTGTTAAATTTAGTAACATATAACATTTATAACACGCAAGAGAGTGAGAGAAAGAGGCTGTTATTTTTTTCTTCATGAGTTTCAAATAGCTAAATACTAACAATGTTATAGAAATAATTTAAAAACATCATGAACATATTGGGGAAGAAAAGGAAAAGTTGAAATGTAATTTTTTTTCACTGTTGCAGAGTGAATGGTTGTTATTGAAATGTTTTTAACACCAAGTCCAATATCTGTTTCCTCAAAAAAAAAAAAAAAAAAAAAATTGTCGATCTGAATATATATATGTCAGCTAAAAGATTTTCATTAACAAATTACCAAAAAAAGAAAAAACTCATTAACTAGACCGGTGGATGTACGATGGGTGGGTGTGGTTCTTTCTCAAAAAAACATGTCGCATGCCAGTAGTAAGTAACTGATTGTGTGTGTGTGTCTATATATATATATATATAAAGGGTGATTTTCTAACAAATCTCTTTGTAATCAAATATTACTTTGAATATCTAGAGCTTTTGTTTCAAATTGCTCATCTTTAATTTAACTCACCTCGTTACTTTTTGTTACGAGTTACGACCACTAATTTTTCACGAATACCACTTTTATTCACCATCTTTTACAGTTTTACTATTATTGGTTTTTATCCTCTCTTATTACTGTTAATCTAGAAAATAGAAAGTTGGAGTCTATATTTTCTATTAATTATAAAGCGATTCAACTTTTTCAAAATTCCTAATTCAAAAATGACATCTGATGTGCATCTTTAGATATAAAGATTGTGAAGATTATATTTTGGGGTAAAAAATAAAACATGATTATGTATATGCATATCATGCATTCACACATTTCTTTAAAATTACACAAAAATTAACTGACTATAAGGTAGAAAGTTTCCCTCTCTAGTCCAGCTATACTTTTCGGTCATTTAATTAATGTACAAGTGAATTTAGTCATCACACACTTTACATGTCTTTTTGGAAGAGAAAAGCATACCAGACATCTTCCGTTCCGCCCATGCCTTCAATACTTATGAGCCAAAAGAGTGAAAGACTAACCAATTATGAATTACCAATCGCAACTACACCAACACTCCACTATTGAACTTCGATCATTAATTAAAATGGTTTAGATGTATCAATGTTCAATCTCAATCGTTGTGAATGCGACCGATACCAGATCATGCTCATTCAATTTGACGACAACAAATACTAGCAACAGCATCAAAATTCAAAAGTACAATATGTTATAATTAAATAAAAAAAAAGAAAAAAAAGGTACAATATCTTATTTAGCCGGGATTTGTCTCAGGTACAGCAGGGGGCACAACACATTTAGCCGTGACAAACGCTAGCTATCTTTTTTTGGGGGGGAGGGGGTAATTGGCCATGACAAATGTTTGTTTAGGTAAGTTTTGATTCACTAAATTCTAATACATTCTCGCGAGTTATTTTTAGAGATCTCTAAAAAAAATTCAGGTAATCATAATTTAGTCGGTCAGAAGTTCATTATCGGAGTGTTGGAATTGAGATTGGTTAGTCTTTAGTTCATAATTCTCGAGATTATGTTTTTTAGTTTATAATAATTTCAGGATTAAATAGGATGAGGAATGAATGAAGAGTGAAACTAATTTGATGCAATTGGGTAATATGTTTGGTATGGGATAATATTAGATGATACTAATAAATTTAAAGAGAACAAAAGCTTACATTCGCTTGTTGTAAAAATTTACATTTTTCTTTGAAGCAAATTGTAAAAATTTACATTTGAGATAAGATTAACCTCTACTATTATAGTATACCTCGATCAAGGATCGCAATTTTACTCTAACATAGGAGAGATTGTTGTATTAACGACTGCACGATGATGTGGTACAATAACTTGAGAGTCGTTTGGTAGCTTTTAATAGTCCCATACTAAGGGTTTTATCTTGACGCTAGAACACTTTTATGACATTTGGTAGGATTGTATACAAATAAGGGATTAGTGAATATAATCCGGTTGGCCCGTGCTTTGCGGCATATTATAATCCACTCATCTTTGGTGGATTACATATCTACCAAGATCAGATTATATTAGCTCTTACAAAATGTTTTTATCAAGTAAATGACATATTCTACTATTCTAGTCTGCATCTATTATAATCCAGATGTAAATCATTATCTGTTTATCAAACGGCCATTTGGTTATTATCGTAAATGTATGCTGGGATGAGAAGCGAAAAAGTTATTGCTCTATAATTTACGAATTATGTTTAGTCTTAGTATTTTGCTATAGCACGTTATTATATAGCGGTTGCACCTAACAATTTTTTTTTTGAAACTAAGCATTTTATATTAAATCGAAATAGAAAGAATTGAAAAAATATTGTAGGTATGCCGTATGCAGTTAAATTTTTATTTGACCACATAAGTTAAGTTTTTACCTCATAAGTGAAAACTCTTAAACCCCAAATCTAAAACCCTATCATGGCGGAGCGGTTTCTCCTCCGAGAAATCTCCCGCCGTTGCCGGCAATCCGCCACCACCAGTCTAACACCAGCTGCCGGAACTCTCCGGCGGAAGTACTTGTACAGCACCGCCACCGCCGGCGATAAAAAGGAAAAGAGGCAGAGCGACCAATGGTTAATTTTACCTCCTTTCACTCCAGTACCCGACGGCTCCGCAATCGGAAAAAGTCTCGTCCGTAGATCTTCCGACGCCGATGAAGGAACGGTAACATCCACGACGGCGCTCAAATGGATTCTCAAATGCTGTCCGCATATTCCGAGGTGCCTCGTGCAGAAGCTCTTTCGCTTGAGACAGGTATATTTGTGGATCAAATTCCAAATTAGTCCTTGTTTAGTTAGAGACAATTAAGTGAAATAAATTGAGCTTGAATTCAGTGGGAATCCGTGTACTTTTGAAAGCTCGTCAAGCTTCGAAATCGTGTTTCTATGTGATTATTTTGTTCGGAGACGCTTATTGCTATACTCCGCGCTTGTTTCCTTTATGCGGCATATTACCTGAATGAGTTATTTGCCAGCTAGCGCCTAGTTTTTGTTCCAAATTGTTGAAATGATGAATCTAAGTAAAATAACTCTGCTCCATAGTTGAATCAATGCTAAGAGATACGAGAGAATATAAAATATTAGTCACTGAATCTTGAAGAATACAGAATGAACTAACTTGCGTACAAAATGTGATCTGATCTATTTATATACAGTGTTAATTTAGGCGGGAAAGTTACCAACTGAAACAGAATTTGTAGCTAACAAAATGCCAGCTGGCATATCTAACTAACTCCTGATGTGTGCGTGGTGTTGTGTGGTGATGAGTGATGCAGCTCAGTTTTGTGAACTGAGCTGCTGGATGTAGAACTCCAACACAAATTTGTATGCTGTAATTTTGCCAGTCTTGATACCAGGAAGTTCTTATTGTTCTTTACTGCAGGTTCGAAAAGAATGCTCTGAGATTGAAACCGAGGAACACCGGGCGAGAAGGGTATAGCTCTAGTTCACTTATCAATTTATGTCGTTGTATTAGTTTGACTCTGAATTTTCCGTTTCTCCTGGCGGTATGTGATAAAGGTAGGAGCTAAAGATCTGATGGACGTTGGTGATAGAATATTACTTCCGAAATCTGTTGATAGTAAGAGTCCTCCCACCGTAGCAGAGAATCATAGAACTTGCAATGAAGAAGAGTTGAAATTTATACGTGGCCTTGAATTGTATAAGGTAATCAGATGCACAAATCAATGACGGCTCATTTGTAGCTTGGCTAATATTTTTGTAATATAAATTCTGCCTGAAGGGATAGCCTAATGTTTTGATGACATATTTAGGATGAGGCAATAATTGTCATCAATAAACCTCCTGGAATGCCTGTACAGGTATGCTATGAATGTTTAATACTCTTAGCTTTTGTTCTCTTTCACTTTATTTTCTATTAATGTTTTACTATTAACTTTTGTTTTCGTTCTTGGTGTTTGAATTCTTTATCCAGGGTGGTATTGGAATAAAGAGAAGTTTAGATGCGTTGGCTGCCAAGTATTTGAAATATGACCAGACAGAGTCTCCTCGCTTGGTAAGTTGTAAGAGTTATCTTTCTGCAGTAGTGTGTGCTCTTATCTGTGAATGAAAATACCTAACTTGTCTATTTACCTGGTCATAAGTCTAGTATTCACGCAATGTTAGTCTGCCAAAAATGTCAATGACAAATATTATTTGTTAAACTCTTTGCACTCTGTGGTAGTACTTGTATGTTTTCCGCTCTAAGAGGTCTTAAAAATGTGGTGCGATAATCTTGGTACTGCACTTTACTTCAATTGAACTTATTAGTTAATTTGCGTCATTAACTTCATTTTCTCTCATTTGTTTATTTAATGTACTGATAAAGTGATAAATACTCGGATAACTAGATTTTGGGAGAAAACTCTTGCATATCCGTTGTAAGCCCTAAAGGAATCCTAGCTAAAACTTCAACTTATAATGAAGATTTCTTTTTAATATACTGTTCAAAAGGTTACTCTCCAATAGTTAGTTGAGCACGTGGAAGACCTATGGTTCTGCAATCATGCGTACATTAGTAACATACTCAGAAAAGATGTCCATAGAAAATGTATGCTCCAGTAGTTGTTTTCCCTTGCCTCTTGTGCAAAACCTTTGATATAGGGGTGAGAAACTCCATGACTTGCAGTTTGTTAAGCTCTATAGAAAATTAGTACAGATTTCTAATATGCTTTACAGATTTCTAGAGAAAATTAGGACAGAATTCTAATATGCTTCAAAGATTTCAAATTATTACTTGTGTGGCACAAATTTTGTGATGTGGCTTTTCTTTCATGCTTAACAGCTTTACTGGATAAAGAAACTTGATATCATCTTTTAGTCTATCCTTTTCGGGTCTAGTAGTTAACCCTTGTCTTTGTCCATATTGTTGTGGCCAAGTTTGTTGTTTCAGGTGCATAGACTTGATAGAGACAGCAGTGGCATATTAGTAATGGGAAGGACACAGTTGACTGCTACCATTCTGCACTCTGTCTTTCGTGAGAAAACTCTTGGAGCATCAGATGACGTGTGTAATCCTATCTTTCCTCACTGAACTGTTAGTCTGTTTCTTCGATTTGTAGTTATTGCTATCTAACATAAGCTCTTTTATGTGATTCATCATTTATCGTCTGAAAGATTCCCGCCAGTAAAAGAAGCTTAGATAAGAGGTATTGGGCCCTAGTCATTGGATCTCCTAGACGTTCAAAAGGATTAATCTCGCTGCCATTGGGGAAGGTGTGAATTCTCTCTTTTTTAACCCAATTCCTTTTTAACTATAAAAAATGCTTTCTGGTTGAAACAATTTAACAACCAAATTCTTTGTTGGCATTTTTCCTGTAATATAATTGTATTTTTAATGTTGCACTATGCAAAGCCACATTAAAAGAGGGTTTACAAAAACTCTTCATCTAACTTAAATATATGGTTACTGCTTGAGTTGTTTTCTTCTTGCATGATGTTTGCAATTTTCTTATAGAACCAAAAGCATCAGAATCCTTTTCTTTTACTGAAACTAGGTTGTATTTTATTCTGCTATGTATACATAGATGCTATAATTGTTGATGGAACCAGTTGATGCTACAGCGCATATGAGTATTTTAGCAAATGGGAGGTTTACTCTATTCTAGTTTGATTCTCACCCATACAGCCAATATCGGTAAATTCTTTTGTTTCTTTCTCACAATGCTAGGTGGTGGTTGACAATGGAAAATCTGAGAGAATTACTGTGGTTGACAATGACCACTGCACGTCAGCCCAGCATGCCGTGACAGGATATCGGGTGATAGCATCTTCATCCTCTGGTGCGTTTCTAGTGCTTGTTTGTAAAAACATGTGCAACTTTGGGTTAAATTGATCTAGTCGGTTCTATTTTTCCATCTTCAATTCTTTTTATAGGATTATTGATGTTTGTATTCCTACTCTCTTATACACGTTCTGATACTTTATGCAAAATCCTACTTTGCACTATTTGATTCTTATTTTTGAAGAGGCTGAACTTGATGTTTATTTTCTATTATTAAGCTTCAATTTATCGGTCTGTGTATATACACTGCTTGCCTGTTACTCCCCCACACTAAGACAAAGGAGAAAAAGAAATCAGCAGATCTTGTTTATTTAGAAAAATCTTTGTAGGGCTCTACAACTAGTATTTCTTTATGTAGTTCTATGTATCAAGTTCTCAATAATGGTGCAATTACAGGTTACACATGGTTAGAGCTCTCACCACTTACTGGAAGAAAGCATCAGGTTTGGTTGACATAATTCTAAATTTTGTTAACTAAAAAAGCAATTAATTAGTATTGAGACTCATTCTTTGCCCTCATCGTGAAATAGCTTCGAGTGCACTGTGCTGAAGTTTTGGGGACTCCAATAGTTGGCGACTACAAGTATGGGTGGCAAGCTCACAAGAAACTAGGACATCTCGTGGATTCTGGTTCAAACCTCAAACAAGATAGAACAATGTCCAGACCAAAACATGATACTTTTGGCTCTGAGTCAGAGAGTGGAAGTGTGTCTGACAAACAGTTTCGGCTTCATCTTCATTGTAGGGAGATGGTGTTGCCCAATATTTCTCAGGCCTTGCAAAATGGCAACATAATTTCAGGCCTTGACGCTGCACTAATTGAAAGCATTACGATCAAAGCTCCTTTGCCTGCACATATGCAAAGAAGTTGGGACATGCTGACATGAATCTTTAGTTCCTGGAGTCAGGATATAATGCGTATTTGCATTATCAGGACGTGGTACTGAGGTTAAGTTCCAGCCAAAGCAACGTCCCTTAAGATAACGGGAACATTTGGCTGTCTGATCATGCTTATTTCTGCCACTATGGTGCATAAGTGAGAATCAGGTAAGAAACTAAGTTATTCTCTCGATGGGTTCGCAAATTAGCCGAAGTTTTTGAAGCATTGCAATATACAAACTAGCTTTATATTAAATTGGAGTTGCTTATTCTGGCCGTAATTATAATAGGTATAACTACATTTACATTTGTTGAAGTTTCGTCTAATTCCTGAAGTTTGAAGATTTGCATCGATAACCTTAAAGCTATAATAATATGATACAAAGGGGATTGATCCGTGTTTTTCAAAATTCAGGAGTTATCTCTGTAATGACTCAAACATCATGGAAAACTATTTGTGATACTTTTAGATTTCAAAGGTTGTTTTCGCATAGGCTTTATGGAAGAGTCTGATGACCCCTTCCAAAGTAAGCTAAACCAATCATAGACGGCTTAGTTGGTCAGTTGGATTAGATGTATTCTATCAGTTCAACTTCCTTTGGTGTTTCAGTTTTGGAGAATTGGTTGTTGAGAAAAACAAAAGTAGATTTTGGTTGTTGAGGAAAACAAAAGTAGATTTTAGTGTTTGCATCATTACATTCGTCGCATCAAATTATAATACTCAGTTACTAACTATTATCTATGTGCCAAAGTCTCGAATTTATATAATTTCTAAGACATACCTAGTACTTTATCGTTGACAATGTTGCAGGTATATATCTCTTCGTGTCTTGGCCAAATATATAAAATATGCTTGAGTTTCATCCTGTGTCGTTAGCATTTGTATAATAAGTCCACAGGATTCTAAGTCGTACTAATTAATTCATCAACTTTTGGATTATCAGTTATATACCCTAAATTTTGGTGAAGTTTGTCGATCTTTCGTAACTTCTATATGGACTTTTAAGTAAAAGGAAAAGAAAATTATTTACCAATTGTAGTGTCTTGGTAGGGAGCTTTACTATTGGCACTTCATAAACCTTACTTCAAGAGTGCAATTGTGCGAGTATTTGAAACAATATCAGAGTATTACAGCCTTGTTTGCAAATCCTTTAGATAATTGGTTTGTCGACATCTAACATCACTAAACAGTTTTAAGCGTTTGTTTCACTGACTTTTGGTTATGTTATCTTATAAAGATCAGAACAAACACAAACTTTAGAAGTTACTTTTAGGTTGCTTTAGAAGATAAAATATTTGAGAAAGCTTATAAAAGAAAAAATTAGTACTCGTTAAGTATTGTAACACTTAATTAATGTTTTAAATAGTTCTTTTAAAAGATTAGAAAAAAAATGAAATTAACAATAAAGAAATTATTTTTATAAGTTCTCACAAACCCAAAGCACCTGTTTTCAGTTTTTTTTTACAATTATTAGACTTCTTGATGATAGATTGTAGTATTACCGATATTAGTTGACTTGTCTTACAGCACCTCTCACGAAATTAAATGGAAATTAAAAAAGAATGAAGTAAAATCAATAGAGCAAACCAAATTAACATAAAAAATTACGCGCTCTGGTCGAGATATCCATAATTTCATCCATCATTTTTTATTTGGTTGTCTATATGGATAGATCATTGACTTGCTTTCTTCGATTACCACCCACTTTCTAACGCTTGTGTCATATTTCAATCTTTGTTGACTTAACTTGTTACACGGTAGTAATACACAAAAATACTTGATTTGAGAAGATTTGGTATCTTCCTCATTCACGACCGGGCATCTTAACGCATTTTCTCCTACTTTCATGATGGTGACCTCAAATCCAGACTTTATTTTTTTTAGGTAATCATTATAGATCAAAATGTCAAGTTGTTTTTATTAAAAGAATAGTTTTCTTTTCATTTTTGTACTTTATATTTTTTAGGTAATTATAGATCAAAATTTCAAGTTGTTTTTATTAAAAAATAGTTTTCTTTTCATTTTTGTCCTTAAAAAAGCACAATAATATAGAGAGTTTTCAAATTCATTGCTACATATTTTTTTTTCATAATATTTTGGAAACGCCTAGAAAACCTTTTGAAAATTACAATTTTTATCGTTACACGAGTCAGAGAACATACACGGAATCAAACGTCAGTCTTATTTTCGATAACCAAAGTTGAAACCAATCGTAATATCGCACTTCATAATTTGCGTAACATTGACTACTGATATCTTTTGGAGCACTCTTTTGAGGTGTACATAAGTATCGATGTCTTTAAACACGGATAATTATCAACAATTGAAGGTAAATTAGGATAGAGAATAATTAGCGTGTCCTGTTATTAACTTGTGAAACCAGTTATGAGCTTGGATTTGTGTTTATATTCTAGTCATCAACTTTGGCATATGAATTTTAACACCTAGCAGCAAAGAGAAATGGACAGATAGCTCTTTTTAACTTTATTTATGCATCAAGGACAACTTATTTCGCGTGAGATTCACGACTAAATGATACTAAGCAAGAGGTTCCGTTATTGCAAATGATGGGTCTTTTAAGTAATAAAAGAAACTTATATGAGATTAAAATAAGTACAAGAGGCTCCTAAAACTTGCAAAAACTCCCAATAAAGTTCATAAAATCGTCGCAGCTGCACACTCTCTAAAGTTGGACTTCTATATGAAACTTGTGAACTTTAAAGAATTTATGTACAATTAAGAGAGCTTTAGAGAACATAATTGTAATTGATTCCAAGTAAACTCTAAAAAAAATAATTGAATAGCAAGCTATATATGACTGAAAATCTTTATCTTATTTTTTTAATTTATCTATGAAGACGTGGAAGAAGAAGGTTAGAAGTAGCTTACTTTTGTTGATGATTGATTTCTAATGTGGATAATGGATTTAGTCGCTTTGCCTAAAAGATTGAAACGGCAATCGGGCCATGCATGTTGAGACTTTAGCGTGACAAATACCCACTACAGGAAAAACTTGTAGAAATGATAAGTATTTGCTGATGACTTCGTGACGTACTTTACCTACCGCCAATCGAGAAAATTGCAAAAACCACCCTGATGTAATTTGTAATTGGCAATTAACCTCTTTTGTGTTTTTATGAGCATATAACCCCTTGTGTAATTCAGAAATTAGCAAATACTTTCTACTCCTATGTTAATTGAGAAGCACTTACTAATAGCGAAACTCGACTTTCATGTACTTTTTTGGTGTATATGCATTTTGATCTTTAATTTGGATTTGTAGAAATAACACCATAATATTTGTTATTTTATAAAGTTTCTGAAAGATTAGGAAAAGAATCTAAAAATATTAGGAATAACTTTCTTTCTCTAAACTTTATTTTCTAAATTCATAATGATTTAAGCATCAGAGTGTCTATTTTAAGTCCCCCGACTAGTCTCACGTGCCTTGATTAAATAGATATGATTTTGAACTATGCTAAAAATTAATCCGTCAAAGCTTTAGTTGAGCAGCTTTTAGTTGGATATGGCGTACGTATCTGAGTAGAATACCAAGATATCCAACTTCAATTGCGATTGTTCAAGGATAAGACATTAGTAAAAACAAGAGATGAAGCTAAATTTCACCCATACTTCTCAATTATATAAAAAAAAAAACCATACACAATTTCGAGATAATTATATCGACATTTCTTTGTCTATTACATAAACAACTCATGATGTATATGAATAATTACCAAGACACCATGTTATGTTTTCACAAATGTTACAAATAGGTCCAACCGTCTATAATGCTTATGTAAATTTAAGATTATACCCAAACTATTAAACCAGTAAACAAAATTATAATTATACCAAACTTCAAGAAATGTATGGAATTATCTCTAAAAAGCTTAGGAATTCCCAAAATCTCAACATACACATATTATCTAATTCTCCTAAAATTATTGCCTACTCCAAGAATGAATTTACTAACTAATCGAACAAATTTAATAAGTGAACCACTCCATATTCCATAAGTATAGGATGTATAATAAATTAAGATATATCCCTATTATGGAAATGAAGTGCTCACCAACCACACCCACCCACCCCCACCCTACCCCACCACCCACTATAGGTACCGTTTGCTGAGATGTCATGATTTTGCTGTCAACTTTGCCAAATTTACCGATTTCTTTCCTTCTACTCGTAATTATACTTTTTTTTTCCAATTTGTACCTATCTCTATATATATCAAGCCAAAGAAAGACGCAACAATAGTAACTCATCACCATTTTTTTCTGCTTAAAACATTTCAATCATCAGTTCTTGAATTTATTAATTATGGGCAGTTTAGAAGTTGAGAGGAAAACAGTTGGATGGGCTGCAACAGATTCATCTGGGATTCTTGCACCATATACTTACAATCTCAGGTATGTTTTTTGGCGCATATATATATATACATACATACATATATTTATGTATATCTGAGTGATTTAATTGTGTGAAACTGAATGCATATGAATAGGAGCACAGGGCCTGAAGATGTGTATGTGAAGGTGATGTGCTGTGGGATTTGCCATACTGATATTCACCAGGTTAAAAATGACCTTGGAATGTCCAAATACCCCATGGTTCCAGGGTAAAAACACTCTCCTCTCACATAGTTTTTGTTCATGTTTGTTTTCACTGATGAAAAATAAGCTTCGACAGTAAAAAAGAATTAGTTTCTTGTGTAGAATGTTCGGTAAGTTGTTTTCATTTAATTTAATGGCCTTGGTGTGAAAAGGCTGCCTTACCATAAAGTTTCATTTTTTTCTATTTTGTGTGTGTGTGAGTGTGTGATTTTTAGAGTTTTAGTCATAAATTAATGGTGAAAGGAATATTGGTGTCCAAACCTAGGATTTTATTCTGGAAGGCGGTCTCGGGGGACCCACTAGTTTATCTAGCACTACTGAATGTTAATGTGCACTCACATTTTATGATTCATGACATTTATTGGGTTTTGGATTTTATGTGGATGCAATCAATAATATGTGAGTGGATGCCATCATAAACAACTAGGATACCATTATACCAATTAAGAGATAGTTACATTTAACCTCTTCATTTTTTGATTTTTTTTTTTAATATGTTAGAAAAAAACCTTCTAAAATATACAATAGCATATGTTAACATATATTTGTTAATCGTAATGACACTGCCCACTACATTACAAAATGGTCCAATAAAAACAATTGGGGTCCTACCATTTTGATCCCGCAATATACATGTTTGTTGTTTGTATTCCAATGATTATTCATCTCATAAAAGAATTATAGGTGATTTTAATGGTACAACATAAATCCTAAGATTTTACCACTTATGTTTCTTGTGGTGTTCAACTTTGTTACACAGGCATGAAGTAGTTGGAGAAGTGGTGGAGGTTGGATCAGGTGTGAGCAAGTTCAGGGCTGGTGATGTGGTTGGAGTTGGCTGCATCGTCGGATGCTGTGGGAACTGCCGACCGTGCAAAGCAGACATCGAACAATACTGCAACAAGAAGATTTGGTCGTACAACGATGTATACACTGATGGAAAACCCACCCAAGGGGGATTTGCGGGTTCAATGGTGGTTGATCAGAAGTAAGCATCAAAACTAAGTTTATATATAACTGCCCTCAACAAAAGACTTGTCTATTAAATGACAAAAATTACCCTTAACAAAAGACTTATAATAATAATCGACTTATTAGAAAGAATTATTTGCTTAGATTTGAACATTCCAAATATATAGTTATTTTTCCTTGATGTCTTGCTGATGGTTCTTTGGTTGTTAAATGTTGGATTATTATTAATTTAAATCACAAGGGACAAAAAATAAAATAAATCAAATGCAGATGAATAGGGTAGTCTGCAGACAAAAGTTAACAATTTGCTAATTTAAGAGTCTTTTTCCCTTATTCCCGTTAATTTGTTGGGTACTATCGCAAATGAATAAGTTCGACTATCTAAAGATGATAAATAATTTCAGGTTTGTGGTGAAAATTCCAGACGGCATGGCGCCTGAACAGGCAGCACCACTGCTATGTGCTGGAGTAACCGTCTATAGTCCGCTTAACCATTTTGGCCTAAAGAAAAGTGGCCTAAGAGGGGCTATTGCGGGGCTTGGAGGGGTCGGACATATGGGAGTGAAGATCGCAAAGGCCATGGGGCATCATGTTACCGTTATAAGTTCTTCAAATAAGAAAAGGGAGGAAGCATTAGATCACTTAGGAGCCGATGAGTATTTGGTCAGCACAGATGCTGAACAAATGCAAGCGGTAGCTGATTCACTCGACTACATAATTGATACCATACCGGTGTTCCACCCCTTGGAGCCATACTTGTCTTTGTTGAAAGTTGATGGGAAGTTGATCTTGATGGGAGTTATCAATACTCCTTTGCAATTTGTCTCACCCATGGTCATGCTAGGTAAGTTTCAAACATTATTCTTTTAAGATAAAGAATATGTATCGGCTTGGTATTATAGTCAATATCTTAATGTTAGCATTTTTTCTTTTGTTTCACAACTGATTAGCATATGCTACCTCTGGAGGACTAATATTTTTCTCAACCAGCTTTGTGATGCATCTTTTTCTATTGACTTGTTACTATGCAGGGAGGAAAAGTATCACGGGAAGTTTTATCGGCAGCATGAAAGAGACCGAAGAAATGCTTGAATTCTGCAACGAAAAGAACCTCACTTCTACCATTGAAGTAGTCAAGATGGACTATATCAACACTGCCTTTGAGAGGCTGGAAAAGAACGACGTTCGTTACCGGTTCGTCGTAGATGTTGCTGGGAGCAAACTTGACGCATAAATGAATACCATGTAATTGACGGCTATTTAAAATTTTGCAATTTAATGCATAAACTCTTATTTTGCTTCTCTGTCTTGAAAGTTGCCGGTATATGTGAAAGTGATGTGTTGTGTTTTTTGTTGAATATGTCGAACTGCGTTTTGTCTATTTTCTCGAATATATAAAGTAATCAAAGACTTTGGAGTTGTTTTGTTTTTCTACAGTACTTGACTTTAAATTTTGGTGGATGTGGATTAAAATGGTTATCCGATTATGAAAGGTACCAAATATGATGTGATGATACATCCACTGAATTCATGTGAAATGTCCCTTCTCTTTACTTAATAAAAATTTATGGTTGTTAAAGATTTGACATATTTGGGAGTATGAAATTGATCAGCATTTTCTGTGACATCCATTTCATCTCAAGAAATTAATAGAAGTCATGTTGGCGCTTGCATATCTCGTATTTCAACCAAGAAAGCAATGTTGTTTTTTTTTGTTAAGAAACTATTGATCAGCTTTTTTTATGGTTGATTTGCACGGAAACATGATATATATATACAAGCTACCATTTTTCTTATGGTTGATTTGCCCGGAAACATGATAACTATTAATATTTTCTTGAGATGAAAGTCTTAAACCCCTTACACTTTACCCCGTGATGTACTTTGCCTTATGTCTTTTTAATTCTTGTAACTTGTTCCCTGTAATATGGATAAATAAGCATTTTGTCCCTTAAATCATTTTTTCACCATTGAATATGGACACATGTCACCATTTTTTGCCGTTGGATTTGGACTATCCATAGTAAAGGAGCAAAACAATTGGGACTGTTTAATGTTTTTATCCCTATTTTTTATTATACTACACGCGCGTCACTTGAACTAAAAAGAAAATCTATTCCAAATAATATGAACTGTTTATTAGTAAGTAGTGTGATTCTCTTCTACCATTTGACCACTTAGTTGTGAATTGTGATAATGGCAAGTATTTTTAATTTCAAGGAGGATCAATGATTATATAAGATACATGACACATAAAAATTAGCTTAAAGAACAAAAAAATATCATTTATGATACCTTAACTTACCATGATATAGTTTTTAATACTTTAATTCGTTGGATCATCAATTCACAATGTCTAAATTTCACGCGGTCCTCACATTGAGTACTCCGAGAAGAAAAAAAATACACAATGGCATCCCAAGATCTCAAATTTAAAAATTCTGACCATATTTGATCCACATTGGTAATAATTCACGTCGCTGCCAGCGTGTCAAATAGGAACAATTAAATAAAAAGAAGAAAAAACGCTGCAACATAAAAGAAACGTGACTTGCCTTATACAACGTAACTACTAAAACAGACCCTCAGACAAACAAAACAGACTCAAAAGCAACATCCAAAAAAATACTCCAGATCTCAATTCACTCATAAAAACAGAGAAGAAAAATTGACATCTACACCACATGAGTTAGCTGATCCCAGGGAGGATAACCTACCTTCTAAGAAAGTAAGTTCTAAGCCCTTCATGTTAATTTTATTCTTAATTTGAAACCCTAATTATTCAATTTTTTCTTTATTCCTGCTAAAACTGTGTTGGACCTCAATTGTAATTATTAAGTAATATTAAAGTAATAATTTATATATATATGAACAATTGAAATTTCAAACATTTGTTAGGGATAAAAGCGTTAAACCTCCTATACTTTACCCCATGTTACACTTTACCCTCTATCATTTTAATTTTTGCAACTTGTCCCATGTACTATAGATAAATAAGCACTTTGTCTCATAAGTCATTTTCTCACCGTTGGATACGGACACACGTCACCATTTTTTGTTGTTGGATTTGAATTCAGGGGGCAAAGTGTTTATTTATCCATAGTATAGGGGCAAGTCACCAAAAATAAAAGGATAGAGAGTAAAACGCAATGAGAGCATAATATATAGGGTTTAATGTTTTTGTCCCTTTTTATTATTGAAGGAGTAATAATAAATTGGATATATTTTTTTATTGCTTGTGTCTGTAATCCATACACAATATATATTATGTGCGTGTATATATAACATGTTTGGAATATTGAGGAGTTGATATTATATGCGTTGTCAGCTTGTTACATATAATAAATATATTATTGTCAAAATTAAATATATAATGTAGTTGTGAAGATATATACGTGTCACTCACTGATGAATTGTTTGATTTTTAAAAATACATCGTTCATCAGTTATAGACTAGTGGTTTAATCGATTCGACGATCGAACTTGTGGATTTAAGTTTCATACTGTTTTGCATGAAATGGCCAAAACTTTTTGGGTTGCAATTAGGGGTGGGCAAATGATTTGGGTACCCATACCCAAACCCGTCCCAATCGGGTATTTCCCATTCGGGACGAGAAATATGGGTATGGGTACCCAAATGTCGGGTACCCGCTTCGAAAGAGTCGGGTTCGGGGTCGGGTTCGGGTATTGCTAACCAAATTCCCGAACCCAATCGGGTACCCACCTATTATATATATATATATATATATATATATATATATATATATATATATTATACTTATAGTTATACTACTAGTCTTTTTGCTTAACAATTAAAGAAGAAAAAACTATACTTATATTAGAGTAGTTGGGGTTAATAATAAAGAAAAAAAGACTAACAACTAAGAGTCCAAAAAGGGATATTCACTAAGCTACGAATATCACACACAAAATAGAATAAGTCATCTTTCTAATTTGTAATTATTCAAGAAATTTTCACCATAGTACCAAAAAACGTAAGATCGCATTGTTTGGAAGATTAAAAATTGAAAAACATCAACTTTTTTCACCACAAAAGCTAAAAACAATGAGATATTTGGGTACTCGCTACCCGCCTTCACGGGTACCCTACTCTAACGGGTACCCGCCTTCGGATACCCGCATATTTCGGAATCGGGATCGGGAAATGAATTTTCACTACCCAACATGTCGAGTACCCGCTGCGGGTACCCATTCGGGACGGGTACCCGCCAATGCCCACCCCTAGTTGCAATTATCAAAGCGAAACAGCTCTTGAGTCTTGACTTTCTAAACTGCAACGACTCTCGTGTTTCAACTGAAATATAGGAGGTTTGGAGTTTCTGTTAACTTATTCCAAAAAGAACCTTTAACTTATAGAAATTCCATACTAGCTTTCATATATAGTTCATTCTTTAGCTAAACAAATCCCAAGCATAGCCTTCACATAAATTATTTATTTATTTGTTACCAAGTGCACGCTTTTGCATGATTTGTAATTACGGAATGGATTACAATTGCAATCTTTTATATGTACATAAATATAGAGAGAAATTATACAATCTTGTCAATTGTTTATATGAATAATTTTGTGTAGAAAGAATACTATTTCGTCCTAGTTTATTGTGTATTATGTAATTTATGATTTACGAAAGAAACTTACCTTTGTGAAAATCAATAGCTTTTTTCCTATCTTAAACACACAAATAATACAAATACCTGATATAAGAGACAATGAACTCTATATATTAATTTTATGTAAATCTTGCATGCTTTAAGGAAACATAATACTTAACCCCAAAAAAATATTGATCAACGGGTAAAGTTCTTTGGATGATATATACTTGATTTTTCAAGGTTTTTATTTATTATTTATCAACTTATTTTTTTTAAGTTTAATATATATTGTTTAAAGTAATCGAAACGTTTCCGAAAGTTACTTATTTTTAATTGCTCTAACCTACTTGTCGAAATGAAACTTTGATCCATGCATGTAACCAATAAAATCACGTAATCTATATTTAGGTGGTGTTTGCAAATGCTTATAAAAGGAATTTGTTCACTACTTTTGCTTAACGTCTCTTAAAGTGACTTTGAATAAAAAGTCGGGAGTGTTTGCAAATATTTTTAAAAAGTTACTTAAATCATTAATTAGATGTTTGCAAAAACTAATGAAAAGTAACTATTACATTTAAAGACCTTTTAAAAATAACATAATTTCAAAAGCAGTTGGGGAAGTACCCCTGGGCATGCTTTTGCGGCTTGTGCTTTTTCTGACTTTTTTTTAGACAAGCAGAAGTAAAAGTCAGCATTACAAACACTAAATATATGCTTTTGCGGCTACAAAAGCCAATAAACTCTTTTTATAAGCATTTGCAAACACCACCTTAGTCCGATTCTGAAAACACTAGTTGTAATAAAATTTGGCCACTCTAGCGTGTTCTAACATTAAATACAAAGAGAAAAATTGGGCATGGTGCATGCCATGTTTCACACACTTTTTCTGATTTTATGCTTTTCCATAGTTTAATGATTTTCTAAAAAAAAGAGGATAAAAACAAAAGACTAGGAAAAAGGGGGTCCAGTATCAAAAATATAAAATTCAAAAACTATAATTCAAATGCAATAGACAAAAGTTTATGTTTGTGTTTTATTTCCTTCTCTGTGCCAAACAAAGGAAAACTTGTGTTTCTAATTTTACCTACACAATTTTGCATCACCTCTAACTTAACTTTCTTTTACTAATTCTTGTTACTTCTTATTTTGACATTTTGTATTTCGGATTTAGAAACATCTAAACTGAAATTGGAAGGGAATCTTTGCAACTTTCTTTTTTCTTCAATTTATAAAAATGTCAAAGTATAAAAGATTAGTTGAGACTTGAACTTATTGAAGTATTTTATTTGGATTTATATCTAATTGTTAAATCTAAATATGTTTGATATTAATAGTTGTTTTAAATTTACAATAATAGCCACCAAAGCACACGTGGGACCGCGTGTAAAAATTTCAAAGTATACATAATTTTTTTATTTTTGGATGTTATTTTTTTCATATTTAAAAATAAACACACACCAATGCCTAATGTAAAATTTATTCTAGATTAAAGAAGTAATAACAGTTACCTCAAAACTTTGGCTAACAAAAAATAACTTTTAATTACGAATCATTAATTCTTAATAAATAAGTAATTTATACATCAACCAAAATTAAGCAAATAATATTTCCTAATCTATACGCAGTGAAGCATGACAATAAGAGATAAATTAGTTTTTATAATACACATTAACCTATCTCTAAAAATCATAGAAAAAACGGCTTTGTAAAAGAAATTAAAACTACGTGCAATACAAACCAATAGGCACACAGTACTTTGAAACATGTAAGTTAAGAATTGAATGTGTAAATAGTATTGAGTCATTGTCAATACGATGGAATTTTTATCCAACATCAATAAATTTCATATCCCTCCTCAAATTCTTTCGGATTATTCCCCATTGGAATTGTCTATTCAATGAAAGGAGAAGAAAAAATAGTAAGTAAGTTGGCAAACATAAACTGAATAAGGAACGAAACAAATTAAAATTGGCATACCTTTGTTGCAAGGTGGCACAGAAAAACTTGGAGGATCATGCGTGTGAAAGAAAAAAAAATAAAAGTTTGATGGTATGTGAGAAAGAAATAGAATAATGAAGAGAAGTTGAGAGAAATGGGGGATAGTGGAGAAAATGTTAAGTACACGTTTAATAAAGATGGTAGAATGACTTTTTTATCCTATTAAGATTGTAATAAAAATTAATAGAATTAGGGGTATTATAGGCAAACTATTAATTTGATACAACAACTGCAAAATATGTGAGGGTGGAGGGTTTGCTTTTAATATAGTAATAGATCGTTTGTTCATGTTTTATCTTGATGGTACTAATGTATAAAATATGTAGGTGTGTAATGGTATAGAAAATACACAGTTGTATCAGACCGTGTTATGTCCTTTCACTCTTTCTTAAATTCACATTATTTTGTCTAGGCACATTGTAATATGTAGTGTTTAAAGAAATTGCTCTATAGAGTTAATGACAAAATCATACCATGAATTGCAAGCTTTTTGCAAATTACACCATAAATTGTAATTACGAGCAAAATACACCATGAATTGTAACATTTTTGCAAGTTCCACCACAAACATACATTATAGGTTTTTAGGGTATTTTCGACATTTCAAAGTTTTACGAAATTAAGTTTTACAATTTGCACAAAATAAAAACATTTCTTACATTCACATTTTTTAGATTTGACAAATATTAGATTTTTCTTTAAAAAATAAAGTAAATTCAAAGCGGCCTGCAAACTAAACAAATCAAAAGGGGGGAAAATTGAACAATTCAACCACGTAGTTCTTCTCCTCTATCGTTGCTCCATTTTGAGCTCAGATTGGCGACTTTTCGACGAGATTCAGCACTGCTTCGAGTTCAGGCCATGTGGAACAGTGGATTCGTGGGTACGGTCCATGGAGTAGATTTGATCACGACGTCTGCTCAAAATGGGAAATTCAAAACTTGAAGAGGATGATTCTCTAAACGATTCACTAGGGGATTTCAGATATATTCTGCAAAAACAGAAAAAATGTGAAAAGATTAACTTCTTTTTCCTTCGTGAATCGATTTTTCTCTTTCGTTAGCTCACAATTGGAAGGCGGACCTACATAGGGGCTAGGTGGGCTCCAGTTTGGGGTCAATTTGTGGCCCTAATTAAATAGATATGTATATATATATATATATATATATATATATATATATATATATATATATATATATATATATATATATATATATATATATATATATATATATATATATATATATATATATATATATATATATAAGTGTTTAATCCACTTTAAAACTAATGTAGAGATAATATATATGGAGGCCCCAATCATTTACTTAACTAAATAATTACACTTTGGCCCAGATAAGCTCACATCTTAAGCAAATTAAAGAAAACAACTCAACCCGCTAAAATATCCATTTACAATCGGTCAATATTTAATTTCATGTTCTCGGTAATTGTTAGTTGATCAAGCTTCATTGTCATTTGTTGTTATTTCCCATAAATAAATAAGTGATTCTTATTGTGCAACAAAATTCTAGTTATCTTTGATAATTTTTCGAACATACATCAAAATTAAGTTTTATATTTGATAAGGTAAGCACCTCGATCCGACTAAACCCGCTCTAAGCACACGCTACATATAACCTCTAGTCCCCAACCCCCCCGGGGGGGTCGAATTGCGGCTAACCTCCTACCCCGGAGCTTGTGTCACAACCCCAGGCCATCGCCCACGGCTTCAGGGGTCGCATTGCACGACTCCGAGCCCCATGTCATATGGCCCCGAGGCCCACGGCCTAGGCCTCGCGTCATGTGACCCCGGGGCCTACAGCCACAGGGGTCTTGTCGCTCGACCATGGGGCAGAGAACCCGTGGGGTCGAATCATATGAACAGGCGCCGGAATGCACGACCCTGATGACCCGAACGCATCCCCTTACCTTCAGCGACTCATGCAGGACAAAGGAATTAACTCGATAAACGATGCCCGCAATGATAGCGACGTTATCCACGCCATAAAGGTAGAGGAGCTAAAGACCCTTATACGTGAAGCGGACACCACAATACTAAATGAACCCACGTGAAGGCTGGAGGGTTAAAGCAGCTAACCCACACGGCCCTGGAGGGGTCTTAAAGGCGTGGTCGGAGGTGACACCTGTCACACTTAAATGCCATGTCGGACGTAACACCTAGCATGCGAGTGACATCTAAGCATCTTCCAAACTCCCTATAAATACCCCCAAACCCCGCTCATTTGAAGGCAAGTCTGAACCTCTGAAAGCAAGCACTAAGCAGCTGAAACAACCCTACCTTAGTTATACCCGAGGTACGCTTCGTGTTATAACCTTCGTGCTCAGGATTAGAGTGTTCCTTAACGAGTGATTAGGCTTGCTTAAGCCTTGAGCACTTTATCATTTACCCGACATCATCAATATTATTTAATCTTATCAATATTTGTATTAGTCTAATGAGAGGATTTAAAAGTGAGACTAATATAATCTTTTTAATATACATAAGATGTTTGTTGGGTATTATTTTGTTTGATAGTTTAGATATTTTGTGGATTCTAAGAAGAAAAAAAAAAGTAAAAGACTAGCTCTTGGTTGATGGGCTATTACTCATTCTATTGATATTTTATTTTTCTTATTCAATTTTTTTAATTTACCAAATAAAGAGTAGTCCGTGGTAAAAAAAAATCGACAACAACATAACATAGTCTCATTACAAAACATTTAATATTTAATTCTTCTTAGTATGAATAAATAAATATAATCTTCAAACATTGATTGATAGGTGTATTTTATAAAAATCTTATAATTTCTGAAAAAATTCTTCGCTTCCTCAGCATCTACAAATATACAAATAGAAGTGTATGCGAGCGGGTATGGGTAGGTTTGGGTAGGTCGTTAATAAAATTTTGACCATACCCAAATTTTGCAGGTTACCAATTTTGTCATCCAAGGGGGTGAAGTTATAAAATAAACAATTGCGGATGCGGGTTGGGCGAGTGCGGGTTTTGATGGGTTGGGCGGATCGGGCGGGTCTTGTACACCCCTACAAGTATCACTTTATTTCAGAAACTTAAGGGATTTAAATATTAATAGGCAAACGAGTAACTTCACCTTCAAATGCAATCTTATTTTTTTGTTTCCATATAGACCACGTAGCAATAAACCTAAAACAATTCCAATCGTCCTTATTTTTTTAAATTTATCAAACATATCTACTTTCGAACAAATTGTTGTGTTCGTTGATTATAAATCACAGTGAACAAGACAATCCAAGCAAAACATTTCATCCAGATTTTGTATGCAATTTGACACTTCTGAATAAATGATCAATATCCTCGCTTCCCTCAAAACACAACAAACAATTGTTCTTTCTGTTACTATCTAGGATTCCTCGTTGAATCAGATTGGATTTAGTAGCAATCATGTTTAGCATAAGCTTCCAACCAAAGAGCAGTGCTCCTTAAGGAGCTGATCCTGACCAAAAAAGCCCTTAAAGAAATCGTCCTTATCAGTTGTTGATGTTGGACAAGCACCCCCGATATTACATATTTTGCAACAAAAAAAAGGCCTACATAAAAACCGTCATAAATTTTGACCCAGTCATGTAACTAGGATTACTTGGGCAGTTTCGACAATTCATGCACAAGTTATTAAGATTAAGTCGATGAGCTTTGTGAAATGGCTCTAGGCTATTGTGACTAAGTTGGATAAAGAGGAAGCGGGTCAATTTGCTTGTCTTTGTTGGGCGCTTTGGGATAGTCAAAATAATCTTGTCACTGGTGGTGTTCAGCGTGATCCGACTCTCATTGTGGACTTTGCCAAAAGCTCCATCCGCAATTTCTTGAGGCGAACTCTAGTCTCCTACTTGATTCGGTTCTTCTCCTGCTCAATGAAGCCCTCTTCTTCCGGACTTTATCATAATCAATGTGGATACGGCAGTGTTTCAGCTGTCAGGTGAGCTTGGTGTGGGAGTGGTTGCAAGAAATGAATTCTTTGTCACGGTGGTTTGGCGGCAACATCGTTGTTTTGGAAGTTTTTTACCAGCTTGCTTTGAGCTTTTGTGGCCAATGTGGTGATCCAACTTGCATGTGACTGTGGGTGGAATAAAGTTATTCAGGAGGGTGGTTGCAAGAATTTTTTGCGTCACATTGAAGAGGGTTCGTGGACTTTAATGGACTTCGAAAATATTATTGATGACATTAGGAGGTTGTGGCTGAGGATTCAAGAGTGTCGAGTCAGTTTTGTGCATCGGATTGCCAATGATGTTGCTCACCAATTAGAGCGGAATGCTTCAAGATTTTTGGAGTGGCCAGTCTTTGGTTTCATTGTTTTGTTTTTCTGTCATTTCGTTCGGTCTTTTGCTGATTTGTATGAATCTTTTCCATGAGTTATAATATCGTTTCACTTTAAAAGAAATGTTAATATTGTATAAATTTTACATATTGTAGTCAATTATAACAAAATTAGAAGAATCATTTTGGTTTTGCAAACTCACTCCAAAAAAAAAAAGAAGCAACTTTTTATTTATTTTCCAGACATATTCAAGGTTTTAACTTAAATTTTGAAAAAGAATTATGAGAATGCACACCTTTTATTTTTCATATACACAAAATTAACTCAAATTCAAGAATCAAACTTCACCATGTTTAAAAGAACAAAAAATTAAACTTCTCAACAAAACAAGAAAACCAGTTTCCATATTTTAGCTCCAAACTCAATCACATATTAAATTCTAACGCACGTCCTGAATGGTAATTAGTTACTTCAGTCTTTATCATCTCTCGTATAATCTCCAGTAAATCTGAACCAAACGCCACCATTTTTGTATTCTCCTTCGCCACAGCCATCTCAAACTTCTCCCAACTTGGTATCGTCTCTTTTCTGTCATTCTTGAGCGGCTCCTTCCTACTCCCAGGGCAAGCAAGAGTCAACTCCGTAAACCAGCTGTCAGTATTCTCTTCATCCAAAACTCGCGGCGGAGATTTTGTTTTGTGCGCCATGGAATTAGCCTGCAAATTGAAGTTCACATTGTGGCCCAAATCGCTGATGTCGGAACCAGACAAACTCCTACCATTCACCTTCATTGCAAAGGAAACATCTCTGCCGTTCAATGGCCTCGTAACCTGCATTGGCCTCTCATCTCCGTGGTCGACTCTCGCAATTTTCCGCTTCAGCGTTGAATTCCAGTGATTCTTAATAGCGTTATCCGTACGTCCATTCAGTAGCCTCGCAATCTTCGCCCACTTGTTACCGTACTTAGCTTGGGCCCGTAAGATAACTTCATCCTCCTCCTCAGTGAACGACTGGTGCTCCACCGTCGGCGACAGCTGGTTGCACCACCGTAATCGACAAGATTTCCCCGATCTCCCCGGAACAGACCTGCTAATCATTGGCCAACTCCTCGCGCCCTGTCGCTTCACGAGTTTCTTCAAAAGCTTATCTTCCTCTGTACTCCAAGGACGCTTGATTGTATCAACACCTTCGTTAGCGGATGCCATTGATCGCTGATGATAAACTTAATAAAAAAATAATGAGTATTGGAGATCTGTATTTTAGAATTGAGGTGAAAAAACGAGAAAGGGTGTGTATGATTTATATAGGTGGAGCGGCGTAGATTTCTATTTTGAGTTGTGCCGTTATAGAAGTTGCGTTTAATAGTAAATTAAAGGAGTATTTTGGATATGGGAAGCAAATATCAATTAAAGTCGTTGTGTGATTTTGGCAGTTTGAAAAATTATTTAAATACGCGTATATGCTTTACTGGAATCAACTTATATTTATTGAAATTAAAAATTGATAGATATGGAAAATCAATATTAATAATGTGACTTACAATTAGAGCGTTTATATGATGTGACCAAAGCCAATTGCATGCATGTAGGTTAGTATTTTTATCAAATTCTTAACATATATATTTCAAATAGATTGTCCTGTTCGATTTAGCGTGTGTGAATTATTAGTGGTAAAACTAGAAAATATAGAGCAACGTGAAATAAAAAAATCTTTGTTTGAGAAGTATTTCAAATCTACATTTAAATAGGGGTGAAATGTTTTTAATATAATCAAATTCAGATTTAGCGTTAATCCAAGTCCACAATAAATTATTGATTTATAATTTTAAATTTGTAGCAAATTCAATTTAAACTGAACTTAGCCAACTTTGTTTATTTCTCACCTACCCATCATAGTTCACCTACTCACGCTACCTACCTACACAATAGTTAAAGTCATCTAAAAGAACAAACGTTTCACCTAATTCACCTATAAACAAGCTTTCTACCTAAATCAACTAAAAGACAAACATTACACATAAATCACCTAAACAATCATACTTTATACATAAACCACCTAAAAACGTATACCACTCCTAAACTATCTAAAGAATCATACACTACATGTGAATCACCTAAAAATACGCACGACAACTAAACCACTTAAAATACACAAAAATAGAAACACATTAGATGTAATCAAATAAGAAACCCAAACTACGCCTAATATACAAACTACAAACTGGAAGCATTCATGTTAATCACATTAAAGAAGAAACAACAACACTTGATTATATATAAATCCCATAAAAGAATACATACAACACCTAAAACACACACAAGACGTAAGTAACCAAAAAAATGCACCAAGACGTCACCTAGAAAAATACATACTACACCTATAGCACACACTAGACATAAATCACATAAAAAAACACACACACACACACACTACACATAAATCACCTAAGTACATATTATGCTTAAAACACACCTTTAGAATCACTACAAAAGAAGTGATTTTTTGTGACGACGTTATATGGCGTAGTCCATTATTTGTCGCATAAACGTTAATAAATATGACGATTAAAAATGTTGCCACATAAGAGTAGATTTTTATGTGGCAATCCCAAATTTCGCCATGTCACATAAACTTTCGTCACTTTTTGTAAAATTTGAGTGGCAAAACACGATTTTGCCACAATGTTTGTTACATGTGTTGTTCACTGAAAACGCGGCAAAACTCCCGCGACTTTGCCAAAATTTCCCACCCTTTATTTTTTTTCCCCTCATTTTATTTTTGCCACAAAAATAATTATTTTGTCAAATAAAAGTGAAAACTACGTTGTTTTTTTTCCCCCTAATTTTTAGTCTGATTATTACAACATAGAATTCCACAATTCCACACTCCCAAAAAAAACCCGAAGCTTCTGTAACACTCGAACGAAACACAAATCTGAAAAATCTCACAAATCTCTCTCGTTTTTGCACTCTCTCTTCATATTTAGTGGTAAGAAAACTCGTTTTCTGTCCTATATTCAAAGGGTAAGCTATAATTTCATTCTCGTAAACCCTAATTTCTTGATTTTGTTCATGTTTTACAGATGGGTTTGTTCATTCTCGCTGGATAGCTGATGTCTCCCCAAAATTTCTGTGAGTTCCATGTTATTTTAATGTTGTTTATCTTACATGAGTGAATCGAATGGGGTTTTCTTGTTCTTTTCGGGAAATTTTTAACAAGTATGAATTAGGATTTGGGGATAATTGGTTTTGAAGTTCTGCATGTACATTTCTCTCACTTTTTTGTGCAATGGTGATGCTGTTTTTCTCAAACATGAAGATATTTTGTTGATGAGTTATCTAATTTGTAATACTGTGTGTTCAAAACTTTAAAATCTGTTGTTTTTGTGTGATTTATGTTATTCTTAAATAGAAGCTCTTTAAAAAATGAAAGGTTGTGTAAAATCTCTTCATAAGTTTATAAACTGTTGCTATTGTTATGATTTGTTTGTTAAAAATGGTTTGTTTTGGCATTAATTTCAAGTTGTGTTGAAATTTCTGTTTGTAAATGTATAAAATGTTGGATTATTTGTGATTTCTTCTTAGAACTTTTGTAGAGTTGCAATTTTCTTGATATAAGTTCTTCGGGAAATGTGTGGATTTGCAACTTTTCTTCTGCACTTTATAGGCTGTTGTTTTTCAACATCTTGTGTGTTGTTAAGTAATAAACGCGTGGATTTTTCATTCTGCTTGTGACTTTAGAAACTGGTGGTTTTCATGTGCATGATTTGGGTTGTTATTTTTAGATGTTTTTGTTGTAGTTTTCATTCTGTTTATGACTTAGGAAACTGATGGTTTTTACATTAGATTTTGGTTGTTGTTTTTTGATGTTTTTGCTAGAGTTGTTAAGTAAATTTACGTTACTTTATGCAGGTTTAGCAACTGGAGTTGTCTAGCTGTGTAACTTGTTGGTGTTTAGATTGAGATTCTGCAGAAAGGTTCAAAAGGTTCGTAGAGTTTCTAGTTAAAAGTTATTCATAACTTTGTTAGTCTTGTGATTTTCTTTGTGCAAAAAAATCTGCATCACTTTATAAACTGTTGTGTTTTGAAGTTCTGCATGTACATTTCTCTCACCTTTTTGTGCAATGGTGATACTGTTTTTCTCTGAAGACATTTTGTTGATGAGTTATCTAATTTGTAACACTGTGTGTTCACAACTTTAAAATCTGTTGTTTTTGTGTGATTTTTGTTATTCTGAAATAGAAGCTCTTAAAAAAATGAAAGGTTGTGTAGAATCTCTTCATAAGTTTATAAACTGTTGCTATTGTTATGATTTGTTTGTTAAAAATGGTTTTTCTAGGCATTAATTTCAAGTTGTGTTGAAATTTCTGTTTGTAAATGTATAAAATGTTGGATTTTTTGTGATTTCTTCTTAGAACTTTTGTAGACTGGCAATTTTCTTGATATAAGTTCTTCGGGAAATATGTGGATTTGCAACTATTCTTCTGTACTTTATAGGCTGTTGTTTTTCAACATCATGTGTGTTGTTAAGTAATAAACGCGTGGATTCTTCATTCTGCTTGTGACTTTAGAAACTGATGGTTTTCATGTGCATGATTTGGGTTGTTATTTTTATATGTTTTTGTTGTAGTTTTCATTCTGTTTATGACTTAGGAAACTGATGGTTTTTTACATTAGCTTTTGGTTGTTGTTTTTTGATGTTTTTGCTGGAGTTGTTAAGGAAATTTACATTACTTTATGCAGGTTTAGCAACTGGAGTCTGTCTAGCTGTGTAACTTGTTGGTGTTTAGATTGAGATTCTGCAGAAAGGTTCAAAAGGTTCATAGAGTTTCTGGTTAAAAGTTATTCATAACTTGTTAGTCTTGTGTTTTGCTTTGTTAAAAGGGCTTCAAATAGTGTATGTATTTGCAAAAAAATCTGCATCCCTTTATAAACTGTTGTGTTTTTGTCGTTATGTATTTTGTTATGCAAAAGTCGTTCACAAATTAAGTGGATTGGTAAATTTTTGTTTTTGTTTCTTCCTAAGCTGATAATTTTTCATGTGATTAGGATGTTCATTTGTAAACTGATTGTTACCATGTGACTCAAGTTTTTAAGTTAAACTACATTGTTTTGTGAAGGATTATATACTGGAGTTTGGGAGCAGTTTGGCTGGAAAGGATTGAGAGTCGGCATATAATCTGAAAGGTTTGTTCCAGCATCTCCAAAGCTTTATGCTTAAATCTCTAATCCATTATATTGTTCCATCATGTATAATACAGAGAACTAAAGTACTTGCATAACTGAGCAATGTATATGGTATGATGTAATTTAGTTGATTGGTTAAAAATTCTCCTATATTTACTTATATGATTAACATTGTATTCATAGGTACATAAAGATGGACAAAAGTTGGATTAAAGAAAAGAATAAATTTTCCAACACTTACATTAAGGGTGTCGAGTCATTTATAGTGTTTGTAAAGCAAAACATGAATGGGCTTGATAGCTTAGTTAAATGGCCTTGTGCTAGTTGTAACAACGTGTATTATAAAACGATAGATGAAGTAGCATCAGATTTGCACATACTAGGATTATGTCCCACATATATAGATTGGATATTTCACGGGGAGACGACACCTAACGTTGAGAATGAGAATGATGTAGAGACAATGAATGATAGTAATGAAACTGATTCTAAAAACTCTGAGGATGGGGATGACCTTAGTGATTTTTTAGCTGAATTTAGAGAAGGCCAGCAATTTGATAGTGGGGATGGAGTAGAATCAGAAAGTTTTCGTAGACTTTTACAAAATGCACAATGTGAACTATACCTTGGATGCAAAATATCATTGTTATCGGCTATTGTGAAACTGCTGCATCTTAAGGTTTTAGGAAAATGGAGTAACAAATCCTTTAATATGCTTCTGGAGTTTTTGAAAACTATTCTGCCTGAAGGTGAGACGCTACCATCATCACTTTACGGTGCTAGAAAACTGCTAGTAGATATTGGGTTGGGGTATGAAGAGATTGATGCATGTAAGAATGATTGTGTCTTGTACTGGAAAGATAATAAGAACAAAGATACATGTCCAATTTGTAAAGAGTCTAGGTGGAAGAGCACTAATGGTAAGACAAAGCATGTTCCTCATAAAAAACTACGATACTTTCCCATTAAGCCTAGATTGCAAAGATTGTATATGTCTAGTAAAACAGCTTCAAAAATGTTGTGGCATAAAGATAGGCGTGTAAATGAGGAAGGGATAGCTAGGCATCTAGCTGATTCATTAGCTTGGAAACATCTTGACACTCAATTTCCACACTTCGCTCAGGATCCGCGCAATGTTAGATTGGGATTAGCTTCCGATGGGTTTACCCCATGGTCAAACTTAGGAAATTCTTATAGCATGTGGCATGTTGTACTTGCAGTTTATAATTTACCTCCTTATGACTGTATTCTTCATTTCTTATGATGTCATTGCTCATCCCGGGTCGTAGTTCACCTGGCAAGGATATTGATGTGTACTTGCAACCTCTAATAGAGGACTTGAAGGACTTGTGGAATACATGGGTTGAAACATATGATATAGTCACCAAAGAGAAGTTTTTGATGTATGCTGCTATCTTGTGGACTATTAGTGACTTGCCGGGGTATAGTGTTCTATCGGGTTGGGTGACGATGGGTCATTATGCTTGTCCAGTATGTTTAGATGAAACAGATTCCAAGCAGTTGAGAACCAAAACTTGTTATATGGGATATCGTCGTTTTTTGCATAGAAGACATTTATTTCGAAAAAATAAAAGAGATTTTAACGGTGAAGAAGAACACAGAGACAAACCTCGACAATTATCTGGGGATGACATTTTGGGTTGGCTTGATAGGTTGAAACATGTGTTTAGTGAACCCGGTAAGCAACAAGCAGTGAACCGAAAGAGGAAGCGGGGGTCTGATCAAGTAAATTGGGTAAAAAGAAGTATTTTTTTTGATTTGCCGTATTGGGACAAACTGTTAATCAGGCATAATCTTGATGTAATGCACATTGAGAAGAATATTTGCGATAATGTGCTTGGAACTATACTTGATATTAAAGGAAAAAAAAAAGGATCCAATCATTGCTCGAGAGGACTTGCGTGACTGGGGTATTAGGGAGGAGTTACATGTGCAGATACGTGCTAGGGACAACAAACCTATAAAGCCACCAACATGTTTTACTTTGTCAACAACAGAAAGGAATGGATTCTGCCAATTCTTGAAATCTGTCAAGTTTCCCGATGGATACTCTGCAAATATATCGAAATGTGTGAGGGAGAACAAAATTACTGGCTTAAAAGCACATGATTGTCATATTCTACTTCAACGGTTGATTCCAGCAGGCATTCGAGGTTATTTAACGAAGGAGGTGAACGAAGTGTTGTATGAGTTAGGTGACTTCTTCAAGGAGTTGTGTTCAAAAACACTGACGGTTGATAATCTAGAAAAGCTTGAAAAGAACATCCCTATTATCCTGTGCAAGCTAGAAAAGATTTTCCCGCCGTACTTCTTCACTATAATGGTGCATTTGACCATTCATTTGGCTAAAGAGGCCATGATTGGAGGGCCCGTGCAATTTCGATGGATGTATCCCATTGAAAGGTATGTTTATTTATAATTATTTATCTCTTTATGCATAAATGAAGTTTCTTTTTTGGTATTAACTTTAACTTCATCACTTTATGTTGCACAGATTTCTAAGCACTCTAAAAGGATTTGTTCGCAACAGAGCTTGCCCCGAAGGGTCAATTTGTCAAGGATATATAGTGAGAGAAAGCTTAGTATGGTTATCTTTGTATCTGCCGGGCATTGAAACCATCTTTAACCGGCCAAAAAGAAATTATGACGGTTCTCACGATCAAGGAGCAAAACTTTCTGTGTTTTCAATGAACATTAGAACATTCAGGAAACTCAAGCCTAATTGTTCTCTATCTGAAGAAGAACTTGATAAGGCTCACTGGTATATTTTAAGCAACTGTGAAGAAGTTGAACCATACTTGAAGTAAGAAATTTATTTATGTATGCTTTCTTACAAATTTGTCAGATTTAGCTATATGGTGTGTAATAATACCCCTTTCTATTGTATATGCAGAATGCACAAGGATGATTTGCGAGGAATAAGTTTGGAAGAAGTTGATGAGAATGTTGGACATGATCAACGACAAAGAAATCAGTTTCCAGGGTGGTTTAGGGACCATGTACGTAACGATTTATTTTATTTGAAACTGGTTTTGAATTCTGCATACTGAATATATAACATTTTTTTGTTGCAGGTGAATGAGTTACACCTCCAGAATTCTGATCAAACCTCAGATGAATTGTGGGCTTTAGCGAACGGGCCTATAGCATTGAATACAAGTTGCTATGAGGGATGCATGGTTAATGAGGTTTGATTTCATACAAAAAGTCGGGACGAACATAGAAAAACTCAGAACAGTGGATTGGTTGTCGAAGGAAATCATAAAAACCAATCCATTGAGTATTTTGGTTACTTAAGAAGGGTGGTTGAGCTGGTCTACATTGGGGGCTACAAGGTTGTGTTATTTGAATGTGATTGGTTTGACATGGGAAGCAAGAAGACTTTGCAGGCTGATAAGCATTTTGTTAGCATTGATATGAGGTCGCGATGGTATAAAGAAGATCCTTTTGTATTACCCGTGCAAGTGCAACAAGTGTTTTACGTACAGGACACAAAATTGGGTAAAGATTGGAACATTGTACAAAGAATGAGACATCGACATTTATGGGATTTACCCGAGTTGGAGATTGATAGTATAGGTGATGCTATAAATTCTGACAACCAACAGCATTCTAGAAAAGTGTTGCAACAATTTGATTCTGATGGAGTACGTTTAGTTGCCGAGTCTAATGATGATCCACATCATCAAACTCAGTTATCAAGAAATGATGTAGAGCCTGAAGAGGTTGATACATTTGTGGTTCAGACAGCTAGAAGACCACATGCTGATGAAGCCTTCATTGATGATGAAGAGGATGAAGGAGAAGAGAATGAAGTAGAAGAATATATGTGTAGAATAGAGGAAGAATATGAGTTTGATGAAGAAGAAGAGGGGTCAGATGAAGGAGAAGATGATGAGGCACTCTTTGAAGAAGAAGATGAAGAATCTGATGATGATTAACTAGAAAAATTAGGATTCAAACATGAGTTTTTGTGTTGTTTTGCTTAGTGTTATTACAAAAACAACCTTATCTATAATATTTTCTTATTATTCTGGATTGGTTGTGTTTATTTATGTTTAATTTTATTAGTTAACATAGTTTTGAGACTTTTGTTTTTGCATATTTATACAAAATGCATTTAACATATTTGTTGTTTGTATAGATGGCACCAGGACCAAACTTCAAGAAGGCTCGGAAACCGATTAAATAAAAGCAGCAAGTGGAACCACAAAGGAGTGCAGTTGTCACTATGCAGCCAAGTTCAGCCCCTGCATCTCTGTTGACACGAAACAGTGCCCGTAGACAAGCTGTTGCTAATCTTGCAAACATGAGTCAGAAGAGTGCCCCTGCAGCTGCCCCTACATCTCCGTTGACACAAAACGGTGCCCGTAGACAAGCAACTGCTAAGGTAATAGCTATGTTATGTAAAAATGTTGGAAAAAACACTGCCCCTGCATCTCCTTTGACACGAAATGGAGCCCGTAGACAAGCAACTGGTCATCCCACAGCCTCTAGTGGTGGGAATGGAAATGAGGCTGCCCCTGCATCTCCGTTGACACGAAATGGAGCCCGTCGACAAGCCATTGGTCATCCCACAGCCTCTAGTGGTGGGAATGGAAATGAGGCTGCCCCTGCCTCTCCGTTGACACGAAACGGAGCCCGTAGACTATCCACTGGTCATCCCACAGCCTCCAATGGTGGGAATGGAAATGAAGTTGCCCATGCATCTCTATTGACAAGGAAGATTGCGCGTACACAAGAAAGTGGACATCCGATGACCTCTAGTGGCGGGACTGGATTTGAATCAGCCCATGCATCTCCGTTGAGGAGAAAGGTTGCACGTAGTTTGAGTTCTTTACTTCCGAATGCCTCTGCCGATGGGCCTGGACACGAAGATTCTGATGCATCTCCATTCACAACTACATCGGTGCCAAATCTGGATGGAGATGGAGATCCTACCAATCCCAACTCTCCGGTTACACCGAATTCAGCAAACTCGACACGCAATTCTGGTAACTTTTGTTTTTTCATATGAAAAATCTCTTCATATATTGTAATTTTAAATGTTTCCTAATATTTTCTTTCGCTCTTTCATTTTAGGTTCTAATGTCAAAAACAATGGTCGTAGTGTTAGTAGAGGCCTCAATTTGGATAAGATAGTTGCCAAGGTATGTTGATGAAATTTAATTAATCATAACTATAGGTTTGATGTAGTTTTCATATATGGTTAGTGTGTTATTTTTATGTCAAAAGTTATTTACTTTAGGCTGAGTGATTATGTAATGTTATAGGTTGTTCCCTTTCACCTTTTTAATGTCATAGTTATTGATATAAGGTAGTATGCTATTTATAGAGTACACTATAGTTATTGGTTTTACACATTATGCTATACCTGGGGCAGATTTCATTCTGAGGTTACATTTGTTAGTTTTACTAACAAAACCAGCAGGCATTTTTGGATTTGACACTACTGTTCTTGAGGCTCTTTGAGTGATAAGCATGATAAGAATTTAATTCTTGAGGCTCTTTGATGTTCATAAGTACTAATGTTCATAACTACTTGAGTGATTATGTTTTGTTGGTATTTTTTTAGTTGTAAGCATTACATAGCAAACTAGGATTGAGTAAATGGTAATTTGTAGTCAGTTAAAGAACAATCAAACCTTTCTGGAAATGAAAACTCTTCTGAAAATTCTTACACATATCTATTATTATGAAACTTTTCTGTAGCGTGGAAAGATGCACATTCGGTTCAACCCAGGTGAGAAAATACCTGCTGACAATGTAGATGAATCTGCTACTGGAATTGGAATTTCTACAAGGACTTGGGCAGAACTAGCTGGTGTATCTTACTGGCGCCAAATTCCTGAAGCGAACAAAGATGTTTGCCGTAAAAGATTGCTGGTAATCTGTCTCTATAACTTTTCAGCATATATTTAAGAGCATAATATCATTTTGATTGTAACTGTTTACTCGTTGACTTGGCTTTTGTATAGACCTGGTTTGAAATTGAAGATTTCACAAGTGAACGTGTCGAAGACATCATTAATGGGATGTTCCAGACCTGCTATAGAAACTGGAGGAATGTGTTGGCTAGAAACTATCGCCAACTCGTAAATAAAAAGAAGAATCCAAGAGCAAAGAGTCCGCGAAAGGAAGTGACGCTTGCAAGATGGCTGTCTGTGTGTGATAGAATTGAGTCTCCAGAATTTAAGGTAACTTTATTTTTTGTTAATCTATTTCTATGAATATGTTTCAATAAATTTCTGTTATGAAAAAATATTTTGGCAAATTATATGCAGAGGAGATCTTCCACCAATTCGAGAAATTGGAAATGCTTGCCTTTCAACCACAGATCCGGAAAGAAGAGATACCTTGCTCGTTATAGAAGAATGGTAGGACAAAAATATATTTCAGTGTTTGTTTCAGTTTGAATAGAATCCCTCATTACGTATTGATCATATGGATGTTCAACTAATACAGCCAAAGTCAAGTAAAGTAGACCTGTGGAAGAGTACTCATGTGGACAAGATCGGACAATTTGTGAATCCTGCAGCAGCAGCCGCATTTATGAGATTACAGTACTTGATCTATTTTTTCTATCATGATATTTAAACTGTACAGTCTTTAATTGACATGCTATGATATGCAGGCAAAAATGATTGAACTACAGGAAGCAGAGGTTGAGGAAGGAGCAGATCCCATGTCTGAGGATGATATTCTCGAAGCTACATTGGGGCGTCGGCCGGGATATCAGAAGGGCATGGGGTATGGGGTAGAGGCACGCAGTCGTAAGAAGTCTCACTCAAGCACAACAAACAGTCCTGAATTTAATGAAAAATTACTGCAACGCAAGCCGAGCTCGATAATGCAAAGGACCAAATTGAGTCCCTCAACAAGGAAATGGTGGAGCAAAGGGAGCAGTTGGAAGATGAGCTCGAAGCACAAAAGGCTAAAAACAGGAGGTATGAAGAGCAACTCGAGGCTATGCAAGCGCCAGATTGATAAGATGCAGAACTTTTGGCGAAGAGTTAAATAGGTAATGATGCCTTAACCCCTTTCCTTAGTTTTCTGAAGATAAACCTATTACTATGATGAAAATTTTGTGAAACGAGCTTCGTGTCCAACGAGTATATGTGAAATATGTTTTAGATTGGAGTTTGAACAACCTATACAAATGAAAAGTATATGAATATTATAGAATTGTTGGCTGACTTTGATAAATGTGTGGAAATAAATGTGTGAAAATGTTGTGAATTGGTGAAATTGTTGATTGACTTTGCTAGTTTCATTCAATATGTTTATATATGTTTGGGGTAAATGTTGGATTTTGTTAGTTTATGCCATCTAAAATGTTATATGATTTGATAAACTTGCAAGTTTATGGTGTTTTCATATGGTTTGTTTAAGTGGAGCTGCAATGAGTTTGAACATGTTGCTATTTGCTTATGGTTTGTGTTCTTGTAAGTAGCGTCTTATTTTGTGTGGACATGTTACTCTTTACTTATGGTTTGTGTTCATGTGAGTAGCATCCTATTTTCTGTAGAGTATGCCTGGTTAATTTCATGCTAAATTGTTTAGTGATCAGTGCAATGTGATCAGTTTTGTAGGTGTGCAATGGTCATCTTCACAAAAATAGATATTATGACAGTTTTTTTGAAGTCTCTGGATATTGAAGTAAATGAAGAATGGTGAAGGTGCCTATTTTGATGATGTATGGTTACTAGAACTAAATGCTTTCCTACTGTGAAAGCTATTTTGGCTTTATTCTGGAGAAACTATGTTATGTAAGAAGAATTATATGTTTAGATGGATTTAGGGTGGTAATTGATGAATGATCTCCAGTATACTATATTAGTACTCTCTAGTATAGCTCTTTGATGCATGACCAAGGGCTAATTTTGACAAACAATGGTAGAATTTGATGTAAGATTGCCAATCATGTTGTAAACCATTGGCTACTTGATTGAACTTGGCCGAGAATGCTTTTCCAAGTTATATGGAAGCATTTATATTTTTGTGAGTTCTTAGTTTTGGTATATATTATTATGTCAATCACATTCTATTGTATTACGTAATTATGAAATGGTTCATTTACTGTTATTAAGTGCGGCAAAAAAAATCACTCATACAAAACTCTTGAGTGACAACAAATTCGCCACAAGAAAAATCAAAATAACACGTTTTACTGACAATTTTATCGCAGTAAAAAGTTTTGTGGCAAGATTGCCTGGTACGCAGATGTTAATGACGAAATATGTTGTCACAAGAAATCATTAATGTAGATTCTTTATGTGACAATGTGATGTTACGATGGCGAAATTTCACTACTTATGTGACAACCATGTCGTCACTTAAATTAAGTTTTTATGTGACGACAGTATTTTCGTCACAACTATATGTGACGAAACTAAAATTTTGCCACTTATACTTAATACGACGGGGCTAATGCGGCGAACTTTGTGACAATATGTTTTGTCGTATAGGGTTCATACGACAAATTGTTGAGGTTAAATGACGATACTTGGCGCCACGAAAAATAACTTTTTTTGTAGTGAATCATGTGATTATCCTATGTGTTCATTACTTTGATATCGTCAAAGTTGTCATGAAAATTGATTTATTATTTAATATTATGTTTTTCATTTAATTAGAAATTGTGTTGCTCTTTTAATTATGCTTGAATTATTATCTTAACTCATATGTTCTTAATTAGTTTACTCAAAATGATTTAGTAAGAGTTTTTTTTTATGAGTTAATTATTTAAGAGTTCCATGTTTTTAGGAAGATTGTGTTTTTTGTATTTTAAAAATTAATTTAATTCAGAATTTATTATTTCAGTATTTTAGGAATTCATATGTTTTAGGAATGTGATCTAATTATCTTGTCTATATATTTAGGAGATTGAATTTGTCTTTGTTAAGTATTCTATCTCCTGTAGGATAAGAAAAGATATCTCTTGACTTATCTCTTTTATGGAATGTCTATCTTTCTAATCTTAGATTAGTATTCATCTGATATGTTACTTGGAGAAAAGGTTTGTGTATGTAGTCATGTTTCAGGAAATATACATCAAGTAGATAAAGATCATTCCTTCATTTTTCATTCAGGGAATTTGCGATAGCTGGAAATTGCCAGAGCTGTTGCAGTAGCTGGAAGCCTGAAACGAGTCTAACCTCTGCTGAGCATATAAATAGGAGTTTTGATTCATTGTGTCATTTAATCTTTGAGCGAGTCACTTTGTATTATGTTAGGAAATGTTCACGTTATTGTTTCATGAGCGAGAAGGTTTATGCCTTAGTTTATTGGGAGTTTCATATTGAGTGATTGAATTCTCGCAATTTTCCGCTTCAGCGTTGAATTCCAGTGATTCTTAATCGCGTTATCCGTACGTCCGTTCAGTTGCCTCGCAATCTTTGCCAACTTGTTACCGTACTTAGCTTGCGCCTGTAAGATAACTTTATCCTCCTCCTCCGTGAACGACTGGTGCTCCACCGTCGGCGACAGCTGGTTGCACCACCGTAATCGACAAGATTTCCCCGATCTCCCCGGAATAGACCTGCTAATCATTGGCCAACTCCTCGCGCCCTGTCGCTTCACGAGTTTTTTCAAAAGCTCATCTTCCTCTGTACTCCAAGGACGCTTGATTTTATCAACACCTTCGTTAGCGGATGCCATGAATCGCTGATGATAAAATTAATAAAATAATAACGAGTATTGGAGATCTGTATTTTAGAATTGAGGTGAAAAAACGAGAAAGGGGTGTGTATGATTTATATAGGTGGAGCGGCGTAGATTCCTATTTTGAGTTGTGCCGTTATAGAAGTTGCGTTTAATAGTAAATTAAAGGAGTATTTTGGACATGGGAAGCAAATATCAATTAAAGTCGTTGTGTGATTTTGGCAGTTTGAAAAATTATTTAAATACGCGTATATGCTTTACTGGAATCAGCTTATATTTATTGAAATTAAAAATTGAAAGATATGGAAAATCAATATTAATAATGTGATTTACAATTAGAGCGTTCATATAATGTGACCAAAGCCAATTGCATGCATGTAGGTTAGTGTTTTGATCAAATTCTTAACATATATATTTCAAATAGAGTGTCCTGTTCGATTTAGCGTGTGTGAATTATTAGTGGTAAAACTAGAAAATATAGAGCAACGTGAAATAAAAAAATCTTTGTTTGAGAAGTATTTCACAAATCTACATATAAATAGAGGTGAAATGTTTTTAATATAATCAAATTCAGATTTAGCGTTAATCCAAGTCCACAATAAATTATTGATTTATAATTTTAAATTTGTAGCAAATTCAATTTAAACTGAACTTAGCCAACTCTGTTTATTTCTCACCTACCCATCATAGTTCACCTACTCACGCTACCTACCTACACAATAATTATAGTCACCTAAAAGAACAAACGTTTCACCTAATTCACCTATAAACAAGCTTTCTACCTAAATCAACTAAAAGACAAACATTACACATAAATCACCTAAACAATCATACTTTATACATAAACCACCTAAAAACGTATACCACTCCTAAACTATCTAAAGAATCATACACTACATGTGAATCACCTAAAAATATGCACGACAACTAAACCACTTAAAAAACACAAAAATAGAAACAAATTAGATGTAATCAAATAAGAAACCCAAACTACGCCTAATATACAAACTACAAACTGGAAGCATTCATGTTAATCACATTAAAGAAGAAAAAACAACACTTGATTATATATAAATCCCATAAAAGAATACATACAACACCTAAAACACACACAAGACGTAAGTAACCAAAAAAACGCACCAAGACGTCACCTAGAAAAATACATACTACACCTATAGCACACACTAGACATAAATCACATAAAAAAAAAAAAACACACACACTACACATAAATCACCTAAGTACATATTATGCTTAAAACACACCTTTAGAATCATGTGATTATCCTATGTGTTCATTACTTTGATATTGTCGAAGTTGTCATGGAAATTGATTTATTATTTAATATTATGTTTTTCATTTAATTAGAAGTTGTGTTGCTCTTTTAATTATGCTTGAATTATTATCTTAACTCGTATGTTCTTAATTAGTTTACTCAAAATGATTTAGTAAGAGTTTTTTTTTTTTTTTTTTATGAGTTAATTATTTAAGAGTTCCATGTTTTTAGGAAGATTGTGTTTTTTGTATTTTAAAAATTAATTTAATTCAGAATTTATTATTTCAGTATTTTAGGAATTCATATGTTTTAGGAATGTGATTTAATTATCTTGTCTATATGTTTAGGAGATTGAATTTGTCTTTGTTAAGTATTCTATCTCATGTAGGATAAGGAAAGATATCTCTTGGCTTATCTCTTTTATGGAATGTCTATCTTTCTAATCTTAGATTAGTATTCATCTGATATGTTACTTGGAGAAAAGGTTTCTGTATGTAGTCATGTTTCAGGAAATATACATCAAGTAGATAAAGATCATTCCTTCATTCAGGCTCCGATTGTTTCCAAGGAAAATGAAGGAAAAGGAAAATTTTTATGAAAAATGAGGATTTTCAGGAAAACTTCCATGGAAAATAAAATTTTCATCTCTTTTCCATGTGATTGGCATGCCATTAGTTTTCCGGGAAAATTTTATACTTAATTTTCTTACTCATCAGATTAAACAATGTAAAAACGGTTATTATTCTTTAAAACTTAATTTGTTCAATAAAACTCATATTAAGTTTTTTTCTTAAAATTATTTTATGTTTTATTTTTTAATTTTAAAAATCCTTTGTAACTTCTTGAAGAGTAAAGTTAGTTTATTTTAATATAATTAAAATTTGCAAGTACTATTAATATATTTGAAACGAAAAAACACAAATAAAACAAATTTAATCAATAGAACCTTCAAATTATATTATTATTCAAATGACGCCCCGAAGAAGACGAATATAGTACCTAAAACATTAAACAAGATTATAGATTAAATTAAAATAATAAAAATTTATTAAAGATGATAAATAACTAGAATAAAAAATATAAAATAAATAAAGAAGTATTACCTAAGAGTTGAAGAAGATGTATTGGTGGAAACATTGATCTTACAAGTGTTTATATAGATTCTAAATTTGTGGGAATATGAAATTTTGAGAACTAGTAATTGTTTCAAAGATGATTGAATTTTCCCACCTTTTGTATTGGAGGGAAATCTGAAAACTTTGAGGATGATATTCTTTAATCACATTTGCTTCCACAAAAAAATTCGTACATGAATTAGAATAAGTTTTACATAATTTTTGGAGGGAAATCAAAGTTTGTGAATTGTAAAAATGTTAGATAAAGATTCAAAAAAGATTTTCCTATCTTTTCCCATCTTTTCCTATCCTTTCCCATCTTTTCCTATCTTTTCCGAAATTTTCCTTGGTACCAATCACTTGGAAAATAAAATTTTCCAATATTTTTTTCCTTTTCCCTCATTTTCCTTGGAAACAATCTGAGCCTTTGGGAATTTGCGATAGCTGGAAATTGCGAGAGCTGTTGCAGTAGCTGGAAGCCTGAAACAAGTCTGACCTCTGCTGAGCATATAAATAGGAGTTTTGACTCATTGTGTCATTTAATCTTTGAGCGAGTCACTTTGTATTATGTGAGGAAATGTTCACGTTATTGTTTCATGAGCGAGAAGGTTTATGCCTTAGTTTATTGGGAGTTTCATATTGAGTGATTGTATTTTTGTTATGGTACTTGGTGGTACTTTAGGAGAGTTCATTGAAGTCGAAGGGAACTCGAACGAGGTGGACATCTTCATTCAAACGTAGTAGAAGAGCTAAATGTGTGGCTTATGGAGATTTTACCATTCAAGGGATTCGGTAGGTTAATGTAATACCCTGTAGGTGTAATTCACTTTAGCACTCTGAATGAAGTTTGAATTATTAGGCGGGAGCCTCATGGAGTAGGATAGTTGTCCGAAATACGTAAAAAACCTGGTGTGTTTTTTTATTTACTGTTTTGCTTATTTGTTGCGACAAGTATTCAGTACGTCTATGCAAAAGGAGTGTTCCAAAGTAAATACACAAAGTTTTTTAACCGGACAAAATATTAATTGATTTTATTTTGTTCTCATTGCAGTTTCAACTAAACCATTTAAAGTTACAACTAAACTATTGAAGTGTTGTAACATTGGTGCATCTGCAATCATATATCTAACACATACACTAACCTAAATTAAAAAACTAAATACTACACCTAAAACACACTTACGTTAAGCTCCCCAAAATCAGAGATTAAGTAAATACAAACAATATTTGTAAATTGCCAAAAAAACATACACTACACTAAACATAGAAAGTGTACATTGGCAAAATAATGCACACTACACCTGAAATACACAGTGAACATAAATCACCCCAAAAGAATACACAACACTAAAAACACACATTAAACATAAATCACCAGACAATACACGCAAAATCTAATACTCACTAGAATAAATCAACGTACACCTAAAACATACACTAGGTGTCCCAAGAAGTACACTATAACACTTGAAATAGACACAAGTAAATCATCTAAAAGCTAGGTTGCACAGATACTTCTAAAAATTACACGATGCAGTATTCGATATGTATTGAATATGATACTCCTTGGATATTCGTCGGATACGTATCGGACTTGCCACGTGGAGTATCTTATAATTAAAATAAAATAAAATTACGGATACTCATATCGAATACCTGTTGAGAACGCGTCCAACCTTTTTCGACACATCGTATACCCATATTATATTTTCAAATATAACGGTAAAAATTATAAATTTATTATTCTAGTTATATTGGAAAATTTTAGATTTTTTACTTTATTGCCTTATATATATGTATATATATACATATATATATATATACATATATATATATATATACATATATATATATATACATATATATATATATATACATATATATATATATGTGTATATATATTTATATATGCGTATCCGCGCCTTATCGTATCCTGGTAGTTTTTAAAAAATCTCTGTTTGTCCCTGTGTCCGTATCGTATCGTATCCGTGTCGCATATCCGTATCTATGCAACCTAGTCTAAAAGATACACGCAACACTTAAACCACACATTCACGTAAGTCACCTAAAAATACACTACACCTAAAACACACCTTTGATATAAATCACCTTAAAACGACAATAGACCTAATCACACACTGCATGAAAGTTATTTAAAAAAATATACGTGTTCCTAAGACATACTAGATGTAAGTATCTGAAGAACACACACGAAACCTAAAACGTACAATAAATGTAAATTTTTCCCAAAAATATACTACACTTGAAACTCAAACTAGACATAAATTACCTAAAACCATATACTATATATAAAAATACACATTACATGTAAAACACCTAAAAAATACATACACCTGAAACACACAATAGACGTAAATAATGGATCAATACAAACTACACCACTAGACATAAAATTATATAAAAGCGGATCAAGATCCAAAGATCTTACTTGGATCTAATCCAGTCGACCAGATCATATCAGACTCAGATCGAAGTTAGAGTCAGACCATTATTGCATCAATTGTGGATCCACGTTCGAAGCTATGTGGACTCGGGTTGTATCCATGGATCAAAATGCTTATTTCAACATGGATTAGATCCAACTTTGATCAATCATGGATCCACCTCATCTACTAACCCCACATCATATACTCATTCAAAATTACAACACAAGTATATTTTCAATATTTGTTTTATACGTAAATCGTAAACTTCAATTGTTGAACATCAATTGTAAACACAAGAATACATGTTAAATTCTATTTCAATATCCAGTTTGTATCTAAACAGTGTCATATTTTTTAAGTTGATACTTACTATTCTTATTTTATTCTATTATTGTTTGTTAATACTATATCGATCATGACAACATTGACCCAAAATCAAATCCGCGTGGATCCAAAATGGACCCAATACTGATCCAAGTCTAACTTCGATCTATTTGTATCATATATAGGTGTTGTACACGTTTTTTCATGTGATACGTCTAGTGTATTTTATAGATAAATTATTTCTAGTGTGTAATTTAGATGTATTATGCATGTTCTGGATGATTAAAGTCTACTTTGTGTTTTGAGTATATTGTGTGGTTTCAGTTATTTAAGTCTAGTGTGTGTTTTAGGTTTAGTATACTTTTAAGAAATTTTTTGGTAGTGTGAATTTTGTTTCAATATGTATATCATACGTGATTTGCGTCTCATGTGTGTTTTAGATGTAGTGTCTTTTTATTGATTTACATGCAATATGTGTTTTAAGTGTAGTAAGATTCTTTTAGGCTACGATTGGTTCCACGAAAATGGAGAAAAAAGGAAAAAAAGTAGAAAACATTTATTTTTCAAGTGATTGGTAGCTTGGAAAGTTTTAGATTGTAAGAAATATGTCCCAAATGACTTTTGAGTTTTGATTCCTAAGTGCATGTACATTCTTGAATCATAAGAATCTTAATGTATTAATTTGAGTTCATGAATCAAAGTGTATGAATTTATGAATTATGAATCTACGGATCTTGGATTTAATTCATTAGTTCATGTATCATGACTCTTGAAAGATGGTTCTTGAATTCAAGATATCTAGGTGAATGCACTATGAATCTAGAAATGTACTTTGGCTCTTTAAGATGTATGACTTTAAGATAATACATGAATATATATTATGAGGTATTAAATTAGCTCCTAAAGAAAATGTATATTATTTAATATGATCTTAAGGGGGAATGTTTTTCCTACTCCAATGGGGAGTAAATATTATTTTACCTTGGGAAAAACTGTCCTCTCTCCACCTATATATAGTCAAGGTTCCCCATTGATTTTGACATACCAAAATATAGAGGTTAAGAGAGAGAAATAGTATCCCTATAAGTTTTCTTCTTGTCATTTTAAAAGGTTTCATATAGTAAAGGAGAAGGAGGAAACACAAGAGCACTCTACAAATGGATTCCGGTATGTTAAACTTTAATATTTTCGCATTATGTGGGAAGGTGAAAATCATGATAGTTAAAGATTCTATGACATAATTGTTATAGTTATTATAGTTTGCATTTACATGTGGTATCAGAGCAAGGTTGAAACTTTCGTGCTTTTCCCTTATTATGTCTAAATTATAGTTATGATTATTTGGTAGCTGTTTGATGAAATGTTCTATCTACAACTTCTTATATTATGGTTTAAAATAGATATTAAGTTTGATGATAAATCTTATTATGTACACATATATCAATCATGGATTTTATACGTGATTTGTCATACTAAAATTCCTATTAAGATGATTATGTCTACTTTGCTTAATTATTTCTTTAATATTTATATTATGGATTGCGCATGTATTCACCAAAGTGATCTTGCTTCAAAGTTATAAATATTAAATAGAAATAGTTGTCAAAAATTATGAAATGATTGTTTGTATTATGGTTTGACCCAAAGGTGCACCAATTTTCAAATAATCATTAGATTAAAGAAATTGGCTATTTGATAAATTAATGAGATTGAAATGTATACCCAAAGGTGACGGACCAATAATGTTTAACTGTGTTATCAATTATGCCTATCATGATGTTATTCATAAGGTTAGTATATTGCATTAGTTAATCCAAAGATTGAACGCAATGTTACTAAATTATTGTTTTCTCAAAAGCACTAATAGTTATTCTTAAAATGATATGTTTTACAGTCACCACCTGTTGCTCTACATTCGATGGCTTCTTCTGTTCCAATCTTTAATGGATCCAACTTCTCTGACTAGAAATAACATATCCATTTTCACCTCGGTGTTTTGGATCTCGACTTAGCACTACGAACAGTGAAACCGGCTGCTATTACTGAAACAAGCAGTGCGGAAGAGCAGGCTTTGTTTAAGTCATGGGAAAGATCAAACAGGATGAGCATGATGTTTATGCGGATGTGTATGACTAGCAACATTAAGTCAACACTTCCTCAAGTTGATGATGCAATGGAATACCTCAAGGCTATTGAGGATCGTTTCCGTTCAGCTGATAAGTCCCTTGGTGGAAAACTAATGGCTGAACTTACCACCATGAAATTTGATGGTAGTCGTGGAATGAACGAACATGTCCTTGAGATGACTAGTTTGGCTGCCAAGCTCAAAAGTTTAGGGATGAATGTTGATGAAGCTTTTCTTGTTCAGTTTATCTTAAATTCCTTGCCTCCTCAGTATGGGTCATTTCAGATTCATTACAACACTATTAAAGAAAAGTGGAATGTGAATGAATTGGCAAGTATGCTTGCTCAGGAAGAGGCTAGGCTTAAACGACAAGGCCAACATTCAATTAACTTTGTGAGTCATGGAGCTGGAGAAAGGAAAGAAACCTAAGAAGAACTCGAAAGATCCATTGAAGATTGCAGAGCCTTCTCATGCTATTGAGGCTGGCAATAAAGAACATAATGGACCAAAGTGTCACTTTTGTCATCGCTCTGGGCATATAAAGAAAGATTGCCCGAAAAGAAGAGCGTGGTTCGAGAAAAAGGGTAAGCATTTAGCTTATGTATGTTTCGAATCAAATATGACTCAAGTTGCTTCAAACACTTGGTGGATTGATTCTGGTTCTAATGTTCATGTTTCAAATTCAATGCAGGGATTCCTTTCAATCCAGAACATAAAGAAAAATGAGCATTCTATAATATTGGGAAACGGAGCTCGAGTATCTGCAGCTGCTGTTGGAACTTTACGTTTAATTTTAGAGTCGGGTCATTGTTTAGACCTATTTGATACTCTTTATGTTCCTAGTATCTCTAGAAATTTAATTTCTATATCAAGACTCGATTATGATGGATATTCGTTTATGTTTCAAAATAAGAGCTTCCGTTTATTTAGAAATGACTCGTTTGTTGGTTCTGGTACTTTATTTGAAGGTTTATATAGCATTAATTTGAATAAGAATTTTGCTAGAACTCTTCTTACCTTGCATGATGAAGTTGGAACTAAACGTAGTCGGGGTAATGAATGTTCTTCTATCTTGTGGCATAAAAGGCTCGGTCATATATCCAGAGAAAGGATGGATAGATTAGTAAAGAAAGGGATTCTCTCGGATCTCGATTTTACTGATTTTGATATTTGTGTGGATTGCATTAAAGGAAAGAAAACTAAACACACTAAGAAAGGCGCCACAAGAAGTAAAGAACTTTTGGAGATTGTACATACTGATATTTGTGGACCTTTCGATTCACCGTCTCTTGGTGGAGAAAAGTATTTCATCATTTTCATCGATGATTTTTCACGTTAGTGTTATATCTACTTGTTGCATGAAAAGTCTGAAGCGATAAATGCCGTTAAGGCTTATGTTGCTGAAGTTGAACGACAACTAGATAAAAAAGTGAAAATTATTCGATCGGATAGGGGTGGTGAATATATGGAAGGTATGATGGAATCAGACAATGTCGTGGACCGTTTGCTAAATTCCTTAAAGAACGTGATATTTGTGCTCAATACACAATGCCTGGAACGCCTCAGCAGAATGGTGTCGCTGAAAGGCGAAATCGTACTCTTATGGAAACGGTTAGGAGCATGTTAAGTAATATTTTTGTACCGATTTCATTATGGATGGAAGCTCTCAAGACCGCGGTGTATTTACTTAATCGGGTTCCTAGTAAGGCAGTTCAAAGGACCCCTTTTGAATTGTGGACGGGAAGGAAACCAAGCTTAAGACATCTTCATATTTGGGGATGTCCAGCAGAGGCAAGAGTTTATAATCCATATGAAAAGAAATTGGATTCTAGAACTGTAAGCGGGTACTTTATTGGTTACCCGGAGAAGTCCAAAGGGTATAGATTTTACTGTCATAATCATAGTACGAGAATTGTAGAAACCGGAAATGCCAGATTCCTTGAGAATGGTGAAATTAGTGGGAGTGATAATTCACGGGAAGTGATCATTCAAGAAGTTAGGGTAAATGTTCCGATACCCAGAACTTTAACTGAAGTGGTATGTCCAAGTGAATATCAGGCACATAATGATCAATCACTTCATAATGACATTCCCACTAATACAGAACAACCACCTGAAATAGCATTAAGGAGATCACAAAGAGAAAGAAGATCAGCTATTTCAGATGATTATTTTGTATATTTACAGGAATCTGATTATGCTTTAGGAACAAGTAAAGATCCGGTTACGTTTACACAAGCCATTGAAAGTACTGATTCTGAAAAGTGGATCAATGCTATAAATGATGAGTTGAAATCTATGGAACAGAATGATGTTTGGGATGTTCTTGAATTGCCTAAAGGTTTTAAAGCAGTCGGATGCAAGTGGGTTTTCAAAACCAAACGTGACTGTAAAGGCAATACTGAACGACATAAGGCCAGACTTGTTGCCAAAGGTTTCACTCAAGTAGGAAGTATTGATTATAAAGAGACATTCTCTCCTGTATCAAAGAAGGACTCTCTAAGAATCATAATGGCACTTGTAGCTCATTTTGATTAAGAGCTGCATCAGATGGACGTGAAAACTGCATTCTTGAATGGGAATTTAGATGAAGAGGTCTACATGGATCTACCCGAAGGTTTCTTTCTTAAAGAAAAAGGGCATATGGTATGCAAATTAAAGAAATCAATTTACGGACTAAAACAAGCTTCTAGACAATGGTATCTCAAGTTTCACAATACCATTACGAATTTTGGATTTAAAGAAAACACTGTTGATCGGTGTATATATCTGAAGGTCAGTGGGAGCAAGTTTATTTTCTTAATTCTGTATGTTGATGATATATTGCTTGCCAGTAGTGGTCTCGGTTTGCTGCATGAAACTAAAGGTTTTCTTTCTATGAACTTTGACATGAAAGATATGGGAGATGCGTCTATACGTGATTGGAATTGAAATTTATCGTGATAGATCACGTGGGATATTAGGACTCTCTCATAAGGGATATATTGATAAAGTTCTTGGAAGATTTAACATGACTAATTGTGCAGCTACACCGGCTCCTATCTATAAAGGGGACAAATTAAGTTTAAAAGATTGTCCACAAAATGCCCTAGAAAAGAATAACATGGAAAACATTCCATATGCATCTGTCGTTGGAAGTTTAATGTATGCACAAACTTGTATAAGACCAGACATTAGCTTTGCTGTTGGTATGCTTGGGAGATACAAAGTAATCCCGGAATGGAGCATTGGAAAGCTGCAAAGAAGGTGCAGAGGTACCTCAAGGGTACGAGGCATTATATGCTAACATATCGAAAGTCCAACCAACTGGAGGTTATTGGATACTCCGATTCAGATTTAGCTGGATGTGTTGACGGTCGAAAATCAACTCTTGGTTATATGTTCCTATTAGCTGGAGGGGCAATATCATGGAAAAGCGCTAAACAGAGTATTATAGCAACATCCACTATGGAAGCTGAATTTGTAGCATGCTTTGAAGCTACAAATTATGCTTTATGGTTGCGGAATTTTATCTCAGGACTTGGAATTGTCGACAGTATAGCTAGGCCGCTGAGATTGTATTGTGATAATTCCGCAGCAGTCATGTTCTCCAAACACGACAAATATACTAATGGCGCTAAGCATATGGAGCTCAAATATTTGGCCGTGAAGGAAGAGGTTCAGAAACAAACTCTGTCTATAGAGCATATTAAAACTGAGTTTATGATAGCAGATCCTTTAACTAAAGGGTTACCGCCAAAGACATTTAAGGAACATGTTGATCGAATGGGTCTTGTTGGCGATCCCTAATTATAATAGTGGATCTTTATGTATTTGTTTCTTTGACATTTATGAGATCTCATTATTGTTTCTGATATTTCCTGATAACCATGAATTACTAGTATTACAAGCAATGGATTATTGATGACACGATAAGTCTTTGACAAAGACATTAAAGGAACATTACAAAAAAATTTCCTGGTTATGATTAAGTGTTTTTCTAGTATTGTAGTACATGGAAGGGAAGATATCGTGATAGATCTTAGAGTCTAATACTTTACGTTATAAACAGTAGTTGCGGTACCTAGTCTAGACAGATAAGTAAGACAGGTAAGTAAGACAGTAAAGTAAGACAGCAGATTTTAACGTGGTTCGGACTATGTCCTACATCCACGAGGCTTTCGCCTGAATCAAACTTCCTTCAACGGACAAAAGTTATTACACCAACTGGTTTTACTCTAACACCGAATCCCTCTAATGTTGATACCACCGGAACCTTTTTTGCGTCTACTCCGTTTGACCCGTAAGACCAAGACTCCCGTAATGATCTTCTTATGAGAATGCTTCCAAGCGAACTGCACGTACGTATAGATCCCTCTAACTGGCGCAATCCTTTCCCGTTGAACTCCCTTCAACTCTTGTCGGCTTCTCACGTTCTTGATGTAACTCAAGAGGGCGAAAACTAAGAAATCAAAATAAAAGAGAACACCTAAAGATGTATATTTTGTTACACGAGTGTTCTACATTGATTCCTAGGATTTCTACTATTTATAGGATAGCTCTCCTGAAAGATATCCTTGAATCTCGGCTAGTCTCCATATCCAGTCGAGACAGGAACTTTCCAAATATATCCGAATCTTTTCGTGATAAGGCGATTCTTCCTTTTGATAAGTTTCCGTTTGATAAGATCTTCATGATCTTCGTATATTCTGCACATCAAAAAGACAAAGAAGAACTCCACAAGGAATAGATTACTAAAGGATATAGGAAAGAGTTTGATAAAGATTAACTTTCCATAAGATAAGATACTATAAGATCAAGTTAAATCTTTCCAAACTCACCTAAATATTCACGCGTCTAATTACAGGATAAATACCATAAAACCGTGTGAATAAATAAGTAAATAAATCAAAGTAAATAAAACTGAATTTTCCTTTAAAATAATTTTGCAAACAAGGAAATAAAATCTAGTTGGACCTGGCAGTCCTGACTGTTCAACCGAGTTTGAAACCTGTCGGACTTTGCGGTCCTAACATATCGCTTTAATGATATTTACCGCCATGACTCGTATTAGTGAATTATTTAATTATAATATTAAAGTAATCACATTTGAATACAAATGGACTAATGTCATGCGCATATCAAAGTTACCTCATTAATGGAAGTATGTATTATCGTCATATGGTCCAAGTGGGAGAATGTAAGAAATATGTCCCAAATGACTTTTGAGTTTTGATTCCTAAGTGCATGTACATTCTTGAATCCTAAGAATCTTAATGTATTAATTTGAGTTCATGAATCAAAGTGCATGAATTTATGAATTATGAATCTATGGATCTTGGATTTAATTCATTAGTTCATGTATCATGACTCTTGAAAGATGGTTCTTGAATTCAAGATATCTAGGTGAATGCACTATGAATCTAGAAATGTACTTTGGCTCTTTAAGATGTATGACTTTAAGATAATACATGAATATATATTATGAGGTATTAAATTAGCTCCTAAAGAAAATGTATATTATTTAATGTGATCTTAAGGGGGAATGTTTTTCCTACTCTAATGGGGAGTAAATATTATTTTACCTTGGGAAAAACTGTCCTCTCTCCACCTATATATAGTCAAGGTTCCCCATTGATTTTGACACACCAAAATATAGAGGTTAAGAGAGAGAAATAATATCCCTATAAGTTTTCTTCTTGTTCTTTTAAAAGATTTCATATAGTAAAGGAGAAGGAGGAAACACAAGAGCACTCTACAAATGGATTCCGGTATGTTAAACTTTAATATTTCCGCATTATGTGTGAAAGTGAAAATCATGATCGTTAAAGATTCTATGACATAATTGTTATAGTTATTATAGTTTGCATTTACATAGATAAGATGGAAAAGATAGAAAGATATAGGAAAATTTGTTGTAAATCATTTTTCTCCCTCAAGATTTTTATCTAACACTTTATATCCAAAATTTTAGAGCAAAATCCCACTATCTTTTTAACTTTCATTATAATCAATTCATTCCCACAAATAGTTAAAGAATATTATATCAAAACATTTTGATTTTCCTTCAATACAAAAGTTAGGAAAAGTCATTACTCAAATAAATTATAATTCTCAAATCTTTCACATTTCCGCTAACTCAAAAACTATATAAACAATACTTCCAAATCAATGTTTTTGTTTCGCACATCTTCTTAAACTTTGAATTACTACTTTTTAATTTGATATATATTTTTATATTTATTCAGGTTATTTATCATCTTCAATAAATTTTAATATATAAGAAAACAGGTTAGCATTATATTTCTGAACTTAGATGAATAAGTTGCAAATATTTTTTTTTTGTTGTAAAAAGAAACACTTAAAGAATAAATATTAATTAATTTTATCAAAAATAACTTTTAACATGATTTCTCCATATACTTTAAGTTTTAAAGTGTAATAGTACTTTTTACAATGTTAACTAATGATAATTAGTAAGCATAGTAATTATAACATTTTCCTAAAAAACTAAAGTAACTGCAATCACATGGGAAATAGAGGAATTCTTTTGTTTTGCACGGAAGTTTTCCGCAAAATTCATATTTTAAGCTATTTATTTATTTTTCCCCATTTTTTGTGGAACCCACCGGAGCCTTAGGAAATTTACGAATATTGTCTGTTTTAAGTGTACTATGGACTTCTTGGGTGCATCAAGCGCGTATTTTAGGTGTAACATATATTTCTCGAGTTGTTTATATGCCTAGTTTATTCTTTTAGGTGTAGTGTGTGGGTTTTGGGTAATTTGCTTTTTACATGTGTTTTAAGTGTGGTTTTTGTTTCTTGGATGATTAACGTCTATTGTGTCTTTTAGTTATATGTAATATGAGTTCTTAGGTGATTTATGTGTAGTGTGTGGTTTCTAAAGGACTTAATTTTAGGGATAAAAGCATCAAACCCTATATATTATACACTATGTTGCTTGCCCCCTTGTCCTTTATTGTTTTGCAACTTACCCCCTATACAATGGATAAATAAGCAATTTGCATTTCATCTTTTTTTTTGTCGCAACTTGCCCCATGTACTATGGATAAATAAGCACGTTGCCCCCTCATCTTTTGACCGGTAAAAAAAGATTTGCCCCGAAACATCATTTTGGCCAGAATTCGAAACTTGAATATGGTGGCTCATCATTATTTACCTCAAGTTCTATAAAATGTCATTTTTTTCCTTAAGTTTTTTAAACATTTTCTTAATTTTCACACCCTAATTTTATGATCAAAATTTAGGCTTTGAAAATTAAGAAAATATAAAATAAATTGAAGTGAAAAGAGGAAATTTCATTGAATTTGAAGTTAAATCCTGATGAACCCCCATATTCATGTTTCAAATTTCGGTGAAAATAAACTTTCCAACCACATTTTCTTACCAATCATTAGATGAGGGGCAAAGCCCTTATGTATCCATAGTACAGTGGGTAAGTTGCGACGAAAAAAATAAAAATGGAAAGAGGCAAAGTGCTTATTTATTTCATTGTACAGGGGGCAAGTTGCAAAAACGTAAAGGATATGGGGCAAACTATGTTGCACGAATACAAATATGGGGCCACGGGTACATTACGATAAGGATACGTGGATACAGATTTTTCAAAAACCTAGGGATACGATATGACATAGATATGTCTATTTATTTGTATAATTATAATAATTATATAATAAATTAATGTGCACCATATAATTAGTATAAAGAAATTTAAAATTTTAGCATTATATTTTCAGATTTAAATAAAAATAAATCATACGTATGACTCTTAATTAATATAAATGAACATTAAAGAAGAATAATGCACTAACAAATTTATTTAAAGGTGGAAAAAGCTCTCTCAAGCCGCAAGGAGTTTTACGAGTGGACATATATTAACTATTGGAGGTGTATCAATTATTTGAAATTGTGTAAGAAAACCTGCAAAACAAGATCAAATATGAAATCGAAGTTCATAATACTGGATCTCGAAGCAGATGAACCTGGTATACTTTAGAATTTTTTTCAAGATATTCCAATGTGACAAAAACAGTGTCTCATATCAGCATGCATTGTGATAGTCAAGTAGCTATACGTAGAGCACAAAACAATGCGTACAATGGGAAGTCTTAACCTATGTTGCACGGATACGGATACGGGACTCGGATACGACACGATACGAATACGGGGACACGAATTTTCTGAAAATTACAGAATATGATACGTGCATGATACGTAGAATATTTTATACTCATAATTTAATTATATAACAACATAATAATAAAATGACTGTCAATAATAATTGAACTTCACTTACAAACAATATATCTACATATTCAATTCAAACACAACAAAATTATGTAAGCAAACATAAAAAGATCCATAATCCATATAAACTCAAAGTACCAAAATATAAATTCAAAATTTACACCAAGATAAAAGAATTATACAATAACAATAAGTGAACAATACATTCAATTCAAGCTCCAATAACATCATTAAAACAATAAACCCTATCATTGTTCAACTTCATCATTAAACAAAACTTTTAGTGATATTTACAAAATTAAGTTCTAGTTACTTAATGTTACAAAATAACCCCAACAGGTTTTAAAAAACTGACAAATTGCCCCTTAAAACACGGATACGCGTATCCAAATTATTAAAATTAAATGAAAAATTGGATACGCCACGTGGCGTATCCGATACGTATTAGGCACGGATTGGGGTGTATTGTATCCGCTACGTATCCGACACTGCATTTTGTTGTTTTTTCAAGTATCCGGGCATCATAGGTCTTAACATATTTGTCGAAAAATCAAAAGTGCACGCCAGATATTGAAAACTGGAGTGATATATTAAATTTTGTGATATTCAAAGAGAATCTAGCAGACCCATTGATGAAAGATCTACCAAGTGACCGAGTAGAGAGTTCATCGAGGGAAATATATTAAAACCCACAAAGTAACTTCCATCCCTGATGACAACCAAACTTAAATTGGAAATCGCAATTCGCAAGCTCAATGGGACAACCGAATTATGGGGGTGAGGTCAAACAAAGCACTCAAAAAAATTGAGTTCCTACCCTATTTATATGGTGAAAAGTGATAGACATGTGCATGGCGAGGAAAACTTAGGGATGTAATGACTCTTAAGACTTCTGACTATAGGTGGGGCATATGACATGATATCCTTTGTGAGAGATCATTTATATCGAATGTGAAGATGTCACTTCTCTGATATAAAACATTCCATGAACAACAACGAGTGAACCAGTGATATTAAAACGAGTTGTGTGAGTACCATTGCCTTGATATATACAACACGTCGAGCAGTTCAAGGCATCACGTCTAGTGAGTGGCAAATATATCTGATTATATTTCACTAAAGAAGGTTCAAGACGGATAAGTGATAACCACCTTTTCTGAGCAACAAGTTCTCGAATAACTCTTGAGTTTCATCTAGTGTCGTTAGACTCATGTGCATTTTAGCCATTTACATTCATGTAGGAGATTGTTGAAAATTTTATTTGGGCATTGAGGCCTAAAATGGATTAATTAAAGTTGGAAGTGAATCGAATTGAAATAACTTTGGGCCAAATGGAGTGAGCCCAAATAAAATTAATTGTGTAAATGAAATTGCATTAAGACAAGCGTAGTGAAGTGAGATTTGTCCTACATTGGAAAAAGTTCACTTTTTTTGTAAAGTGTTTGTCTACAAACACAATTCAAGGTGTAGAGAAATAGTGAAGAATGACTCTTCGCACTGTCGTCGTTATTTGACCAGCTTGATTCAACACGCCACCACGCCGTGCGTGTCCTGTCAAGAAGGCAGGTTAAATATTTTGATGAATTTTTATTCGGCGTAGTAAAATAAACATGAACAAATAATTTAAAACTTTTTTAGGCCATCTCACGCTTAATCTTTCATTACTCAGCTTAATGGTTGCATTTTAATCAGCTAAAACGTCCCAAATGTTTTATACGTGTTGTATCAGTTTAATGGTTGAAAATAAAGACTCATCTTTATGTGATTGCAGTTGTTTCGTTTTTTTATCCTATAAATGAAGGCTTGCAGGCACTATTCTAAATTATCCAAAAACATTCTGAGTGTTTTCTACATATAACATCACAATTTTGAGAGTTTTGCAAATATCATACAGTTCAAAGGGGTGCAGCTGTGAGCTACCAGGTTGTTCCAGTGGTGGACATTATACCCTTGAAAATCCATTGTTCAACCGAGGTTAAGTGATAGACCGGACAAATTAGATTTAAGGGCAAGAGACTGAACTTCTGTCTCCTCCAGTTTTCTACGAGTTCTACAAATTCGTCTTTGAGGTTAATTTAAACTTCTATTGTTACTTTTCAGTTTGTTTATACATTTATGTACTCTTTAAATTACTTGAAAGTTTGATTTGTTGTTTCTGGTAATATTATATGTTCATGCTTAGTTATATTCTGGAAAATAAACTCACGTAATAACATTTCTAAACATTTTTCAACCACAAATAAACTTTGTTTTTTTTTTTTCAAAAACAACGTGTTGAATTCCGATGATCTACTGTTTCCTTTGACATGACCTCATCTATATGATATAAAAAAAAAAGAGAATTACACAAACACCCCTTGAGGTATGGGCTAATTAAACAGACACCCCTCATGTTTAGAAAATTGCACAAACACCCCATGTGATTAAATTCTTTTCGCAATTTGTTACATTTTGCCTGAATGTCAATTTCCGTCTCTCATTTATATTGTAAAATCAATGAAAAATAAACCAAAGTTGCTAAAACGATAGAAAATAAGTCTCATTTATTATGTTTTAGAAAGAAATATATATATTTCGAAAGATTTTGTAAATTAGTCATCACATCATTATTGGCATTATGATCCAACACCATAAGCGTGTATATTCGATTAAAAAAATACACTATAAAAGGTGTTTGTGTAATGAAATGCATACTACAGGAGTGTTTGTGTAATTTTCCAAATATGAAGGGGTGTCTGTATAATTAGCCCATACCTCAGGAGGTGTTTGTGTAATTCTCCCAATAAAATATGGACTACCTACGGCCAGTTAATATTTTGTACCATTATATGCTCTCATTTAATTAACAATATATCCTATCCATAAAATTTCTCCGTGTTCATTATACTACATAATATGTGTTCACGTTTCCATTACATTAAAGTGTTTTAAAAAAACTCCTCTAAATAAATCTTTTGGGGCTACCCATAACGTAGGTGTATGCCTAGAGGCAAAGGATACATCTTTTATGCCCTAAATTATAAGAATGTTTTTTTTCTTTTTTTGTTTGAAAAAATATATATTCTATACAAATAATAATACTTATTAAAAGACAATTTATATTTTCAGTAGATATTCAATACATTTGAAACTCGCCTTCTTCTTTTATAAGTTTAAATCATAGAAATGAAATTTTGATTTTTCTTTATGGGTTTTTCTAATTATTATTCAACACTCAATGTTTCAATTCTAATAATTATCAATTAATTTTATAGTATGTGAAAAGTATTGAGGGTGCATATAAATATATTTATGCAGCTTATACAATGTGTAAAATGAAATATGGACATATTTTTTTTCTTTTTATAGCTTTATATTATCATAATTATTTACTTAATTTATTTCATGAATATTTAACTTATTATTTTGTCTTTTGTTTTTATTCTATCAGTATAAATATATACTTTAATAATTAAATACCAGAATTTGTGGGGCTGACGCTCCACACCGCCGGCTTTACATCCTGCCTTAACGGTCAACGCTTTAAAAAAAAAAAAAAAGGAATTATAAGTTATGAAGATACTAAATAACATCCAAACCATGTATCCATAAAAATAATATTATCGCGCTGTACCACATTGTATACATTTTGATAAAAATATTTCGAGAATTTTTCAGATTATAACTCGTATATAATGCATCTATGTTTAAAGTCAATCACAGAAGCACCCATAAAATAAACAGGTCAGAAAAAAAAGGAAAAAAAAAACAAAAAAAAGAAACATAGGAGCTACACTACAACTAGTACCTCCAGTGAAAGAACAAGTCCAAAAATTGGGATAGATGAAATGAATATTTTACTCATATAATGAATTATAAGTCATGTATATACAGTGCAAAATACATAATACAGGTGAAAAACGAGGAAGGATGTCAAAGACATTTATTTGGACGAGAATATAGTTTGAAATTCTGATGCTTACTGAAAATGCGTGCAACATATATATATAGCATAACGATAAGAAGAGCCAAAGGGAAGATTTTCTTAACTAAAAAACACAAACAAACTTTGTATTTGGATTGTGAGTTGGACTATAGTAGTCTTCATTTCAAATTTAAAAACCAGTTAATATTTTAATTAGCATTTGAAATTCTACTTGTTGGCTAATGTTGTCTGAGTAGTTTTATTTCCCCAATATGTTCGATCGCAGTTTCAGAAGCATAGTTATAAGAGACGAGGTAAAACTGCCAATATGTTCTCATAAGTCATAATTTATACTTTCCACCTATAGCATTCAAATATCGCTCAGTTGCGTTTATTACTCTCAATGAGAATTTGATTCACACATAACAGATTGGTTATTAATGGACCGACCAGAAAGTAAAATCAATTAGGTATTATTTGATCAAAGTTTTATTATTTAGTCAATGATTAGAAATTAAACGCTTATTATGTATTTAGGATATTGGACAAGTTTCATCTTTTTTTCTTTCCTTTTAACTTATAAAGAATTATAATATGTGTGAATGATTATTGTATTCAACTCAAGAAGGTTACAAGTTACATAGGAGATATATATACTAAGTACAAAAGAGAATAAATAACACTTCTAAACTAAGTGGGACTCCTAAACTAGGTAGGATCCTTAATTAATAGAAATAACACTTCTAAACTAAGTGGGACTCCTAAACTAGGTAGGATCCTTAATACGCCCCCGCAAAATCGACGTTCCATCGGCAACAGTGATTTTGGAACGGAGGAGCTCAAAACGAATTCGAGGAAGAGACTTAGTTAGAACGTCGGCAAACTGATCCAAAGTGTTGACATGTGAAACACGCAACACACCCTTTTCCGTGAGGTCACGAACAAAGTGAAGATCCAAGGTGATGTGTTTCATACGAGAATGAAGCACAGGATGCAAGGCAAGACGGGTAGCACTGATATTATCACACAAAAGGCGAGGGACGGTGAGGCAGCGAATACAAAGATCATGAAACAGAAGTTTGATCCAACAAACCTCGGCTGCAGCGGCGGCAAGAGCTCGATATTCGGCTTCTGTTGATGAGCGAGCAACGCCAGTTTGCTTCTTCGAGCGCCAGGAGATGGAATTTTGGACCAGATAAACGACATAAGCAGAGGTAGATTTGCCATCAGAAACACTACTGCCAAAATCCGAATCAGAGTATGCAGTGATAGAGAGATCACGAGGTTTGTGGAGAAGGAGGCCATGATGAACCGTACCCTTCAAATAACGAAATAGACGCTTAACAGCACACCAATCCTGATCAGTCGGAGACTTCATGGACTGAGCTAACCGACTAACTGTAAAAGCAATATCCGGACGAGTCAAGGCCAGATATTGAAGGCCACCAATAGCTTGCCTAAACTCAGAAGGATCCTCCAGAAAGGACGAAGGAACGGTAGCCGCTTTAGTGGCAGACACCGAGGCTTGACGCCATCCAGCGATGGCGACGCAGTAACTCCACGGTGTATTTGTGCTGAGAAAGAAAGAGACCCTCTTTGCAAGAAGCAACCTCAATACCAAGAAAGTAAGACAAAACACCAAGATCCTTAACCGCGAAACGCTGATGAAGGTGACCAGTGACCCTGGAAAGAGTGGAAGAGCAGGAGCCAGTGAGAATGAGATCATCCACATAGACCAAAATATAGAGAACAACAGACCCCCGAGTATACGTGAATATGGAGGTGTCGGCCGTGGATTGCCGAAACCCAAAGTCCAAGAGCGCCGAGCTGAGGGCATGATACCAAGCCCGAGGTGCCTGTCGTAAGCCATATAAAGATTTGCGCAGCCGGCAAACATGATGAGAAAACTGGCTATCAATAAAACCTGGCGGCTGCTGCATAAACATTGGTTCACGGAGATCACCGTGAAGAAAAGTATTGCGGATGTCCAATTGGCGAAGCGGCCAAGAGTGAAACAGAGCAATGGAAAGAACACTCCGGATAGTAACTGGTTTTACCACGGGACTAAACGTCTCATTATAGTCAACCCCAGGGCGCTGATGAAAGCCCTTGGCAACAAGACGAGCCTTGAATTTATCAACAGAACCATCAGGCTTACGTTTAATCCGAAAGACCCACTTGCACCCAATAACATTCTGATCAGAAGGAGGAACAAGATCCCAAGTGCCATGATCAAGGAGTGCCGTGAACTCTGTAGACATAGCATCACGCCAAAGAGGACTACTAAGAGTCTGGGAAACACAAGTGGGCTCAGTGTCAGCAGGAAGCGGATGACGGGAAGCAGAAAGTGCTTTGGGCCGAAAAATACCATCCTGAGCCCTGGTTCGCATACCATGAGTGCGCTGGACAGCAGGTAAGGGCGCTGCTGGTGGTCCTGAGACAGAATCACTCGGCTGGGTGGGCAAACAAGTGGAAGAAGATGGTGAAGCGCTGCGTGAGACCGAGGCTGGGGTGCGCGGCGTGGACACGGGCAATGATGATAATAGAGAGGACGACCGAGGCACAGAAGAAGAAGGGAGCCGAGATGGATCGGAGGATAAAAATAAAGGAGTATCAACGGGTGAGAGAATCGAAGGCCGAGAACCAGAATGAGAGATCAGCGGAAGTTGTGGAAAGGAAGTTTCGTGAAACTTGACATGACGAGAGATAAAGATGCGACGAGTATGGATGTCCATGCAACGGTAAGCACTTTGAGATGAACAATAACCCAGGAAAAGACACGGACGAGAGGAAAACTCGAGTTTACTATGTGAGTATGGTTTTAACCAAGGAAAACATAGACAACCAAAAACCCGTAACTTGAGATAGTTAGGTGGACGACGAAAGAGTGACTCAAAAGGACTACGACCAGATAAGAGGGGAGTAGGGAGGCGGTTTATGAGGTATACCGCGGTTTGAAGGGCGAAAGACCAAAACTCAGAAGGAAGACGAGAGAAGTGCAGAAGGGCGCGACCGGTTTCAAGGATGTGACGATGACGACGCTCAGAAACACCATTTTGTTGGGGTGTATGTCGAGCTGTGGTTAACCAACTAATCCCATTAGTGTTAAAGAAGGAACGCAAGGCAATAAACTCCCCCCCCTTGTCACTATAAACGTTTTGTATAGGGAACGAGAATTGTTTTTCGACAAGTGCTTTAAATTGAGGAAATATGGTGGCAACTTGAGATTTAGTCGTGAGAGGAAAGAGCCAGCAATATTTAGAGAAATGATCCACAAATAATAAATAGTACTTGTAGCCATCCACACTCGGCGAAACAGGCCCCCAAACATCAGTAAATATATAATGTAAAGGACGAATTGATTTTAGTGATGATTCAAAAAATGGGAGTTTATGACACTTGCTCACAGCACAGGACTCACAACTTTTAGATATAATAGACACACGAGACGACACTGGTAAACGGAACTTGGAGATAACAAAACTACTAGTAGCTATAGACGGATGACCTAGGCGAGCATGCCAGACATCTGAAGAACTACGGACACCTACTGACACAAAATTTGCGAAAGACCTTAAAGAGTGGGAAGGAGCTCGAATGTAGTAAACGCCATTATGACACGTGCCGCGAGCCACGTGCGCCCCCGTAACCTGATCCTTCACAACAAAATAAGAGGAGAAAAATTCGAGAGAGACATTGTTAGCTTTAGTAAAGTTATGAACCGAAAGTAAATTTTGAGTGGCAGAAGGTGTGCATAAAACATTAGGGATAATAAACTGGCGAGAAGGAAAAGATAAAACGGATGTGCCTATGTGAGTGATTTCCATACCAGAACCATCAGCGAGTGCAACCTCATCAGTGCCATCGTACTCAGAGTGAAGCGACATCTGGCTAGCATCAGCGGCAAGACTATGAGAGGCTCATGAATCAACGAGCCATGAACCCGGAGTGGGGCCGCGATTGGGCGAGTGAGTCATATAAGCCGCGGGTTGATATCTTTGTGGACAAGAAGGGGCAGTGTGGCCCGGAGCACCACACAGTTGGCACTGAACCGGTGGTCCAGAGAATTGCTGCTGCTGCGGAAAAGATCCCCGACCATAGTTTTGGTAGAACTGACCGCGACCGCGGTTGCCATAGCCCCTACCGCGATTGCCCCTACCATTCTGATTGTAGCCGCGACCACCATAGCCCCTACCGCGATTGTTCGACTGGCCACGCGAGGAGTTGGACGACGGGGCAGTCGTATTGTTCGCCGTTGCAACGAGATTTGTTGAAGAGGCCTCAAGACGTTTGAGATATGCTTCTTGACCCACTAGCATATCATGAAGATCAGCAAACGAGATTGAATTTTCACGGGCACGAATAGAAGATGCAATTTCACGATAACCAGCACCAAGACCATCCAAGACGTATAAGGTAACATCGTCATCGGATGGAACCCAGTCAATAAGCCCTAATTCATTAACTTTTTGTTTTAATACCACGAAGAAACTCACTCACGGTCTGAGAACCGAGGGATGCATGAGCAAGATCATACTTGAGTTGCATGACTCGCGCCCGAGAACGGCTGGCAAACGCACGACCAAGAGTTGTCCACACATCAAGGGCAGTGCGTGTAGCGGAGACAAGTGGAACAACGTCAGCATCAAGAGAACCAATTAACGCCGAAAGAAGGAGTTGATCCTGATGATACCAGTAATCAAATTCGGTCGTATCAGGGGCAGGAGGAATGAAGTCGGGATCAATGAACTTCGCAAGCCTAAAACCGTTCAGTAGTGCATGAACATAAGCGCGCCAAGACGGATAATTAGAGGTGGTAAGGGTGATTTTAATATGTATTTTAGCCGTGATCGGAACGATCGGTGGGACAGGAGGAGAAGAGGAGGACAGGGTGGAAACAGCAGTTGAAGCGCTGCCAGATTCAGGTGAGGAGCCTGTCATGGAGACGATGGAGAACGACGGCTGTTTTCAGGATTTTAAGAGGAGCTCGTGAGAGACTTACCCTGGCTTAGTGATACCATATAGAGAATTGTAATATGTGTGAATGATTATTGTATTCAACTCAAGAAGGTTACAAGTTACATAGGAGATATATATACTAAGTACAAGAGAGAATAAATAACACTTCTAAACTAAGTGGGACCCCTAAACTAGGTAGGATCCTTAATTAATAGAAATAACACTTCTAAACTAAGTGGGACTCCTAAACTAGGTAGGATCCTTAATATAACTTTCTCCTAATTGGGAATTTGGGACTAAGTCGGGGACTTGCGATCTAGTAAATAATGTGGGCGGATTATAGACTTTTTTCTGGTGGAAACTGGCTAGGAACTACTCTTAATTGGTATAAGTGACTTTTCTAACTTAATTGGCACAACAAGACATTATTTTCATTGTTTTAGAATATATGTCTGGCGCTTGTCCCGGGCTCAAAACGCACGGAGGCAATTCTTTGAGGATTAATTTTTACGGCCTTTACGCTTCGTTTACGCTCCGTAATTTAGGGCGTACATCAAGAGTCCAAAGACCAATTTGTCGCAACCCAAGCTAAGAAGGATGATTTTGTTATTTATTTTTAATTATACATCCTTATTTTGTTTAAAATATATATTTTTAATAAATAACAAGTATATCGAAAAATATCTAATACTTTTAATGGATGCCTAGTAAATTTTATTTTATCTTCTTCTTCTTTTTGTAGGTCTTGAATATTACTCCGATAGGGTTTTCAAAAAAAAAAAAATATTACTTCGATAAGTAACCTTTGATTAATGGATTGATAACTTACCTAATATCATTCTTCTAAACACTCTATACCACGCCCCTCTAGAATCGAGTGGGGCAATCCCGCTGCTTAGGTGTTGACTAGAATGTTTTAGATTATAATAGTCTCTATAAAGTTCAATCAGAATTTGATTCCACTGTAAAAAATCTACTTATGTGCATTTGTAATATCAGAAATAGTGAAAAATCTTAGTGTTGCGGCGTTTAGAAACGAAATCTTTTTGACGAACTAGGTTAACAATTTATGTGGTTTTTATTGTGTTTTATATATTTGTTCTTCTATCATTCAGTTACTGCCTAAAAATCTATCAATATTTATCAAAAAGAATGTGAAATGTTGAATATAACGTGAGTAGCCATAACCCTATATTTTCACCCCAAATATAACTCCAAAAGAACAATGTATTAGTAGTGGTATGGGTAAGAAAGATTGAAGAAGGTGGACTTTAGCTACTCCACAATCACACACATCTTTTGGGGTCCATCTCCTTGTGCACGTCTGGTTGCGGGAACACAAACAATTATAAAGATTCCCTTTACTTTTCCTCCTTAGATTATCAGCGCAATCAAGCCTCAAACTTTTTACGAAAATTCAACATACATAGTACAGCCAACAAAAAGTACAAATATCACAGCCCATTTACTGCACATCTCCATACCCATTAAATTCCAATCCAATACCTTTCACTTTATAGAGAGATTTTCTTAGTCCAATCTTTTATGGTACGTACGTATATAATTTCCCTCCCTTTAAAAAAAATAACTAACCTTTTTTCTTATATATGTTACACATAAGTCCTAAGATTTAAAAAAAAAAAAAAAAAAAAAAAAAAAGTTAATCACATATAGTGTAATGTTTCATAGCTAGAAGACATTAGGAGATGTTAGCTTGTTAATGTCTCCTCCCACTTCTGTTTTGTCAATTCTTGATTCTAATGTAGCTTAATTGCTTTTGTTTCATTTTACTACCAAAAAAAAAAATTATATTCGTTTGACATTAATTTGTCTCTACTAATGTGGTGTGCCACCTCTTTCTTAATTACAAAACAATTAATTTATTCTTACAAAGAGATCCTGTGACTAATAGACATAACTCAGTAGTTTCACATTGACCCCTTTATAAAATCCCTACAGCAAGGAGTAAGTTAAAAAACAGACTCATCTTTTGAGACTATCACCAACTTTCCTCAAACAAATCTCCCATCTTTTTCTGGTTCACCAGAACAAACATCTCCATAGTTGTTTACCCTCTCATTCTTCCTCATGAAATAGACAAGAACTCCACTTCTCTTGCAGCAAGCACTGCTGTACTTCTCTCAGTTCTAACAAACCAAAATGAACTGCACTTACAATCTGCATTTTTGCAGCTTTTTCTCTGTGTTCTTGCTTCTTTTAGCTCCTTCATTTGGGCTCAACTTAGATGGAACACTCCTCCTATCTTTCAAATACTCTATTCTAAGTGACCCTTTATCAGTTCTTGATAATTGGGACTACAATGATGCAAATCCATGTTCATGGACTGGTGTAGCATGTGGTGTTGTTCAAAACATCTTCGGTGTCGCCGAACCGTCGAGAGTCATAAGCTTAGTACTTCCAAATTCAAACCTGGTTGGAACACTTCCAGAATATTTGGGCCTCATTCAACATTTGAGAACTCTTGATCTTTCGAATAATTTATTCAATGGGACTTTGCCATCTTCACTTCTCAATGCTTCAGAACTCGAAGTTCTTTCGCTGTCGAACACTGGAATCTCAGGAGTGATTCCGCTATCGATTTCTGGTGCGAAGAGTCTGAAGGTTCTGAACCTTTCTGAGAATGCTTTAGCTGGAAATATTCCAAACAGTTTAACTTCTTTGGAAAGTTTAACTGTTGTTTCTTTGAAGGGAAACTCTTTTTCAGGCAATGTTCCAACTGGAATAAGTTCTTTTCAAGTTTTAGACCTGTCTTCGAATTCGTTTAACGGAACGTTGCCGGTTGAGTTTGGTGGTGAGAATTTGAGGTACTTAAATCTTTCATCCAACAAGATTTCAGGCTCATTGCCTCAAGAGTTCGCTGCGAAAATCCCTCCAACCGCAACGATTGATCTTTCATTCAACGATCTTTCGGGTGAAATCCCTGATTCCGGGGCTTTATCCAATCAAAAGGTCGAGTCTTTTGTAGGAAATGAACAACTTTGTGGAAAACCAATCAAGAAACTGTGCACTATTCCTTCCACACTGTCTAATCCACCGAATATTTCGACAAGTTCTCCAGCAATTGCAGCCATACCAAAGATATTCGGCTCCACTCCGCCGCCTGATTCTTCAGGACAAACCACCACAAATCCACCGCAAATCGCATCGAAAAAGGGGCTAAAACCAGCTACCATTGCAGGAATCGCGGTGGCAGACTTAGCGGGAGTTGGAATCCTCGCAGTCATATTTCTCTACATATATCAAAAGAAGAAGAAAGCCAATGCTGCAACGAAAGAAACCTCGCTTCCAACTGTCAATGCCTACGAATTCAAGAAAGACTCGGACTCATCAACGGCTAAAGAGACGAAAACTCTAACTCTCCCCACTTGGCATTCCTTATGTATGACAAATCCTGGAGAAACATCCGAATCTACAAGTTCAGACAGTGATGAGAACAATAACTACGTTGCCACCGATCATCACGATCAACCGGACAATAATCAGCACGAACAAGTCAAGAAGGAAAGATCGTTAGTAATGGTGGACGGCGAAACAGAGTTAGAACTCGAGAATTTATTGAAGGCTTCTGCCTACGTTCTCGGGTCGAGTGGCGCTAGTATAGTTTACAAAGCTGTGCTTCACAATGGGACTTCATTTGCTGTCAGGAGAATCGGAGAAAGTGGCGTTCGAAAAATGAAGGAGTTCGAGAATGGAGTTAAGGCCATTGCCAAACTGAAGCATCAGAATTTGGTAAGAGTTAGAGGATTCTATTGGGGAGATGATGAGAAGCTTGTGATTTATGACTATGTCTCTAATGGAAGCTTGGCCACTGTTGGTTACAGTAAGTTACTTCTTTCCCTTTTTTACCATTTTGCAGATTTAGTGTTTAATAGCATAAACTTTCTTTTGATGTCGTGAAAATCTACTACCACTATCTTTAGGGTGCACATCGATTAAATTATCAGGCTAGACGCAGTTTACTTCCGATGGTTGCGTTAGTCGTAATCGATCAGAGTTTTATCCAAAATTCTGTTATATTGACAATGTCTTTGTCCAAGTTGACAGAATATTCTTATTGTGTGCGTTGTTACTTCCCTTTCATGCTATTTTCGTTCGTTTTTTGCCAATTTTTCTAGGAGAACTGGAACCAGAAGTTGTAATTTTTCAATGGCTTTTGTTTAGAGATAGCATATATGGTAGTGAGTAGTAACTCATCTTGAGTGCATGAGTGTGGTGTGTATTTCATCAAACAAAAAAAAAAAAAGAATGAGTGTGGTGTGTTTATTTGGACAGCCATGTGAGGCAAATAAGGATAAAAATCTTCACACAGACAAAACATGTAATATGCCAAAAGCATGTGCTACCTTACCTCGTTGTTCTGTGACGCTCAGAGAGAGAGAGAGTTGCATTTATTAATTAGGAGCAGATATACTAAGTATAATTATGACAAACATCTGATAGGGCTATAAAGTTTATTCTAATGAGATTATTACAAACTCCCAGATACAAACTTTTGTTTTTTTTTTAGTATTTTGGTCGTTGGGATGGGGGGGGGGGGGGTGAAGGGTGGTGTTTCTTTATGTTATTAACTTCAAAACATTAGTGATGATGTTGTATGGACTCTGTTCCGGTTAATTTTTTCATATTACTTGATTCATTTATTATGGTTAAATTTATCATTGAAAAAGGCTTATTTATGCTCATCAAATCTCAGGGAAAACTGGCTCATCCCCTTATCAATTACCTTTTGGGACTCGGCTCAAGATAGCGGCAGGGGTAGCCAGGGGACTTAATTACATACATGAAAAGAAAAACGTTCATGGTAACATAAAGCCTAGCAACATTCTCTTGACACAAGACATGGAGCCCATAATAAGTGATTTTGGGCTTCATTGCCTCATTTATGGCAAGCAAAGCCGCAAAACCGACGGCCCAATTAGGCATTTTGGAAGTAAGCGAGCAACATCTACCCACGATGATTTGCACGATCAACCATTTGACGGTAGCCCCTATGTTGCCTCGACAGGGTTCAAGGGATGCACGTCTCCTTATCATGCACCAGAGTCGCTCAATAATCTCAAGCCTAATCCAAAATGGGATGTCTACTCTTTTGGGATTGTGTTGCTTGAGCTCCTAACCGGGAAAGTCTTCGCAGACCGAGAGTTGAGCCAATGGACCATTAGTTCGATTGTTGAGGACCCAAGTCAAATTCTAAGGTTGGCTGACGGGGCGATAAGAGGTGATGTGGCGGGTCGAGAGGAGACCATGTTGGCATTGTTCAAGCTAGGATTTAGTTGTGCTTCATTGAACCCACAAAAAAGACCTTGCATGAAAGATGCAATTCATGTCTTAGAAAAAAGTCCCATGTTGTTACACTAATGATGGTGTTGGGGGCAACGGCTAGTATTGATAAAGCCATAAAGGATCATCTTTTGGTCGTTTTCTGACTTGGTGTGTGATTGAAGTTTGCATGGGAAAGTGAGAGTGAATCTTGTCCATAAGCTGATGGAGGAGTTGTAAGTTTCACTAGTTAATGTAATTGGTTTTAGCATAAGAAAGGGTGATATATCATGGAGTGGTTCACATTTCCCTTGCTTTGTTGTTAAGCAATTAAACATAATTATTGAAGTGTTTGCATGTCTTATCATGTTATCGATTAGTTTATGGCAAAAGGAAGCAGGGACAGGTCTCACTTTTTACGTGGACCATATTTCAGGTAATTAACTACACTGCTTGGACATTTAGTTTTGCTTTTTGTTTCTGCTTACACTAATATATGAATTCATTTCTGAAATATGTCTGCTAAAAATCAAGCAAAAGCACTTATTAACTAAATTAAGTTCAACGTCCTTTATTCCGCAGTAATACAAATTCTGTGTTGTGTGATAGCACAGAATGAATTTGTTCTGTAAGATGGAAAAACACTAATTACAAAGTTAAATTAATTGTAAATGATAAAACATTAAATCTCCTATATAATACTCCCGATTGCACTTTGCCTCATACCCTTTCATCTTTGGCGACTTGCTTCTTGTACTATGGATAAATAAGCACTTTATCCCCTGAGTCCAAATCCAACAACAAAAAATACTGACACGTGTCCAATATAAGGGTGAAAAATGGCTTATGGGCACATGGAACAAGTTGCAAAAAATAAAAGGATAAGGAGCAAATTGCAACATAGAATAAAGTATAAGGGATATAACGCTTTTATTCCTAATTGTAATATATAACCGTGCTTGTGAGGAATGGCGGATCCACGATATTAATCCGTCCTAGACTAACCTAATGAATACACATGAATTATTTCAATATTTAAACATGCCATGAAGTTAAAGAATCTTATACGCGTCACTGATGAAACTAAATAAACTAACACAAAGTTGCTTATTAGAAATTTAGTGACTCCATCAATTAAATATTTTCAAACATAGCAAGTAATAAAATATATCGAACATACATGTAACACATAAGACAAAATAAAAAATAAATATAATTAAACACTTTGTGTATATGAAAAATATTTATGTACTAATTGTGTTTCAGACAAATTAGGCTTTTTAAAGATTACATACTGCATATTTACAAAGTATGTATTTCCGCTACAATGCGCAGCGTGTCGGCAGTATTTACTGAAATTTATATTTCTGTTAAAAAAAAAAGTCAAAATTGTAGATAACTACAATTATTCTTTTAGAAGAACAGGGGTTTCGATTATTCACCCTTAATGGTTTATTAATCAAGATAAATAGTTTTGTGTAAAATGAAAATATATGTTGGATTGTCATCAAATCTCATAAATTGAGTTGTAGCAATCTTTAGTTAAACTATTATTTATTATTACTTATTTATACTTAATCAACTATTAATAATTTTGAGTAAAATTATCACCTCAACTACAGCCCACCCTAGTCCACAAGTAGATTTGCCCTTACTTGTGAGGTGTTTTCAAGTTCATTAGAGATTTTGCTGGGAGCATCTGGGAACAGCTGGCCCTTCCAAATAATCGTGCAATGTTTGTGGTTTGCTTTATTGATTATTATGTGCCATAATTTGGTACACATGTAAGCAATTCAGTGAGCCATGTGGCCTCTGATCAAGGGTAAAACACACAAAACAAGCCCAAGCAGTGTTTTTAAAACCGAACCGGGACTTTGAACCGGTAAGGCACCGGTTCACTGGTTTTACCGGTTCAACCGGTCAAAACCAGTGAACGGGCAAGGGACCGGGTCCCGGTCCGGCCGGTTCGACCGCCCGGGCCGGACCGGTTTTAAAAACACTGAGCCCAAGGGTATGAGGATTGAGAAATAGGCTCAATTTGACCTATAAGGCCAATTTCGACCTATGTTCACCAGAATTTGACATATTCTGGAAGTATTGAATTCGTCATATTCTCTTGATTTTGATATATATTTCGACCTAAAAGCTCAGTTTTGGATAATTAAGAAAATAATTCTCTATAAATATATTTAGTTAAAATCATCAGTATAATGTACGTAGTTTTGAGTTTAAGCAAGAGCCATTTGAGCTAATCAGAGAAATTCAAGCTAATATAGAACGAATTCGACCTATCTACATAACTTGAATTTCAACCTATCTACATAACTTGAATTTCAACCTATTGTATTCGAGCTTAAGGTTTCTGCTCGATTTATTGCTCATGTTCAACCTACCTAAACATTTTGGCCTATTTGCTTATTTCAAATTGTCTGTCATTTCAATCTATAGGCTCGGACTTATGAACGGGCGATTAAGAACTTGAGCATCATAGTGTTTACGCCGATCAGAATTTGTCTAGCTCATGTGCGGTGTCTCAATGTAGATTTAGAACTTCAAGCTATTTCAGGACCTTACGAAGTTTGGAGTGTTTGATCATCAGTCGAGTCAGCCAACAAGAATTTTTCGCATTAATGGTGTCGTCTGGAGGAACTGATACAAGTTAAATTTGTATGCTTTCAAATATGTCTTCTTAATTGCTTTTATGCATACTGTTTTGCATTTTTTGTGCCTTTTACTCCCACTGTGGCTGAAGACCCTTGGCACAACTTCTAACCTTGGGGGCCAGGCATTTGAGCTATCTACTAAAGTTGATATGTTGTCTTGAACTCTCTCATGTTGGCCTTCTATGGGGACTTTGAATGCAAGATCTTTCACCTCCATTACTACATCATGTTGTGGGTTTACCTCGATCTATACTAGTACTATTTTTGCTATCCTTGGGTCTAGTCGGCTTCGTTTTGGTACAAGGACCCCTCTCAATTTAGGCCTATCTCCTCTTTGACAAACTCTAACAAAAGATGTGTCAAACGGACACTCGCTTCATGCTTCCTTTCTGATTCTTCTTCAGTAGGTTTGTCTCCTCGATAATGAAAATGTTGTTAGAGCACCTGTTGAAATGCCTCTAGATGAAAGGCCTCTCGACATTGTAATTTTGCAGGTCACTTTTTAGCTGAATGAGTAAGGAGAGTAATTTCTCTGGTTTGGTAACCTTTAACAGCTTTCCAAACTCCGTTTTTTGTGATGGTAGTTGGCAAAAAAAATAAAGCCTCAAAGGGGAAATAGACGGGTTGACATTGGAAATGCTTCCCAAGCTCCGCAATCAGTCGTTGCTGCTCTTGCCTATAGCCTTGAGATAAGCTATTGTTGCTCAATTGACAACCAGGGTGGTTCAATTAGCATCTGACTTTGATAATCGTGTGACATCTTTGGAGATCAGTCTATTTTTGCAAACAAAATAGATGGTTTGTATGATTTGCTTAAACTTTAGGGATAACATTTGTACTTTTTGTATTCTATAAACTATGAAGTTATATGAAAAACTCCCCTTGTGAATTATGTTTAATTAGAGAAAACCCGTGTGATATATTAACAAACAAAAATCCTATGCTTTAGCAAGTCAGAGGCAAAAAAACAAGAACCCCTTTGTACTTCTTTTTTTTTTTTTTTTTTTGATATTTAAGAACCCCTTTGTACAAAGAGTGTACTTTTCCGGTAAGTACAAGTGTGATGTCGAGTTTTGCAATGAAAAAAGACCGAACTGTCCATGAACATTTAAAATTCCAAATTTTGGGTTGTATTTATAAATGTAATTTCCAAATGCAAAGAAAACACGATGAAAAATATTATTTACATATATAATATATGGTAGTATTCTCTTTTGCAATTAAATTGTGGCTTTATACATATCCAATTTATATTCGCATTATATATGAAAGAAATAAATAATGTAATAATATAAAATTAAGTCGAAATATAAATTCTTTTCATATATCTTCAGGCATTTTCTTTTAAAAAAAATTGTTTTATTAATTTATTTACTTGTTTGCACTATAGACACCGGAGGTCAAGAGTCTTTTACATATAAAGAAAGGTCATTTAAGGTAATTTAAAAATTCAATGTTCGTACGTACCTAGCTAGACAAAGCTTATATATAAGTTTAACTGATTGTATGCATTGTTTTCAAATAATAAGTTACTCTTTTCTTAATTTATTAGTCCAATGACTTAAATGAGCTAAAGTTGTGAAATTAAAGTTAATATATAACATACGCTCGAGACATTTAGGACATTTTATCATCGGTCAAAGCAAAAATGTTTAATGGGAGAAACGTGCTGATAAATTATTAACACATGGGTTTCTATCATTAAAATCAGTAAAATAATACCGGGTTCTTTGGCTAGTTAAGAAGAATACAAGGTGTTTGACTTTCCTTATAACTCATATAAAGAAGGGGAAATTGCGGCAAATCCTCCAATTTACGGGTGTTTTCTCATTGTGCCCTTTAGTTTATTAAAATATTTGATATGCCTCTCAACTTATTAATTTTTGTCTGATTTGTCCCCTAATGTCAAGTTTAAGGCATATAAACTCAGACACGTGTCAAAAGTGAACAGTTGATCAATTAATCAGTGAGAAAATTACACAAAAATCACTAGATTAGAGGACATATCGCACATTTTCATCGACTTAAAAAGTAAAAAGTAAAGTCCAAAAGACATGATATGTTAAAGAGTTTGCCGCAATTAGCCCTAAATAAACCTAGCCCCTTTTGCTAATAAAGAAGATCACGAGGGTGGGGGGCTAATTCCATCCACCTCCCCTGAGGTTTTACCTCTCTCCATCCAACCTCCCCTATGGTTTGAGATTTTGTCATCCACTTCCCTTAAGTTGGTTTGACTGTTAGTCAAAAGTTAAGTTTAGGGTAATCTTGTCAATTAATTGATTATATGTTATTAATAGTACATACAATATATAATACACTCTTTTTGATGAGAAAAATCATTAATAATTAGTTAATTAGTGCGAGGTGATTGATGAAAATAGAAATTAAATTAAACAAAATTAAATTAATTATTATTAAAATTCACTCTTTTACCCAACAGAGAATAATTTTAAAAATATTTCCTTAGTAAATATTTCCTATATTTTTTGTTTGCTCTTATTCATACTTTGGATTTGTATTATTAAACATAGCACACCACTATAATAAGCACAATGAAAATGAGCTAAAAAAATCCCTTCTAACACCAAAAGAAAAGATAAAGTATCTGGTAGTGGAAATGAGAGGAAAAAAAAAGGACAATTAAACTACTTATAAACTCAACAGTTGGTTTTTTTCTTACCGTCGAAGGAAGAAGGTTTTTTGCTCATTTTTTTAGTAGTGTTTGTTATAGTTTTATACTTTGTGTAATAGTAATAACTATATATAAATATATGTATGTATAAATATATGAACAAAAAAAAGATTCTGGAAGTATTTATTAACTGAATATGTTAGTAGTTTTCCTCCAAATGTTAAAAAGGGAGTGAAAATTAGTTGTAATTAATCAATTATTAGTTTATCATGATATTTATTTAATTATTTAGCAACTTTTACCAAAAAAATATTTATTCAACGTAGCCATGTTAATTCATATTGTTCTAATTAGACTTAGTGTGTAATGTTTGCAAGACAAATTATATTTGACAAAACTACCCCTTAAAATTAACTTTTGACCATAGTGAAACTAATTGAGGGGAGGAAACTTCAAACTAGAGGAGAGAGGTGGATGGAATTAGCCCCTAGGGTGGGAAAAATTATTAGGTGCAGCGGCTGTACGATGACGTGGTACAGCATGTGGTGGAGATTAAATACTATTCTTAAATTATAGGAAACTAACTTCTCCACACCTCATCCCAACCATATATTTATATAAATAACCGACTTGCTGCACCACCTCATCGTAATCTCTAGGTGGGTGGGACTTTGCCAACAACTAATAACTCATAATAAAGACACCAAACATTTTCCGACCCAAAAATTAGCTTACTTCCTACGACACTTGCACACGAATATGCCCCAAATCTTCACCTAAACCATAAAAACAACACCAAGATCGATCACCAAATCCACCAAAACCCAAAATGGATCTATCAAATCCGGCCCAGATCAAGGAACTCTTCATCCTATCGGGCCAGAGCAACATGGCCGGCCGCGGCGGCGTGGACCGACACAAGCACTGGGACGGCGTCGTTCCGGCAGACTCCTCGCCCGACCCCACCAGAATCCTCCGCCTGGACGCGCGTCTAAAATGGGAGGTGGCGCGTGAGCCTCTCCACCACGACATCGACACCAAGAAGACGTGCGGCGTGGGGCCCGGCATGTCGTTCGCCAACGCGGTCAAGGAGCGCGTCGTGGGACTCGTGCCGTGTGCGGTCGGGGGCACCGCCATTAAGGAGTGGGCCCGCGGGTGCCACCTGTACGAGAGTATGGTGAAGCGGGCCAAAACGGCGGTGGAGTTTGGGGGAGAAATAAAAGCGGTGTTGTGGTATCAAGGTGAGAGTGATACGATGTCGTTGGGTGACGTGGATTGTTATAAGGAGAATTTGGAGAGGTTGATTTTTAATGTGCGTGAGGATCTTGGTTTGCCTCAGCTTCCGTTTATTCAGGTTAGTTAATTTGCACTTTTTAACTATTTTCAGTAGAAACATTAAATATATTTTTAGATCTGATTTGTTCAGTATTAAGTTAGGCCCTAATGTACTAGTGGCTAACAACAGTTAGATCTAGTCATTTAATCCTCCAATGGTTGTTGTATCATCGTTATATTGGTATGAAAGCATTTTAACTTTTAAATAGTTACTGGATTGAGTAAAATTGCAAAAAGAACACCATTTGTGGTGTTATTTTTAATTGATGAATGACGAATTGTGGAATTTCTACTGGCCGCTATCTCCTTTGTCATTTGGTCACTGGAATTTGTCTAATTATTCTAAATTCCATGGATCAAAGTTTAGCTTCGACATTATGTTTCGGTGCTTTAAATATTAGAAACTTTTCGCTATGCTTTGAGATCTTTTCGATATGATTCGTAAATTTTGTAAAAATTGTGACCAGAATAGATGTAGAAAATATTGTATATTTTTTTTTTCCACGGAGTCAAAGATGAAAATGTTTCAGAAACGTTTCGATAGTTTGCGAGGAAATGAATCCATGCTAAATTCTACTTTAATTTGAAATCGATGGCCACATTGAGTTTCCTATTATTTTCTAGTAATGTGAAAACAGTTTTTAGATTGCTGTGTTAAACGTTTTTAAGAATTATAGAGTTATCGTATATTTTTAACTTCATAGAAGTAAACATATGGTAATGATAATTTTGGCAAAAATGTAATATATTTCAAAGAAATATATTAGATTGTAGTTTCTTTTATACAGTTTCGGAAGAAAACAAAAAGTTTAATCTACAAAAATTAGCAATTTCCATTGATTGTGGACGCTGTCAATTTTGAAAATACTCTTACGCTGTTACTATGTTTTAAATTTAAATGGATGAAATTGCTAGTGAAAATATTTATTCTTTTATTATTTCATCTATGGGCACAATTGATTTTAGTTGGAAATGTAGGATTCAGCTTTAGTTTTCATTTGGATTTTATTAAAATACATCTATCTTTTCTCATCATTTTCATTTCAATTTATTTGGTATTGCCGATAATAATTAGAGTAGCATTATACAAATTCTGAATATAAATTTGGTTTTTCAGGTTGCACTTGCTTCTGGAGACAGCAAATACATAGAAAAAATAAGAGAGATACAGAAGGGCATTGATCTCCCAAATGTTGTGTGCGTGGATGCCATGGGCTTGCCCCTCAAGGAAGATAATCTTCATCTCACCACGGAGGCCCAAGTTCAGTTGGGCCATATGCTGGCACAAGCTTATCTCACCCATTTTGTGACCCAACCCTAACCTCACTCCTCTTTTCTTTGGCCCATCCATGTGGGGCTATAAATTATCCGTCTTCTTTTTGGGCCGTTGACAGCCAGAGATTTGAATATTACAAGATCATCATTCAGCTAATAATCCTTGCCAGCTGCACTGGACACAAAGTATGTAACAATAATTATAAAGTGTGCGATTTCTAGTCCATATTCCACTGTTAACTACTTTATACGAAATCTTGAAAATGAAATGAAGCTATTTAGTTGGGAAAATACTTGGTCGTGCAACATGATATTAAGGATGTTGTATTTATGTTTTAGATGCTAACCTTTTTTCATAATTTTATCTTGATCATGTATTATAATTTATCACAAATAATAAGATTAGCTGCACTATGTGAAGATATAGTTGCACAAAGTAGTTACTCATTTGATATTGGCATATGACAAACATTATGATTTATTATATATTTCGTTATAAGGCAACATCTTTTGTGATAATGAATGCCGATAACGTGGTAATACATAAATGTCCGACTTATTTATTTGATTGTAGAGAAGACTTCTTCGATTTTATACTAAGTGAAATTAGGTTCACGTTAAATCTTTAAAAGTTGGATTAGATGTGTTTAGGGATATGTTTGTAAATTTATAGGTGAGTAATTATAAAATAATAAAGAGATATCAATCGACTTATTATTGGAATGTCAATTCAACCTCTCCCAACATCAAGCACCTTATACCAATAATGATAAAAGCATTTCTCCATCACCCTTACAACAAAAGAAACAAAAGATGATAATACATATTCATGGCAATTGTTACCAACGATTTGAAACCATGGTATCTAATCATTTTCAATATTATATAATATTTCGGTTTTTTTTTTTATTAGGACTACAGTTTTTTCTTATTCGTTATTTTGCATTATCTTTTTAAATTTTGGTAAGAGTTTATTTTCACATGAAAATAGATTATTTTTTTTCATCCATAGATATGGATTCGTCGTACTTATTCAATTTGGATTTGTCAATTAAAGAATTGTTATTCTATGTATTAATCCGATTTACTCATTCATGGATAACTATGGTTAATTGATTTTATCTTTCTTTTTAGATAACCATGCTTTGCATGGAAAAGATTATCCCGCCTTTGAAGATCGTGATCATCCTAAAGCTATGAAAACTAGTATAAATAAGAGTCCTAGTTTACTAGCTTTGTATTAAGACTCCCACTATTATTTTGTTTAAGTGTTTGAGTTAAAGTTTATTTGTTTAAGTCATTTAGTTTGAGATGAGTTGTATTTTGTTAAGGAGAGTCCACCGAAGTCGAATGGTGTTCGAACAAGGTGGGCTTCTCCATTCATCAGGCAAAAGTAATAAAGGCGTGTTTTATAGGTATTTAGCAATAGAGGGATGCTAGAGTTAAAGTAATGTCCTGTAAGTGTAATTCCCTTTAGAACTTTGAAAGAATTTTGAATTATTAGGCGCAAGCCTCGAAAGTAGGGTTTTGCCCAAACCTAAACTCGAGATGTTGCAAAAATGACCTAACCTACGAGTAGCTCTGCTAGTGCAAACACAATTAACAGGATTCTTGAGCTTGAGGTCGAAGACCTATGAGTTGTTACTTGTTAGGTGATTGTGTAATCTCGTCCAACTATAGGAGCATATATTGAATATGTATTAGTAGGATAACTCCAAAAATTGAATAGGCTTCTACATCTAATATATTTTTCAAGGACTTTGTAGAAATATGTTGAAGCTATTTTATAATTGTTAGATCAAGGTGATCTTCAATCCAACATCCACAAAGGAGGTGGAGTAATATAAATATGGCAGACTCGTTTATAAACCATGCAAGAGTTGTGAGCTATACAAAGTTTTCTATTCAAAACCTATTTTTTTCTTAAAGAAATTTTTCTTTTGCGTTATTTGTAACTTTATATTGACACGAAATAAGTGACATAATTCATCCACCATGGGTCATCACTGGTGCATCAGTCACGCTATGACGAGGAACCAGATCTAGATCCACCCGTGTACGTGTCATATTGTGTACGTGTCATATCGTTGTAGAAGAAGATTCAGTATGTATCACTTTTTTAAACATAAATTTTACTATGACAGCGAGGACGCAGGCACCACTTATGGCAGGTTTAAAGTTGAACATTAAAAATGATGAAAAGCAGGTTTAACTAAAATAAGAGATTTAAATACTCATTGCTAGAAAATAACATCATAATACAACTTACAGTAACCAATACCAATAACCCAAAAGCTAAAACATAGCATTTAATCTAGACTCTCCCACACCCAAAGTCTCCAAGGTCTTGTCATATCCTGATACTCACGTCAATCTGAAAGGAAGGAATAATACGTTAATGAGATAAAAATCTCAGTGAGCGCTCGATGTGTGTGCAAGTGACCCAGCAGCGCAGCTCGACCAACTGCTCCAATCGAACTGAATTTTGTTTTTAAAGCAACGTTAGTCCTCCCATCTGTCGAACTCTGTGTTTGTATTAGTGTGTTTTTAATGATTGACCAACGATGTTTTCCAAATGCAAGCCTAACTTGCTCTGCCGTCGTGATGAGGTCATTGATTTCCTGGGGAGTCATTCTCGGACGAAAGAGAGTGAGAGTGAGAGTGAGAGTGAAAGTGAGAATGAGGCGAGCTAGGGCTTTACTTTTTATAGCTGTTATTTACTGGGTTTTTTTCTGCTTCTTTTGTAAGTGAGTGATGTGGGGTATTTTCGTCTGGATACGTGTCCACTCTCCAACACTCCACGTCAGACTGCTTCAGTTCCTGCTGGATGCTCAAACAGCTTTTGAGTTCGGAACCTGCACTCAACACCAAACGTGAACTAAGCCGGTGCCTTCTCCGGCGAAGGCACTCCGACGCTCAAGTCAGACGGGTCGGAATATGAGATCTTGTTGAACAAGGCAACAAGTCGAATGAACTGGCTAAAATAGGTCGAATATGCAGTAAGCAATAACTCGAATGAGCAGAGAGCAATAAGTCGAATGAGATGGCCAAACAAGTCGAATGAACTGAATCAAACAAGTCGAATGAAACAGAACAAAACAACTCGAATGAGAGCCAAAATAGGTCGAACTCGAGCTATTTGAAGAACAACTCGAATGAGCTTGGAAAATAGGTCGAGGTCGACTTATATAACTCGAACTTAGAGCTTAGAATAATGTAAAACGTACCTTAGAATGAGGAATGGGATCCCTTTATATAAGCATAAGAGTCCTTATTCAGCTAGAAGTGCACTCCAAGTAGGACTATGAGTTGAATAAGTCAAACTAGGATTCCTAGAAATAACTCGAATGACCTCCACTAAATAACTCGAATGACCTGCAAAGAAATAACTCGAAAGACCTGTAAAGGAATAGCTCGAATTACCTGCAAAGAAATAACTCGAATGAACTAGAAACAGCTCGAGTTGGGCCTGGAACAACTCGAATTGGGCTTGTGAAATTCGAATTGGGCCCCAAATAACTCAAAATTGGGCCTCAATGGCCTAATTTTGAGTTTTGCCTTAAATTGCAATCTTGCATTAAAAATTAATGGTGTTGTCGTGGCGTAATATTCCGAAATAATCCCGTAGATATGATACCGAACTTTAAGATATGACGATACCGAGATTTGACACATCATGGAGTCCCCCAGTTTGGAAGAGTAATGTGTGAAAACATTGGTCATTCAAACTAAAATAGTGTAAGAATCCCGGTAATCGTGCAACGAGTCGGGCCCGTAAAACTGCAAAACCCAAATCTTGAGAAAAAACTTCGAAAAATTTGTCGTCTGAAAAATAAGTCGAATAAACTATAGCTCGAAAAATTTGTCCTCTGAAAAAATAAGTCGAATGAACTATAGCTCGAATGAGCTATATCTCGAGGTAAGGGTATACCGGTAATTTTACCGCCGATCGCTTCTATAAATACCCACCGCACCGAGTCATCGCATCATCAGATTTTGCGGAAATAACTCGAGCTCTCGGAAATAACTCGAACAGAAATAGCTCGAATACACTGAGAAGGTCAAAATAACTCGAAAATACCACAAAATAACTCGATTCCGCAAAGGTATAGCTCGAATTAGGCATATAACTCGATGACATAGGACGATAACTCGAAATGGCATAAATAACTTCTTAAAATTTTGACAAGTGAAATAACTCGATAATTCCACGATAAGTCGAACGACGCTCGTCAAGATTTACTTTCGACTTATTTGCTATATGCCGAAAGTGTTTGTAATCGAGCTATAATAGATAACTCGATAAGTCGAACCACCCTCCACATTGTTTATTTTCGACTTATTGCCTTAGGCTTATTTTCGACTTATTACCATAGGTCGAATACCTTGTATTCGAGCTATAGAACTTAGGAAATTTTCCTGAAAATTTTCAAACTTTTACGAGCCAATTCGTTCAACGAATTTTCATGCAGAATTTTTACGACGGCTCGTTCAAATCAACATCGCTCTCACCGCGAACCACCTTCATACTTCGAACGCCATTCACAATCCACACGTGCCACTGCCGATCGTGAGCGTTTCCCAACTCACAAGACTAGCCCATCACGTTCATCCCGACCTTCGCGTCCTGCTAGAATCCCAGTTCCGGGTGCCCCCAGAATATTTGTTCCAGCAGAAAGGTCCTACGAGAGGCGTGATCCTGAATTGGAAAGAGTCATTGATTTAAACCCTAGAATCGGTAATCACTAACTTATTCCTACTTAGTATTATAATGACTTCTGAGTCAGATATGGAAACCAATAGCTCTTTAGGTGTTCCTGATGTTGTCGAGTCATCAGGCTCTGGGTCTGAGTCATCATCGGGTAGTGGGGAGTCTGATAGTGACGCTTCCTCTTCTAATGCCCAAGGTTCTGATAAAGAAGTGAATATCGTAGATAATTCTGACGATGAGTTTCTGACTAATATTTCTGAACCGACCACCGTAGACGTTATATCAAACGTTCCTGTTCCCTTAGAGGTGAATAATAGTATTGTAGATGAAACTATGCAGGAATTAGCTGAAGAGGGTATAAATCTTGATGCTCCCTCTCCTATGAATAACCTTTTAAACTTTGCGGGTATTCGTCCCATGAACACCCATGGAGCCTCATACTATAGGTCTATGTTTGATGTACCTGAAACGTATGAAATTATCTTTCCTGGCCCTGACGATCGATTAGACGCTCCTCCTCCTGGCTGTTTGACCATTTTTCACAACTTCCTGTCTTGTGGGCTTAGATTTCCGCTCCATGATGTAGTTCGACAAATTCTGCTTCGTTTGCCTTCTTGTCCATCCCATTTCACTCCCAATACCTACTGTATCATTCATGCATTTATCATTTTGATGAGGGTATACAAGTTACCCTGTACTGCTGATTCTTTCTTCCAAATGTTCCTTAGCAAATTTAGAACGACTGGTGAGGATGCGGGTTTTTATTTCCTGACTGCTAGGGAAAACAATAGTTTCCTAACTGGTCTTCAGTCTAGTTTCGGAAAAGAGTGGAAGAATCAGTGGTTTTATATTAAAAAGTCCACGCCTGGAGAGTTCAACTTTAGGCGAGACTGGACTGATGGAGCTCAAGCTCCCCGGTGTCCTCCTGCCTCTTTATCTTCTGATGACATACTCATGTTGAGGAGTCATAAGTTTGATGCATCGTCCCTGACAAAGAACTCCATTCTTCGTGCTGGGGGGTACTCTGTCATTCCGTATAATGGAACAGTTGATTTTGGTATATTTGTTTTTATTCCTGCTTGTCTTTTTTACCAAGTCATTCTTATTCTTCGTAATATTATACTTATCTTTGTTATTTGCTTCTTGCAGAAAAGATGGTTATCAGCAAATCCAAGCGTAAGCTTGCTGCTATGCGGGAGGTTTTTGAGGATCTAGCATCCGGTAGTGGCCCTGCCGATACTGGAGTTCCAGAGCCTGCTCCTGCTGTTGTCCCTTCTGCTTCTGGAGCGACTGGCCCTGATACTACTACTTCTCCTGCGGGTACCTCATTACCTAGTGCTCCTGCATCCGTGGTTCCTCCTCGGAGTTCTAGAAGTAACACGACTGGCGGGTCCTCACAGCAGGCTCCTACACCTCTGACTACTGCTAGCGGTCGGGAACGCAATCCTGCAGTTATTAGAGCGGTGCGTGAGGGCAATCTTGCTGGCCCAGATCCAAACGCACGCAAACGCCCTGCACCTTCAGATGATCGCCGCCGTGAGAAGCGCCCTGCTCACGATGATTCTAATCGATATACTCGTCAAAGAGTTGTCTGAATTATTCTGTTCCACCATATTCGGGTGATTGTGCCTCAAATCAGCACATTATAGGTCATGCGCTAATCATGTGTTCATGAATGCTTTAGAATTTCACCAATTGAGATTCATAGGGGACGATCCCGACCTCCTACATTCATATAGGCAAGCTCATAAAGAATGCTTTTGCTCATTCCAACTAAGATAAGTCTATAAGCTTGTTAAGGACCAATTTTTCCAACTCTCCAAGTTTATGCAAAAGTTAAAGTACATCACCTCATATAGATAGGATTTAAAATTATATTGATGTACTCGAAAAGTATTCATGTTACCTTTCCATTGGACATGCCTAAAGTTAACTTTCTTTTGAACTTTAAACAAGAGATATTCTACAAATATCTCGAGTAAAAGTGGGCTACAACCTTGTCTATTCCTCCTTATATTGGTATTATCCCATCTCCTTCAAGTTCTTTTATATTCTCCATGAGTATGAGTTTTGCATATGATGCATCTCATTAGTCCATACTAAGACATCGCGAGCTAGGGAACTACTTGGCAGCTTTTCATCTTGAGCGATATCAACGCACATTACTTTGAAACGAAAAGGTCGGACATTGAGTGGGTTGACCTGGGCTGGGGAGGGACTGGACCATAATTGGGTGATCTGCTTTAGTGTGATCGACAAAGGCTAGATTTTTTCCGGTTCCGAAACAACTTGGGCGAAATAGGGTTCTACCGGGTAGGAGGATTTTGATTGAGGATAGGACGTGGGACCAACTACTAATGAGGGACAGGGAAAAGACCAGCAAATCAACTAGCTCACCGGCCTTCTAGGCTAGTCAAAAGAGATGTATCTGGTCCAATCACCGGCCTTTCTATATGATTCATGTATGGGCTATGAACAATAACAATCATTAACATCATCGGCACATGAAAATTCGTGGTATATTTTTGCAATTGTTATTATGTAATATCTCACACGATCTCAATATTTTCATATGGCCAAAATAAAAGAAACTTAGGATCACAAAACTCTCATCATCTAAATGATAATCTTACCGACACATTATTATGTGAATTCTGCTAATATTTTAATCCACAAACTTATTCACCATCTCAAACATAAGTTTCATACATTTACCACATTATTCACTCCGATTTTATCAAATGAGTATGCATGTCTACCAACTAATCACCCAAATAACGAAATCAGACAACCTTTCTATTTGATTAACACGTAGCCATGTACAACTACATGAGTACCGCAGAAAATTAAAAATTCAAAAGCATATTTTGGTACATGGAGTCATGTAATAGAATTATCTCAACATGAATTAATATGAGTTAATTTTATTTGATTTTCCTTCACCAGAGATTCTCTAATAAACCAAATGATGGTTCAGTCCCCTACCTATTTTAGGTTTCTGTACATATTCACCAAAGAAAATATTTAATATTATTTCTACTTATTTATGTAAATTCTCAAATATCCCAATAGACAACAGTGACATGCATCTTTGGTGTATGCTAGTAATTTAAGAAACCACACCAGCCAAGTTCGTTAGATATATAAAATCAAGAAGACGTGTATTGTTCACATGATAGAGAGTGGCACTGATTCACAAACAAACGGCTCTAATTTTAAAAGAATATTTCAATTCAAGGTATGCATCCTTTAAACTGGTTGTACTTTTATTTGTTATACTAAGTTTAGAAAACAAGTAATTACTAGAGCATACTTTACTTTAGTGTTGGTTAGATTTTCACACTTCACAACAATAAAACCATCAGAAACATGCATGCAAGCATTCTAAATAATTTGTAAAGATTGATGCATCACTTATCTGATGTGTGCCACTGCCAACTATATATAAAGATGGAATCTTCCAAATGTCATCGTTATACAATTCAAAAGCCATGATTTGTAGATTTTGAATTCTCTCTTTCGACAAATGAACACGTCTCTTCATTTCTGCACCCCATTAGAACAGTAAGAATACTTCGTGAAACTCTGCAATCTTTTGTTGTGAATTCCTTCTGATTTTTCTAGTTTGGATTCTCATTCTTCATTTGTGTTTTTCACTCCAAACCAACCTTTGTAATTCCCATAATCCTTTTTCACTCCAGGCATAGATTTTATCGTCTCGGAAACAATTTGTTGTTCTTAACTTGTTGGAAAGGTTATGCCATGAAGTAAATAATTAAGGATTGAAATGAGAAATAGAAATTGGGCAGGCATATCACAAAGGATACATTCTTAAGAACAACAATTTCCCCACTATGCAGGTGTCTAAATAAAAATAATGTAATTGTTCCCAGTATATAAGCCCAACAATTCTATTCAAGGGACTGCACTCTAAAGAATAGATACACATATACCCCTCTTGGATTTTCTTAAGAATGAAAGAAGATAATAGTAATACATATGAATATCTGTGTATTCATTACATATATATAGGTTTTAGGGAGATGTCAACTAACCACTCAGTAAAAGTCATAATACTTAGAAGAGTTGCAACCTTTGACAAAAAGACACAATGGTGTGGTTTAAATTTTAGTTGTATTTTGAAAAAATCTCCAACAGGAACAACTCTCATACCCCCTAAACTGACCAATGCTTCAGATTCTGCAAGAGCTGTCACTCAAACTATTAACCCTGTATTTTCTCGTTGGACACATCAAGACAGTCCGATCTTAAGCACTCTCATGTCTTCTATGACTGAAAGTGTACTTGCTCAAGTGGTCTCCTATACTACTTCACAGGAGATATGAAATGCTCTTGAGACAAACTTTTCCTCTAAATCAAGGGCTCGTACCATGCAAGTTCGCACTCAACTTGCCAATGCGAAGAACGGGAACCAATCTGCTTCTGATTACTTTTTATCTATTAAAAGACTTGCAGATGAACTTTCTATTGTTAGTCACTCCATCAAAACAGATGATGTAGTTGCATATGTGCTTGCTGATTAGGCCACCAATACGACAGCTTCATGTCCTCTATGTATGCTCGTATAGACTCGGTTACACTTGAGGAAGTTTTTTCTCTACTTCTTGCTACCAAATCCTGATTGCTACGTCATCATACAGAAGTTCCTACTCCTCATGTCGAAGTTAATGTAGCACAATGCACACGACAGAACTACAGCAGGGGACGCGGTAACTTTTGTGGTAGGGGACGAAACTCTTATTCTAGAGGTGCATCTTCTTCATTCACCCGTTCTGAGACACACTCTTCACATGTGGTTATAAGTCAAGTTTGTGGGAAATCTTGACATAGTGTTATCCGCTGCTACCATCGTTTTGATATCACCTATCAAAATCCTCAAACACCACAAAATAAGGAGGCATTTGTTGCAACAACAAATAACCCCTTCTTGGAGAATGAATGGAAGGACACAGGTGCCACTCACCATATCTCTAATGATATGGTTAATCTGAATCTCAAAAGTGATAATTATGATGGAACAGGTCAACTAGAAGTTGGTAATGGCCAAGGTTTGCATATCTCCAAAACTGGGTCTTCTAAACTCTCTACCCCTTCTCAATCTTTTCTCTTGAATCAAGTTCTTCTTGTTCCTGAAATTAAAAAGAATCTTCTTTATGTCCTACGATTTTGCATCGATAACAATGTGTATTTTGAGTTTCATGCTACTTATTTTCATGTGAAGGCATCTGGGGGAACGTCCTCCACCGTGGTACAATCCATAATGGTCTCTACACATTTTCAGCAAATAAACCAATCTGCAGGCATTTTCCAGCATTCGTGTTTCATTTCAAGAGTGGCACAAACGTCTTGGACATGCTGCTTCTCCAGTTGTTCGCCATGCCCTTTGCAGTAGTCATATTCCAGTTGATAAAATAAGATACTATGTTTGTCCTGCGTGTCAATCAACTAAAAGTCATGCTTTCCCATTCAAGTTGTAAGAATATAATAATCTGTGTGTCTTCTCATTAATCAATCAAAAGTATATATAGTACAAGAGTCCTATCAAGCTAAGGAACCTAAATATATACAAAAATATTTACATATTATTGTCTAATACACCCCCGCAGTTGAAGCGGGAGGTTCACGAACGCTAAGTCTGGAACGAAAATCTTCAAAAATGACACGAGGAAGACCTTTGGTGAAGATGTCGGCTAATTGTAACTTGGACGGGATATGTAGAACACGAGTTTGACCACGAGCAACCTTTTCACGCACAAAATGAATATCCAACTCAATGTGCTTGGTTCGTTGATGTTGAACCGGATTGGTGGACAAGTAGATAGCACTAATGTTGTCACAATGAACCACCATGGCTTTGTCAAGAGGACAATGAAGCTCCAACAAAAGATTGCGAAGCCAACAAGATTCAAAAACAACATTAGCAACACCCCGATATTCAGCCTCGGCACTAGAACGGGATAATGTAGGTTGCCGTTTAGAAGACCAAGAGACCAAATTGTCGCCAAGAAACACACAATAACCAGAAGTGGAGCGCCGGGTATCCGGGCACCCTGCCCAATCAGCATCCGTGTAGGAGACAAGAGAAGAGATCGATGATTTGAACATGTGAAGGCCAAAGTCCAGAGAACCCTGAATGTAACGCATGATGCGTTTAAGAGCGTCCATGTGAGAAGTTTTGGGGTCATGCATGTGGAGACACACTTGCTGAAACGCATAAGATATATCCGGGCGAGTGAAAGTCCAGTATTGCAGAGCCCCAGCAAGACTTCGGTAGAAGGTAGGATCGGAATAGGGAGATCCGGAGTCAGTACTCAACTTGGACTGAGTGTCGACGCGAGTGGCGGACGGTTTGCAGGAAGACAGCCCAGCTCGTTCAATGATTTCAGCAGCATACTTTCTTTGAGACAAGAAGAGGCCCCCGGGATGGCGAGTAACAGCAACACCCATAAAATAACTCAGAGGACCCAAATCCTTCATAGCAAATTTCGACCCAAGTGACTGAATAATTGATTCCCGAAGAGGCACAGAAGAGGCAGTGAGATATCGTCAACATAGAGCAAAAGATAAGCAATGTCATTCCCTTTCCGAAAAATAAAGAGCGAGTGATCCGATTTGCTGTGAGAGAACCCAATGCGAGAAGCATAATTGGCAAAACGTTGATACCACGCCCGGGGAGCCTGTTTCAACCCATATAAAGATTTCTTCAATAAGAAAACATTGTCCGGATGAGTAGAATCCCTAAAACCCAGAGGTTGGTGCATATACACTGTCTCCTGAAGATGACCGTGTAAGAAGGCGTTCTTCACATCCAACTGATGAATGGACCAGGAACGAGACAATGCAATGCTAAGGACTGTCCGAATAGTAGCGGGTTTGACCACCGGGCTGAAAGTATCAAGGCAATCAACTCCAACCTGCTGAGACTTGCCATCACCAACGAGACGGGCTTTGTGCCTCTCAAAAGAACCGTCAAAGTTAGACTTATAACGAAAAATCCACATAGAATGAATAATATTTACATTCGCAGGACGAGGGACTAAATCCCACGTATTATTCTTAATGAGTGCATTGTATTCGTCAATCATGGCCAGTTTCCAGTTGGGGTCAGATAAAGCACTCTTTGGATTTGAAGGAAGAGGAGAGGGAGTGACAGAGGAAAGCAAATTGAATTGACGTTTGGGAGTAAAGATCCCGTGCATACTCCGGGTCATGATGGTGCGCACGGGAGGGGCCGCAGGCGAGACCGCGGGGCAAGAGGCGTGCAGCAAAGGGCGCCCGCGGGCGAGGGGCCTGGGGGAGAGTGCGGCGCCAGGCAGCCCGCGGGCGAGCGAACGGCTGTATGGAGGGGCGAGACGCGGCCCGTAGGCGCGGGGACGGGCGAGAAGGGGGTTTCGATTTGGCCCGCAGGCGGGGGGCTGGGCGAAAGACGCGAGGGAGAGTGACCCGTGGGCGAGGGGCCAAACGTGGGCTCGCGGGGCGGGGGCGTCGGCCAAAAAAGGGCAGGGTTTGGTGCGTCGTCAAGAAAATTATAGGAACCCGGGGAGAAGGATGATATATTTGCAAAGGGAAATTTGGACTCATCAAATAGGACGTGACGGGAAACAATGATTTTGTGAGAGGATAAATCAAAGCATATAAAACTCCGATGATTAGAAGGGAAACCCAAAAAGACGCAAGGAGTGGACCGTGCCTGCAATTTATTTATAGTGGTTGCCGGAAAGAGAGGATAACATAGACACCCAAATCCCAAAGATGAGAGTAAGAGGGATCCTTGAGATATAAGAGTTGAGTAGGGGAGTGACGTTTCAGGAGTTTAGTGGGTGTAATATTTATGAGATAAGTGGCTAAGTGAAGAGCATGCGGCCAAAAATTGGGTGGCATATGAGAGTTCATGAGGAGAGAACGCACCATGTTGTTGATAGAGCGGATTTTACGTTCAGCTTTGCCATTTTGAGCAGACGTATAAGGACACGAAAAACGGAAATTAAGACCCTTAGTTTGACAAAAGGATTTAAATGGAGTATTGTCAAATTTGCGGCCGTTGTCACATTGAAAACACTTAATATTCATGTGGAATTGTGTTTGAATAAACGCATGAAAAGCAGTAAAGATTGAATAAACATCAGATTTCCTGCCAATAGGGAACGTCCACAGAAAATTAGTGTAATCATCTAGTAGAAGAACATAATATTTGTGACCACTAGAACTTAACACTGGAGAAGTCCATAAATCACAATGAATAATATCAAACGGCAATAAAGTAGAAAAACTAGAATTATAAAAAGGTAATTGTATGTGTTTCCCCAAAACGCAAGGTTCACACAAAGTGGTATCCGGAGAACGATTACAATTAATTAAATTGCGACTACGAAGAATATCTAAACTAAAAGCGCCAGTATGACCGAGATGCTGGTGCCATAAAGTGGAAGACAAAGCAGAAAACGCAGAAGGAGGTAGGGGCCGAGAGTTGGAGGACAATTTTTGAGAGACAGTGACCGGATAGAGTTCCCAACGCTATTGCATCTCATGATTGGCATCCCGGACGTGAGGTCCTTCACAGAAAAACCAAAAGGGTCAAATTCAATGGAGACATTATTGTCAGACGTAAGGCGGCGAACGGAAATCAAATTTTTAATGATTTTAGGGGCATGGAGAATATTGGTGAGGGAAGAGGGGGATGAGGGGGGAAAGAGTGCAATTACCCGAACACTTAACCGGGATTTCCTGACCACTACCAACAATAATATTACGATTCATACTCATATTAGAATAATACGAGAGATTACCCTGTGATGCTGTCATGTGAGAGGTTGCACCCGTGTCCATGTACCATTGATCATCCGGAGGGGTAAGAGACAAGGTGTGCATGGCCGAATCAATGTCCGTTAGCGCATGGGTGGATTGAGGAGGACCCTGAGTGTTGTATGCCTGCTGTGGACGGGACCCCAGAATACCCTGCTGAGATGGGGCCGGCGGGCGGGTCCAAGATGAGGTCGGATATGGGCTCGGAGGAGTGGCGCACGGCGGTGGAGAGCCCCATACCGTCCAAGGAGGGTAAACGGACCATGGAGGAGGCTGTTGGGATAGGAGTTGCCGCCGTGTTGACCGCCACGACCGCGACCGCGGCCTCCACCTCTGCGATCGCGACCGCGACCGCCACCACCACCGCCGCGTGGAGGTTGCGAGGAGCCACGGGATTGGCCGTTTCCGGGAGTGGCCCCGCGCCCCCGGGATGCTTGATCGTCCGGAGAATGGCTAGCGGTGAGGGCGGCGGTAGGGGATTGGCGGCGGCCGCTAGTTGTTTGGATTTGCGAGTTTCTTCAAGAATCAGACGGGATCGAGCCTCGTAGAAAGGTGGTAAAGGATCAGTCTGTTGAATGAAAGTCGCAACACCATCAAAATTTTCATTAAGTCCGGCAATCAGCTGAAGAACAAGTCGTTGATTAGAAACCGGAGCACCAACGTTAGAAAGTTGGTCAGCAAGCATCTTGAGTTCCTGGCAGTAGGCGGATACATTGGAAAAGCTATCCATGTGCACCTGAGTGAATTGGTTCTCGAGGTACACAGACCGGGAATTCTTATTATCCTGAAAGATGCTTTGTAGACGTTGCCATGCCTGAGCAGCAGTGGAGTCAGGTTCCAGAATCGTGTGCAGGAGATCATTGGAGATCGTGCCATAAATCCATTGAAGAACAATGGCGTCCAGACGAGACCAAAGAGCCGGATCAGGGGCATCCGACGTTTTGGTCGTAGAAGCGGAAGCGGCCGAATCGCCGGTAGACGGAGGAGGCGACGGCGCAAGATCGGAGGGAAGGGTGTGATCCAGAACCTGATATGCACGGCAGTGAATTTTAAATAACTCCGCCCACGAGGAGTATTGTCATTTTTCCATCTCCAGGGTGACGGGAATGAAGTTCCGGACATTAGAGACAGCAAGAGCAGGGTGGAACTTGGAGTCCGCCATGGAAGAGATGAGAAAAAAAGAAGAGAGAGAGAGGAAGATGAGGTGGGCGGCGGCTAGGGTAGGAGCCTAGGGTTTGACTCGTGATACCATGTAAGAATATAATAATCTGTGTGTCTTCTCATTAATCAATCAAAAGTATATATAGTACAAGAGTCCTATCAAGCTAAGGAACCTAAATATATACAAAAATATTTATATATTATTGTCTAATACAAGTCATCAACTTATGTATCTCCAGCCCATTTAGATTTAGTATTTACTGATGTATGGGGTCCCGCATATGTAGCTTCCACTACATGCGCACGACATTATATAAGTTTCTTAGATGATCATTCTAAATTTCTGTGGTTATTCCCATTTAAGCTTAAATACGATGTTGAGAATGTGTTTCTACAATTTCAGCTTTATGTTGAAAAATACTTTGAACAAAAAGTTAAAGCAATTCAATTCAATTCAATCAGATTGGGATGGAGAGTATCGACGTTTACACAACTATTTTGCCTTTCTTCATATGAAGGTTTTTAACAGGGGTAGTAGTAGAAGGGCGCTTCTTTCAATATTTGATCCCACAAGTATTACACTGAGACTGCCAAATTTTTTTTTTTAGCTGATAGAAGAAGCAATTTAGCATATTAGTCCTAAGTTTTTGGGGGGTGAGAGGGAGGGGACGCATAACAGGAAGGTAATGAGAAGAAACAAAATGGGTTTCACAATATCTCACCAGCAATCCAGAGGCAAAATAGTTTTTGGACAGCAAAAGGTAAGGACATTCGAGTAATTTTACAATTAATAAAAATCTGGACATTATTAATTGGAGGAGGAGTGGTCCAACTAATAATACCTCAATAACCCATGCCACATGGGATTAGTTTAGGGCTCTTTCAATTAAAAGTTAAAACTTAGTCAAAGTAAACAAAATATAAAGACCAATAACTATTTTAGTGTAGATATATACCCCAAAGCAAACAAGTCCTCACTCTTCGCGGCTCATACAAATTCTTTATTGGAACAGTGATTCTAGAAAAATGATATTGTTGTGAGACCTCTCCACACTCTCAAATATATGTTCTCAATATAAGAGTAAGAATTTTATATAAGAATAAAGGTCAACCGCTGCACAACACAAAAAATTTAAACTTCTTCCATCCATGGACCAAAGTTTCGATTTCGATGATGTTTCGGTCTCTTAAATATTAGAAACGTTTCGAACGTTTTTGGAAGTTTTTCGACATGTTTTAGAAATTTCGTAAATTATAGTCATAATGAAATTGAAAACTATTTCTAAGTCTTGTTTGACAAAGAGATAAACGAAAATGTTTCGATAGTTTTTGAAGAAACGTATAGAGTTCTGATCCATGCTTCGATTAATAGCTCACCACTAAAAGATTTTTTCCAATAAAATATCAAAATATTTGCAACTATCAGAATTCCTTTTTGTGATAATACAATTTATGAGGTTAGAACCGTCATAACAACTACAATTGTTGTAATCTAGTGGGGGTATACGCGGGCGAGTTTGAACTGGTTGTCGTTGAAAATATAACCTTACCCAAAATTTGTCGGTTACCAATTCGTCAACTCGAGCGGGTTAAGTTAAAAACTAAAACATGAAGGTCGCGGGTTATGCGAGTGGCGGGTTTAAATTGTGAGGACAATATAGTAATATTTTGGTATAAATATAAAAAACATAACATACTTTGCGTTCTAAAAAAACAACAAATACAATATCATAACTTAATAAAAACGCTTAAACCACAACATAACTTAACTAAAATAACAATAAGAATGTAAACGAATATTTTATCCACATAATATATGAATATAACAATTTAATCGATTCATAGTGCAAAATACAACTATTAAACAACATAAATTTAACAAAAAAATAATTATACTAAAGTAATATTTTGAACAACTATATGACTTTCGGAAACTTTGTTTGCTCACATCATTCTTCTACAAATATACAAACTAGGGGTGTATGTGGGTGACTTTTAGCAGGTTGTATCTAAAATTATGATCATACCCAAAATTTGCGGGTTACCAATTTATCAACCCGAGCCGGCAAAATTATAAAGTAAAACCATGGCGGATGAGGGTTTAATGGGGCGGGCTGACTTGAACACTCCTATAGTTTAGCATCGTGCTAAGAAACACACTTTATTTTCTTATCAGAATTTTATGTTAAGGTTGATTGAAATTTATTTGTATAACCAATTTATGCTACTAAACATTTAATTATGAATGTTCAAAAGCTATACGTTGCCTTATTGTTTCCTATATAGTGTCGTGCATCTATAAAATTGTTGAATGTGCAAAAGAACTTTTTTTCATACACATGGAGCATTTTTTAGACCATTTTCAATAGGAATTTATGTCTCTTTTTCCAAAAAAAAAAAAAAAACAAATGTGTTATTTCCCTTTGTATTTCACAAAGGCTCTTTCGCAGTAAGGGGTTTCTAGAGTGGTTACAGGTCTGTTGACATTTTGTTGTTGCACGGCAAGTGTTTGTGGGAAGAAGCAGTCCTTATGTTGACATTTTTTTTTGAAAGAAACACCAAAAAAATTAGTAAATACCAAAAAAACTAGACTTCATATCCAGTAAAAATTCCACAACCATTACAGAGGAGAATTTCCAAACCGCCAATTAGCAATACTAATTAAATGATGAGGACATATAAACACGAAAATAAGAATGTAACCTCGCGCAAGCATAGGGGTTTTGTTGGTAACTGGAAAGAATTGCTCGAGTAAATTAGGGTTCTCTTTGAGGAAAAAAAATTTACAAATGGGGGAATTGATGCAGGATATTCAGGGGTGTTTGTGGAACTTCAATCAAATGATGAGGACAAAGTAGTCATTTTAACATCCCCTAAAAATCTATCGTTCAGTAGAGATTGTGAAACAGAGGGGTCAATGTCTGGCTAAAAATCTGGATGAAGAGCTGGTCAGCCAGATTGATTTCGCGGTAGCCCTTGTATGGGTCGTGACAACCAAATTAGAAAAGAAGCTGACTAGGGCAGTGTATTTTCCTGATATTGGCCCTATTATGGGTAACCAAACGAGCCCTTCACTCTTTATTGACCCTTAAGCAAAAGATATGCCACCAATATATCCTCCATGTTCTACTAATGAACTACATAATCACATACAACGCTACAACTTCTTGGTTATCATCTCCGTCTATGAAACAGAAAAAACAGGAAGATGATTTACAATTCTCGGGAAAGAAACGCCAAGATTATGGACACTATTATCCATATGCATTGATACCTAGAGCCTATTTGTACTGATGTATGCATTTTCAGGCATACTTGTTCCTCTGTTTTGATAGTTATGGTCTTTTCATCACATATGCTGCTCTTACAATCAGCACTTCGTGCCCTCCAAACGCAAAATTTGGAAGATCAAGTGTAAAAATTTAAACCTATACCAGAAAATTCGCGTGAAAAAACAATTAAAACCTCTCCATACAGCTGCCTGCACACTTACATGATCCGAAACACATTGACAACTATATTATATTTTCAGTTTTCCTCATACAATCAGCATATTCTGCTCGCCAGATGAGAACCAGTCAGATTTTACAGGTATACAAACCTTAACCGGGAAATTCACATGAAGAGCATTCCATAATGTCATGCAACAAGAAAATGAGGAGTAGAACATAAACTAGTTGGAGGATAGATCACGTGAATGTGAACACTATTATGTCGTGAGATAACAAAGAGAATGACAAACTGAAGAAGCAGCAAGTTGTTTCTACCGTTCCAAAATCAGGGAAGGTGAAGACTTCCTAGCTCAAAGACTAAATCTCCATTGACTGTTCAGATGAGGCTTTGGATTTCTTCTTTTTTGCTTTCCTTTTCCCAGTTTTACCGTCCTTTCTCTTAGGCTTCTCATCTGTGAGAGGCTGTGTGTTCAACAAATGTTTATAAATGGCACCCAATGGATCAGATTGGAAAACTGGATGTGTTACCACTGTCTTCATCTGATTACCCTCTTTAAGCCTGAGAAGTAACGTTACAAGAAAAAGTTAATAACCAGATAATGAGAAAGAATAAGGCAACGACGGTCTAGAACGGTCTTCAAATCTCACACTAGTTTTTGTCTGCTTTTACTGTTAAGTTTAAATTCAGCAGGTTTTGCCTCTGATGGAGCCTTTAACTCGGGTAGGTAATCTGAGAGAGCAGAAAGATCATATGCCTTCAGTTTCTTCTGTCGGCTCCGTTTCTTTGTCTGTTTTTCCTGATTCACAAAACACTAATTCCTCAGCATGGAAGAAAGTTTCTAAACATTTTCAGTGCAACTTGGATAAGTTTCTACACGTTCATTCTCGACATAGTAGCTACAAAAGACCAAGATATTATCCGAATTTACCGCAATAACAATAAAGCCTATCCATTTAATTGGAAATAAAGACTTGAACTTTAGATTGCTTGTTATTTTGTTTCATCTATTAGCCACGAAGAGAAACCACCAGACAGGTAGACCGAGTAAATTTTCATCAAGCTCATTCATAATCACCGAAGATAGAACTACATGGTAATCTCACATCTTCTTTCAAACTTCAGCGACAAAATTATTATCAATCCAGATATCATTATAATCGCAAATGCGTAGAACATTATCATATACGATTGAAATACGTGGGAGAAACCGTACCTTATTAATAGATTTCTGAGCAACTGTACTCCTAACCACTGCAAAACACAAAAAATCAGAATTGTTAAAGCAATGCAACAATACAAACGATTACGAATTGAATTAATCAATTAATTAAATTTTTCATAAAAACTTACATTCATAAAATTTGACTTTCTTATCGAACTTGCGATCTGCGTTAGTGGTCTCATCTGACCTGAAAAAAAATCGCATAATCCACAAAAATCAAATCATCATAAAAATTTGCAAGTGATAGAGAGAAAATATTTCCTATAAAACTTACCGCGAGCTGGTTTTCCCCATGAGCGGAGATTAATTCAGCTAAATATCTCGCTTTGATATTCAAATCACAATGAATGAGAAATTTTGGAATTGATTTGATGAGAATAGATTAGGGTTTATAGCAGGTGGAAGAGGGGTTTGCTTTGGGTTGAAAAGTGGGCCGGGTCTCGATGTATTTGATAAAAAAAACTGAGCTAGAATTTGGGTCGGGTCGGGTCACCAGCACACTCACGGGGATCCGGATTGAACAAAATTCAGAACTGAAATATTTTTATTATAAATAAGTACATTTAATTTAATAATTGCCTTCAACAAACAAGAACTGTTTATGGTTTGAACTTTGAACTTATTAGATACTAGTGACGTGCAGACTTCAATTGAAAATCCATATATAAGGTTAAATAGAATCAGTAAACAATAAATTCATCAAATTAAAAAATCAATATTCAATGTGCATAAATAAACTATATTTATCTATGTAAATAATCACTATGCTAGAATTTTATTACATTGAAGATACGAGAGTGGAAGATATTATAAATATTTATAACAACAAAAAAGAACCTTCCTTTTTGTACATCAAAATAAATAAATAAAAGAGAAAACCAGGTTATGTACCAAATTATAATGACTAACGTATTCTTTTTATATTCTTAGACATACTAAAACTCTTGTCAATTTTTGTACCATTTCACTCATGATATGGGTTATTTTAGTCATTGTAAAATTAATCCCAAAGGACTACAAAAATAAAAAGAATATATGTACGTATATTCATGAGGATGTCTTAAAATAATACATTAGTAGGTACATACAAAGATAAGATATACCTACTATTAATAGTTAATACAGTTTGTCATAATGAATACTAAAATTTCTTGAATCTAATTGACATAGAATACAAATTATATTTCAATTAATAAAAATATATAAAACCCAATAGGATTAACACACTACATGCACATAATTCTCAACAAATAGCAAAGAATTGATCACACAATTTTGGATATTTAGCAACATGCACCGATATAATAAATTAAAAATACCTGGAGACAGAGATAGAGAGAGAGAGAGAGAGAGAGAGAGAGAGAGAGAGAGTGATGTGTTCTGTATTAAATTGAATGATGCAAACATCATTAATGTAAGGCAGAAGGCAGCTAAAACTAAGTTCTTATATAAATAATTGTAAAAACAGAATTTCGGGTTTGGAAATTCCGAAGGTGGAGAAAAAAGGCTCGGAGATTCATTTTTTTAGCATAATAGTATATAGATATAGATAACAGTATAACATATACTGACAGGGAAAATAATAATATAGTATAATTTAGAGCTCGAATTGATCAAATAAACAACACGATACATAAGTTATCTTTATTCACTACTAATTATAATTCCTAAGATTTATTATATTCGTCACGTCGAATCTTCATCACTGAATCATGTGACTATAGGATATTACGAATAGAATCCTAAATAAGTCACAAAATTAGGTCTAGATTCTATACGATTTTGATCAAATGACACGATGACTTGAGACTTATAAAATAATAAGATCCAAGTATACAAAAACTATCTTTAAATTCATGTTTCACAATAAAATTCAAAGTTTATAAAAAAGACAATAATTAAGTCTAATCTACTCAAAAATCAATTTAGCAACATAGATCACAGTTTCATTTCGACGGTATGTTTCGGTGCACTAAATATTAAAAACTTTTAGCCATGTTTCGAGATATTTTCACTATGTATCAAAAAATTGTAAAAAAATGTTGTTTTATTAGATATAGAAAATATTGTTTGTTTCTTTTCCATGAAGTAAAAAATGGAATCATTTCCGGTATTTTTCGAAGAAAAGAAAAGAAACTTTGATCCATGTTTAACAATGATTCGTAAATTCTCCGAAGCATTTGAAACCATCAAGATTTTATTATTCGATCATCAACTCAATCTGCATGTAAACCTCTCAATTATATGCGATCTAAATCTCAACCAATTAACTTTAAAAACTGTAAACAAATAAAAGTTACATCTTTACGTCAACGCGTCTAACATATAAAACAAAAATTTCTCGAGACTACAACCTTGATTCTAAATAACCTTAATATACGATGAATCTTAGAAAACTGTCTTCCACTAAAAAGCTAGTAAAATCAATCGATTCTAGTAACGACCAATTGAATATTTTTTATGCATTTTAATGCCTTTTAATTATCACACACAAAAAAAAAAAACATATAAATTGCTTAAAAAGCAGCACATGTTGCTGTGGAATACCTACACATACAAATATAAAATACACCAACCAAAACCGGTAACACAACAATGGCATGTGCTTCATATCTACGAGGAGATCTCTGTCGCGGTAATGTTAGAATTAATAAGGAACAATTACATAAATATTATTAAAGTTTGGTTTAATTACAAAACTATTTATGCTGTATAAATAATTACAAAAAAAGTTCACTGAAACTTCAGAAACGGGAAAAATATAAGGGGTGTATATTCAACGCTTTTTTTTTCAATTTTGTGGATTGTCGTCTCTGCAAGTATTCTAACCTCAAAGGTGTATACTTGTATTCACGTTTTAAAGAATGTTCACGTAATAATTCAAACTTTAAAGACTGCTTTTCGATTTAATTATGGGAAGCCAAGATGCCATGCTTTCGTAAATTTCATTTCACATTCTTTGGTCCATTCTCCTGACACTTGAAAAACTTTACGTCATTTTCTTTTTTTGACTTTTGAAGGCAGATTTAGAGCATGATTGATAAGACTTAGGATATTTTGTTATGCATCTTTAAACTACATGCATTATATAGCAGATTGCCCCACCTGAAAAATGAAACCAAACCATATGCTAGTAAATATTAACATCTAGTTCTATGGCCACGGGGCATGTGCATTTGTTTCGCGATGAAATCAAATAGACGAAAAATCATTCTTATTTCATGGTTACTACTTGTATTATATATTTTAGATCAACTACAACTCTAAAACAAATATCTCAAAATATATAATAATTCTAGTTTCTACCAAAATCCAATTGGTTGACACTTGACATCCCCCTTCACACCCACTAAGCTAATAAAACACCCCCAAATCCCATATATCATTGCCCAAATTAATTTCTTCTTCAAAACCAATTGCAAAACTCTCACCATGCCTATTATACCCAAATCCACCACCATATTCTTCCTCATTTTCTCCATCTCCCATATTCTCATCACAGCCCACTCCACCACATTCTCCGCCGACATCGCCGCCCTCATGGCATTCAAATCCTCCGTCGACCCCAACTCCATCCCCCCCACCTCCTGCCTCGCCACGTGGAACTTCTCCGCAACCGATCCATGCAATGTCCCCCGCGTCACGCACTTCACCTGCGGCCTCACATGCGCCGACAACCGAGTCGTCCAACTCACTCTCGACTCACAAAACTACGCCGCAAAACTCACCCCACTCATCTCAAAACTCACCCAACTCATCACACTCGACCTCAGCGACAACAAATTCTACGGCCCAATCCCATCTTCACTCTCCTCACTACCAAACTTAAAAAACTTGATCCTCCGAGTCAACTCGTTCTCCGGTTCCATCCCGACATCGATCTCGAACATTCGATCCCTCGAAACACTCGATCTATCACGGAACATGTTATCCGGCTCTTTACCGAATAACATCAACTCGCTAGTTAAACTAACCAGGCTCGATTTGAGCTACAACAAACTCACTGGCTCTATCCCTAAACTCCCGCCAAATCTCAACGAACTCGCACTCAAATCAAATTCGCTATCTGGGTCCCTCTCAAAATCTTCTTTTGTCGGACTAACGCGGCTGATGACCGTTGAACTCGCCGACAACTCGTTTACCGGCAATCTCGATTCATCGTTCTTTATAATGCATTCGTTGCAACAGTTGGACGTAGCTAATAACAGCATCAATCTTGTCACGGTCCCAAAACCCGACACCAACAGCACGCTGATCGCCGTTGATTTGAGCTACAACAGGATCAACGGGCTTCTGCCGGAGACTTTTGCGGAGTACCCGATGCTGCGGTCGTTGGTGCTGAGTTACAACGGGTTTAAAGGGCCTATACCGTCGGAGTACGGCGATAAGGGCTCGTCGCAGCTGCGTAGATTGTTTCTAGATGGGAATTATTTAAACGGGTCGCCGCCGGCGGGGTTATTCTCCGGCGAGGGTGGTGTTGTTTCCGGCAGCTTGGGGGACAATTGTCTGAGGAGCTGTCCGGTTTCTTCGGAGCTTTGCTTCAAGTCGCAGAAACCGGTTTCAATTTGCCAGCAGGCCTATGGTGGGAAACCCGAGTCTTGATTTGTCAGTCAATTGTCTGTTTTTTTTTTTTTGTTGTTGTTGTTTTTTTCGATTGACTGTTTCAGATTTTTTGTGTTTGTTTATTAGTAAAAGGAGTAATAGTATCAGCTATTGAGTAGTTTTTTATTGTTGATTTGTATTATAATAGTGTAGTGATGAGGACACTAAGATGAACATGCATGTATATGATATCTAAAATGAATGCATTCGCTAATCAATTAAAGCACTCAAATTTACAATATATATTTATAATTCTTCTGGGGACATTGTGATTACATCTTCGAAAATGATCAATTAGCGAAATCCAGTAAATTAATAAACTAGAAGACAACAAGAAAATACAATCTAACTCTACGTTTTGGTGTACTTTTTTTTGTTGTGAATAAATTATGAAGTTTGTGTCGTTTGGACTTTGGCGGGACTATATATAAGGCCGGACAAATTTTCAGATACGCACTCATATAACATATGAATTTACACTTTCATGTTGGATTTCCCCGAGATAATATCTCTTATAATATAATTAAACTCCCAATGAATTAAGATGGGTAAGAGGTCATTAATTGGACTTTAAATCCATGGCGCTTAGTTTTCATTTTTTTTTTATAAAAAAAAAAAAAGAAAATTGATGAACTCTAATTTTACCCTACCACTATGCCATAATATCTGCATCACAATAACATATCTTGTAGAAAAGCGAAAGTGGCCTGTTTTTAATATTTAAGCTTTCCTAGACACATCATTTTCATACATGCAGCCGAAGCAGGCAAACGTCTGAAAAGTCATATAATATCATATATTATGTTTCATAATCGCAGCAATTCCGAATGCATAAAGCAACAAACTTCATAAGCGATCAGTTTGAAGTATGATTCATGCTAGATTGAACTATGACGGTTTATAATGATGGTTGAGTAAATGCAATATATGAATGATTTTTCCAAAAACACGTTGCAACTTATTAGTTTCTTAAATTATACAATACGTGAGTACTTAAATCATGGTAATCGTTTGGTTTTTTGAATACATACTCTTCGTTTTTGTTTTTTATAATAAACAACTTCGGCAAAACATCTTGATTTTGTTGATTATTAAATAAAATATATAAATTCCATAATGAAAATCTCACAACCTTCACAAAAGTAAACAAATTACTTTTTCTTCAAAAGAAATTCGCCAAACAATTTTACAACTTTGAGATTTATTTCTTTCTCTTGTGAAGCGTTTAGTGAAGTTTGATTTCCTAAGCAGTATAATGCACATTATGCAATTAAGCAGTAAACTTTTATCGTTTAATTTACTTTTCCAAGTTGAACCAATGCAGGCTTTAGACTAGATAGTTTACTCTTAGTAATAGATGTTACAAATAGGACTATTAAAAAATGTAATATCATATAATTTTGTAGGCCTTGTATTCTTTTGGCTGGTAATTAAAAACATTCGCAGTAGCTGAAATAGTTGGACCTAGTATATTAGAGAGTGAACTGATCAATTTTAGTGGACAAATAGTTTGGGTCAAGCAAACAAGCCTAGCTTTTGACGTAGATGTCAAGTTGTCAACTACAACTGAGGCCCAATTAAGGTACAACACTCTCTAAACTACAAGGTACAACCCTCGACGCGCATTTCACATTTTTTCTTAGAATTAGGGTTTTCAATTAAACCCTAGAGCATCGAGAAGAAACAGTGATTCGAAAATGGATGGCGCATCGTACCAGAGATTCCCGAAGATCAAAATCCGCAAGGTTCGAGACGATTACATGCAGTTCGAGCTCCGCGAGACCGACGCCAGCATCGCCAACGCCCTCCGCCGCGTCATGATCGCCGAGGTTCCGACGGTCGCGATCGATCTCGTCGAAATCGAGGTCAATTCGTCGGTGCTGAACGACGAGTTCATCGCTCACCGACTCGGTCTCATCCCGCTCACGAGCGAGCGCGCAATGGCGATGCGATTCTCGCGCGACTGTGACGCCTGCGACGGTGACGGTCAGTGCGAGTTCTGCTCCGTCGAGTTTCATCTTCGTGCGAAGTGCATTAGTGATCAGACGCTCGATGTTACGTCGAAGGACCTTATCAGCTCGGATCACACTGTTGTTCCAGTTGATTTCTCCGATTCGTCTGCCGGATATGATAACACCGAGAATAGGTAGTTTTGGAGATGAATGTGTACATTTTCGGTCATTTGATTGATAATTTATGCTTGTTCGAGTTTATTATCGTTCAAAGCATGGTTTGAGTTTACTATTTTGCTCGATTTTACTGTTTTTCTAAGCGTGTGTGGAGTTTGCTGTTGTTGTCGTTGTGTGTAAATTTCCGACACAGCCTGAAAGTATGTGTAGGTTTTTGGCCTTCGAATATGCCTGGGACATATGTAACGTATCTAAACGATCTTCGGTTGTGAAATGTTTTACTTTCAGTTCCTTTGAAATCTGCTGTTTTATGTTTTTGTAAATTTTGCGAATGTGATCAACTAGGAATTTGAATTACATCAGTGAACCATGTAATTAGGTGTGTTGTTATACAGGGGAATCATAATTGTGAAGCTACGTCGTGGTCAAGAGCTGATGTTAAGAGCCATAGCCCGAAAAGGAATTGGTAAAGATCATGCTAAGTGGTCACCTGCTGCAACTGTCACTTTTATGTATGAACCTGACATTTACATCAATGAAGAGTTGATGGAGACCTTGACACTTGAGGAGAAACAGGAGTTCATTGACAGCAGTCCTACGAAAGTGTTTGGCATTAATGCTCAGACCCATCAGGTTTCTTATAGATCTGATATATTTGATCATGTTTATGGTGTCATGATTAGTTTTACTGTACCCATTCTTATCTTTTTTGCTTAACTTATTAAATTTTCCTATTGTTTTTAATGCTACAATTCATTTGTTGCTTATGACTACCCATTTGACGGTTTGTAGGTTTCATCATATGATCCATTCTTACTCATGATTCTTCGCTGCTTATACGTTCAAACATTTCCCCATCTTAGTATTCTTTGGAAACGTTGATGCTGCTTGTTGGTTCTATTTATGCAGTAACACTACAGTATGTCTTCTTCATGCTTTTGGTCTTCTGTTGTTTGGTATCCTAATGGTTCTATCATCACCTGTGTTTGGCCTCTGTCATAGATGTTGTCAGAAATGGGCTCCATTAGCAGAACAAAGATAAGCTACAAGGGATTCTTCTTTGGTTATTAGTATCTGTATTGAGGGACTGACCTGAGAACCTATGGATATCTTGTAGGTTCTTCAATGATGACAAATTGTCTATGCATAAAAATCTTAGGTTTCCACTGTCACCATGGTCTATGATGAAGGATTGGCTTTTTAGTATGAAACCAGTTGGAAAATGTTGATTCCGGGTTTAGTACAAATTTAATAATGATGGTTCAGATCTGATGGATGATTGAATTTTAAATTGGGTTGGGGTGGATGTTATTTTTACTGGGTATGACCTAGTAATGCAGATCGTTCAGATTAAATCGAACATCAACTATGCGGTTTTGCTCCCATGGAATATGTTTCGACTTTATGGTTGAACTTTAATGACTGTGGACCAACTCAAATTTGTTTAATGTTGGATTGCCATAGTAGTTGAATTCAAGAATACATTGACTTGCACCAGCAGAACTGAGGAATTGCATCATTTTTTCTCAGTTTGATCCCGAAAGTTGAGGTTATGAGCATTATCCATTAACCAAATTTCATTCCTGTTGTTTGGCATGTAAGAAAACAAGTTTTAAGAGCACCCACGGAAAGCTGTTAGTCTAGTGGTTTCCTCATGGTGAACAGTGTGGGGATGATCAATGGATCACAGATCATACTTCCACAAAAATGCTATTTCATGTTTAAATGTACGCATCAATTGTTGTTAGATATGATCTGTTTTCCCACTTAAGTGCTGATTTGTTGCCACTGATCCTTCTCAGGTTTATGTTAACGATGCTGAGGCATATACATATGATGATGAGATACTTAAGAAAGCTGAAGCAATGGGAAAACCTGGACTTGTGGAGATCCATGCCAAGGAAGATAGTTTTATTTTCACAGTTGAGTCTACCGGAGCAGTAAAAGCTTCTCAATTGGTTATCAATGCCATTGAAGTTCTGAAGCAGAAGTTGGATGCTGTGCGCCTGTCCGCAGACACTGTGGAAGCTGATGAACAGTTTGGCGAATTGGGTGCACATATGCGTGGAGGGTGATTTACGCTCCTGACCACATCAAGCCACCTATCTTTTAACAAAGTTGACTTTCATGGCAATTAACTAGTGGGTATGTAATCTGCTCAAAGCCCTGTATTTATTAGGAGCTTGTATGCTGTTGAATTTTCTTGTTTCGCATGGAAAATCCCTGCATGTGGTGCACTGTGTTTGTAGAACAACTTAGTTTTTGCTCCTATGCTGCAATTAGAAGGTTTTGTGTGCACCTAAAAAATGATGTGAGCTGCATTGAATACCCGCAGTTTTCCAAAGGTTTTGTGCATTGATGGAATGCTCGAATTGGGAGTCTTGTTAAGTTCAGTTCTGGAAAAGAATCATCGTCCATGAATTGACCTTGTTACATATTTATGTTACACTTCGGTAAATTATGTTACATATAAGTATATGTAAATGTTTAGTAAAATAATATAATATATTAATAGCAATGGAAGATTCTGAATCCTACTAACATTACAAAATATTTGTATTTTTATATCATTTGCGTGGCCTTTATATTAAGTTAATTATCTGTTCTGTGCATATATGTCCGATTCTGCATATGCAGTAAATATTCATGATAATATCATAATAATACTTATAAACTCTAACGATATATAAATGTGCGTGTATGTGTGTTTAGGGGTAAGGGCGTAATGGGTCTGGCCGTGTGAGTAGATGAACACGGGCCATATCTATTGTTTTGAAAATTCTCATTTTGTAGTATAAGAACATGCGTCCTTCTGAAGCTGGGAAGCAATGATGAAGCCCACTATTATATATGATAACTCAGTGCTGTGTAGTCCAAGTGAAAAAGATGCTTTGCTAAATAAAGGTCCGACCTCAAAATAGTCTTAAATTCTTTTACTTTGGTTTGTTGTTTTCATTTGATGTGTGAAGCGGTATTTGCAAGAGTTTAAAGAAGTAGATTTACTGATGCTTTTTCTTGCAGTTGGTTTAAGATTGTTAAAATTTGATTTAAGTTGCGTAAAGTAAAAAGTAAAAGTTGATATAGTCTGCAAAGTAGACATGAAGAAATTATTTTCATGTATTTGAGGGTAATTCGTAGAAGCAATTTATTTTGTTTTAATTGGTCTTAATCGATATAGTTAAGGTAAGATGTGTTTTTATGGTAAGAACCACCATAGATTTAGCTGTTTGAGCTTATGCCATTCTATTGACTTCTTTCAAAGAGGTATAGACATAAAGTCAGTGATGTTATATTTTAAAGGGGATGGGCCCTTATAAGCTTTTGCAAACAACTTCTTAATACACTTGAATCAATCACCGTTCTCTTTACATTTCCGCGTTTTCTCTAAAAAAAATTCATATGATCCCGTCAGTTTCATTTATCGATTATTTCCACTTTTGGGGGTTAAAGTATGGTGGGTTTGAATAGGTTACTCTAAAATAAATAGCATTTTTAAAGTAAATATCTAGGATAATTATATCTACATCATCTGAAATTTGGTTTATTTACACAAGCTTCACTTGAAGTTTGAACTATTACGGATATACTCCATCAAGTAGGGCTATTCATGGGCGGTTTTGGGCGAATGTTCACATACGGTTTTGGACGTGCGTCCACAAAATATCCACCCAAACCAATTTTAGTGAGCAAATAATTTTATCAAACATTTTGAATTCTTGTCTAGAAACAACGATTTGGAATTTCCGCGGCCCTAAAAAAATAGAAATTAAACCTAAACAACAAAGAAACTGTGAAACAACAGTACTTTATTCTACCATTGTTTGCTCAAGGATTTACCTCATGGTAACAACAAGACCTCTGTTTAATATTACTGTGATTTTGGGCGTGATTATAAACTGAAATATACACCAAAGAAGTTCTAACCAGGAACCTCTCTCATCTCTCATTTTTGCCTTGCTTCAGAAATAATTTACATGTTGATTGCAAGTCTTGTGCTCACTATCCATAAAACTTCAATCAAACTATTTCTTTTTATAACAAGACATAAGTCATTACTTAATGTAAATCATTGTTTTAGTACTAGGAATAATTGAATTAGAATCGCGAGTGACTACTAGACAACAAGACACTCTACATATATGTTGGACAAGTAACCAAACTACGATAAGCCGTTGTTTGGGGTGTCATGGTGTATATATGGTGTGGAATGCAATGCTCCTACTTTTTTATAGAAGATCTGAATCCTGGCTAATTTCATAGTAGCCCAAGGGTTCTTCGTGATGCCCAAAATTTTGAGTGCCCAACTCGTTATGCCTAAGAATTCATGTGAATATTCCTAGAGTGCCCTACAGAGGCCGAAAACGTGGGACGAAGCTCCCTTCTGAGTCTTTGATAATCCCTCATATACCTGTGACAAAGATAAATCTATTCAGTTTCATTATTCGCTGCTAAATTTGTAAGTATAGTGACATTAAACACTCTATCACATATGTGCATGCCGCAATCTTAATGAAAAACGGAATCGTAATCAATTTTAGAGCCCAATATTTTGAATGACAAACGAGGTCAAATAGGCGAGATTGAAATCAGGCGATTGAGGGTGGGCGGATGACGGTGAGCGTGTTGTGAGGCGTGATGGGGTGGAAGAGGGAGAAACGGAGACGCGATTTCAAGAATAAGGACGATTAGGTTTTGTGCAATTAGGATAATATTTCCTTTTCATATTTTGGTTAGGTGGGTCGTGGGGGTTATGGATTAAATTAGTCATTGGACCTGCCACTAACGAGTTACCCTAAAAGAGTTCTAGTTGAAGGTAAAAAAAATCAAGGCAAGTTTGGGATAAGACAAAGCGGGTCAACCGTATTATGAACACTCATACCATGAAGTTTCAACTATGTGAAAAAACATACAAGCTAGAGTTGTAGGGCTTAAAGTATTGTACACTTTGCTCCTGTTTCAGAACTGCAATTCTAAAACTATTTATGTATGATTGTAAATTTTACTCATCAAAATAGTGAAAAAATCTGTTTTGATGACTACTCCACATTTAGGCTTTATGACGGACTTAGTAGGCAAATTTTTGTGTCTTAAATTATTTTTTTATCTGTACATCTTTTTGTCATCGTACCGTTGTGATGTATCATATTTCGGTACCGCCACGTTATAATATCCGATACACTACACGAACGTATTTCGGGACATATTATGCCACGTCAGCACCATTATTTTTTAATGCAAAATTACAATTCAAGGCAAAACTCAGAAATCGGCCCAAGTAGGCCCAAATTGAGCCCAAGCGGAGATCTATTTGGGCCCGAAAAGGCCTAATTCGAGCTATATCAAGCCCAGTTCGAGCTATCTGGGGCCAAATTCGACCTATTTGAGGTCCAGAAGCCCAGTTCGAGCTATCTGGGCCCAAATTCGATCTATGTGAGACCCAGTTCGACCTATTTGAAGGCCCAATTTGAGCTATTTCAAAATAGGTCTAATTCGACCTATTTAGACTTATAGTTCGACTTGGATAGTACTTCTAGCTGAATAAGGACTCTTATTACTATATAAGGGGGTCCCATGCCTCATTCTAAGGTACGTTTTAATTTTCCAAGCATTTAATTTCGAGCTATATACATCGAATTTGAGCTATAGAGCAATAATTCGAGCTATTTGCAATAGCTCTTGTTCGATCTATATAGAGTGTATTTCGAGCTATTTGAGGGTAATTCGATCTATTCGGGTGCCTTCATCTCGGTTCTCAATACCATTTCGAGGTGTTCTTATTCGACCTATAAGGCTCAAATTCGACCTATTTGAGCTAAATTTGACCTATTTGTTCGAGCTATTGTTTCTGACGACAATATCTCACATTCCGACCTATCTGACTTGAGCGTCGGAGTGTCTTTGCCGGAGGAGGCACCAGCTTAGTTTACGTGTAGTGTTGAGTGCAGGTTCTGAACTCAAAAGCTGCTTAAGCATCCAGCAGGAACTAAAGCAGTCTGACGTGGAGTGTTGGAGAGCGGACACGTATCCAGACGAAAATACCCCACATCACGCTGTAAAATATATCCGTAATAAGAAAATATATTTATATTGTATTAGCAATTTCAAATGGTATTTCTAGCTTAACTTTTTTATAGAAGATCTGGCTAATTTCACAATAGCCCAAGGGTTCTTCGCAATGCCCAAAATTTTGAGTGCGCAACTCATAATGCTAAAATTTCATGTGACTATTCCTAGCGTGCCCTATGGTTGCCAAAAACGTGGGACGAAGCTCCCTTTTGAGTATGTGACAAAGATGAGTTTATTCAGTCTCATTATTCGCTGCTAAATTTGTGAGTGTGGTGACATTAAACACACCCACTACTATCACATATGTGCAGGCCGCCTGAATGAAAAACGGAACTGTAACAGATTTTAGAGACGAATATTTTGAATGATGAACGAGGTCGAATAAGCGAGATTGAATTCAGGCGATTGAGTGAGGGCCAACGAGGGTGAACGTGCGTGATGGGGCGGAAGAGGGAGAACCAAAGAAGTGATTTTAAGAATAAGGACAAGTAGGATTTGTGCAATTAGGATAATGTTTTCTTTTCATATTTTGGACAGTTGGCTCGTGCGGGTTATGGATAAAATCGGTCACTAGACTTTCCGTTGAAGGGTTACGCTAAAAGAGTGATGGTTGAAGAAAAAAAAATTAAGGCCGATTTAGGATAAGACAAAGCGGGCCAACTGTTAGAAAAATCAAGTGTGCAATTGTCCCACATTGAAAAAGAATGAGCAAAGTGAGTGGTTTATTAGTGGGAAGGATCCATAGACCTAATGCCTTAAGGTTTTGGGTCAAGATGTGGTGTCAAACCCACTAATGTGTGTTCTCACTTTGGTCCATTGGATTAAATCTCCCTAATTGTAGGCTCTCCCGGTCCTAACACCAACAACTTTATAAACACTCGTACCATGATGTTTCAACTATGGGTTTAGGGTTTAGGGTTGTGAAATATATATCTGTAATATGAAAGTATATTTATATCCTATTCGCAATTAAAAATGGTATTTCCAGCTTAATTTATCCTACTACCTCAGTAGATTTGGCTCCATAGTTATCATTTTTTCAATTACTCAGAGTCGACATTTGTAGCTTAGGCCTTTGATGAGTGGTCATTATTAAAGAGAATCCCCAAATAGCCTATCTGGATAGTAGTAAGTAATAGAGACACCCAGATCTTTGTCCGAGAGTCTGATACATGCCTCCAGAATGGCAGCAGAGTTTCACAGTTATAGGACATGGGTAATGAGCCCCTCATTTTTTTTGTCTCTTTTGTTTCCCCATTCAAAACTGACACTTGAGGTCTGAACTGAAACTGAAAAAGGGCTAGAAATAGGATAGATAATTTGCTGGAATTATTTTTACTTCCATATATATAGACTATAGTTCTTTTCTCATGAAAATTTACTGCTTCATGAAATATCCTAATCATCAAAAAAGACTTAGTGCTAAAAATATATCATATATTTGATATTACAAGTTTCCGAATGACCATGACAAAATCAAGTTATTAAAATAGTTTAGTTCAGAATTGGACTATGTTAATAGTGCATTAAAAATTAAAATATATTTTAGGGATAATTACAGTCACAATCTTAACCGTTGGTATAATATGAGACTCCTTGCGAAGTTTGAAAGCATTGTGATGGATATGTTGTCTTCAAGGTTAAAATAATTACAAAAAAAATATCTTTCAAAGCATGAAAAAATATTATAAAAGGATCCTTATCCGTCATTGTTTCTTTTCTTTTAAATTTTTTTTAATCCTTGTCATTTTAATTGTTTAAGTATCTGGTGTAATAAATTAAGCGAAACTTTATCAGGTGTAGATACAATTAGCTATATATTTCTATTTCCATGAAAATCTTGGACTACAAAATTAAAGTATGTTGTCTGGTTATCATTAGAGACATTCTCTTGCTAAAGTTGAGACGACATATATGAACCCATAGGGTACCGTTTATGGTTGACAGGGTATTAACCATTAAGCAAAATATTCCAAATTTGGAGATAATAAATGAGTTCCTATCTGAAGCTCATTTAAGTTACTAAGCATTAATGGATATGAAACTTCTTTCACGGAGAAAAACGGCATGCAATAAATTTGCTCTTTTTATTAATGAATGTAGTATATGATCAGGTTGTCCCATTTTCCTAGTTGCAAAAGAGTATGTGGCTCAGACCATCAGTTATTACAATAGAGTCACGTTTCTCTACTCTTAAATGTACTGGCCGCCTGGCCGGGCTAAACAATTAACAATAAAATTTTAAGAATATGTAATTAATGAGGTATATATGCAAATGTTTAAAGTGTTTATTGGCTTTTGATCTAATATAACTTGTTAAATCTTTAGTACTTGCTTATGGTTTTGGGTTTCAAGGAAAAAAAAAAAATTTAATTTGGCTATGATTCTCAATATCAAGTTGTTTTCTTACATTAATCATGTCATTTGACTATATTAGTAACAATGTTTATAATACCTTTATATAAACTTTTCAAAATACTTTCAAATGCTTCAAATATGATATTCCTTTAAGTAATTACTTATAATATTTTGCATATATAATTTACTTATTGTAGAACGACTTTAAAACAACAAACTCCTAGTCTATTTTAAAAATAAACTTTCTTTCATCTCAAACTCTTAAACGACTGAACAATTTGTCATACAAAATCATTATTCTCGAATATTTTCCATAAAATTGAACATCTTAAAGTAAAACTATTTCGGCCATAATGAGGAGCTGATTTTTCATATTAGTTTGTGTAAAACTAAAAAAACAGAATATAAGAAGCCGATCAGTCATACTAACACAAGATATGTTGATATTAAATTAGTTACAAAGAAGAGATTTAATTTGAAATGTATGTGGATCATTTCATTTCATAGGATACCGATTATATATCGCACGTTAATCAACAACAATAAATGTACGTTCGAATTTCAAAAGAGTGGAAATACGTACAATAATTTGATTCACGCGAGGAGTGTGTAGTTTAACATGAAGATTGACGACAATCTTCTGAAGTCATAGTTTCAGACAGGCCCACGGTCAGAAAACCAACTGGATCTTGGGCCCATATGGATTTTCGAGACTTATGGTAAAAGTTAAAACCAATTTGAATGAGAATGTTCTTTTAGTTTTTTTTGGTAAAAAATGAAGAGAGGAATATTTTGACATAAATGTTTCCTTTCATCTTAAGCTTAAATGCTTGTCATGAATATTATGATCCTGTGTTGCGTCTGACCTAAGTCTTATATTGTAAAATCTTGAGAGTTCGTATTGCAGGTAAAAATTTATTTGTGACATTTCTCATACGGATTAGAAGGTCACTAATTGTATACTTTACATGTTGCAATAAACCTTCATCTTAAGGGTCACTATGTAACACGAAAACTTTCACATTATTCATAACAAAGATTTGAAGCAGCATTTGGATAGACTGACCTGGTAAACTACCTCCAACTTACTCATTTACATCCCTGTGATTTTGTTTACTTCTCCTAAATTTAACAAAAATCAGCGAATAGGGTGCAAGAGTTGATTCTGGTCTAAGTATGATTTTTAGATTTTGCAACTGTAATTCTGACATAAAATATTACTTTATTAAGTACGCAATACAATTGTGGATAAAAATTAAATATAAAAAACAATCGTATTCGTGGTCACTCATAAAGTCTACATAAAGATAAGTAAGAATTTTTCAATCCCAGCACCCAAACTTTGAGATAATAAGGAAAATTGTCAATCTCCTTGGAATATGTATGTTATTTGTTTAAGCATCTCTTTGTAAATAATCTATAATACTCTTCAACTTTTTGGCTTCAAGTTGTCACGTATTTCAATTCTTTTTATTAAGTATCCAGAAAATAAAATATATTATTACTTTCACTACGTTTACAAATAAAAAAGACACTACTTTCTTTTTTTTACTGTGACCTACGGCTTTACAGCTGTGGGTATAGGGAAACAAAGCCTGTGAAATGGAAAAATGGCACGTAAGGGGTTTACTTTGTACCATAGATTCACATGGTTTATTGGTTAAATAATGACAAGAAAAGTGAGTAAGATTGACCAAGTCAGAAAATAAAATTTTAAGTTTTAAGAAATATAGTGCTTACTGTTTATGGTGTGGGATACAGTGAGGTCTTGAACTAAATAATTTCCATTTTCGGACTTTATATAGCTAAAGTGGCATCTGAATCTTTATTGATAAGTTGGTGGATATAGAATCAATGAATACAAACTTGAAAAAACATGTGATTTAAAATTATTGAAATTCTCTATAGACTTTTACTACTATCTTACTAATTCCACTTTATGTGAATTGAGTCAAATATGGAATTGTTGAAGTGAGAAAAAGAGATATTTCATAACTCAAAAGTAGTAGTTTAAGTCCACTTAATTGAAATTTTGACTAGAAAGTCAATCAAGCCCGGTTTTATAATGAATAGCCAAATCCCAACTTTTTATAATGAAAATAGTAATTTATTATTTTCAGCGGGAATGTTAAAGGCAATATTTGTTTTAGAAGCTTTTTACCTGTATAAAAGTAATCGACATTGGAGTAGTTCTTTTTCTGTTTTTTTTTTTCTTTTTGTTTCGGACGAACAAAGACACTAGTTATTAAAAAAGATAACACATATTTAAAGGTAACTCAAAATGAGGCACAATACCATCAGATTTCAATTATTGTGCCGATGTGCTGTAAAAAAATTTGATTCGATCAACATGGATGACCCAATGCATTATGCTCTCTCTTTATATATATATATATATATATATATATATATATATATATTTGGTCAAAACAAAAATCGCAATAAAAGATAAATCATCAATTGGTCAACGATCATTCAACTCTCGTAACCCATCCAATCATACTGACTAAGTAAAGACAGAATAAATAACATATTAATCTCACTTCTACTAGAAATACAAATTAAAAATTCAGTCCGTCCAAACGCTTTTGTACTCTATAAATAAAGGATAATTACAGCTATAACCCCTAAGATTTGATGTAGTAACAGATACCTTAGTGAAGTTTGTAAAATAGCAATGACATCCCATAAAACTAATCGTCGTTAAAAATAGCTGACTAAATTGATTGGAAGACAATAGTATCAACCGTCAAATTGGAAAGTTGGAACCTTTTTTCCTATATGTTACTTCTAATAGAAATTAGATTTATAAAATAGTTAGTAACATCACAAAACTAAAGTTAAGATACATAATATTATTTTTTTAGTAATAAAGTTATATAAAAACATGTAAATATCCAAATAACATAATTATCATACTTATTAACTTGATATAAAAAATATAACTCAAAAACTCAAAAACATTTTGGTTTCCTAAAAACTTGAAAAGTAATCTAAAATACCAGACTAGTTTTAATTTCAGAATCTGTAGTCAAAAATTAAGTTTTAATTATATGTGAGGATTATATTGACATTACTTTAAAATTTTGCCAAAAAGCATTTTAATTTGATCTAGATTTCTAATATAATATTATGTAAACTTTAGATAGCATCATATTTTACATCCGTGAAACTTAATAAGTACATTGGTACTATATATTATTTTTATACTCTTGTAACTTTTAGTTGACAAGGAACTCAACGTTTATCATAATATCATAAGTAGATATCATCCCATTTCCAATTACCTAGTTTTAGAGGTAGTAACTGTAATTTTCTAAATCTTAGAGAATGAATTTGTAATTACACCAAACTTCAATGGTGTAGATGTAATTATATATATATATATATATATATATATATATGTGTGTATGTGCGTGTAGAAAGAAAAAAGGCTGGAATATCTGAACAAATCCGAAGAGAACCACTGAGATGGGGATTTGGCTTTTAGATCATGACTTGGGTTTTTTAGCATGCCACAGAAGACTTCTGCCATCGATTTACACCAAACAAGGCCATGAATATAACCATTTCATGCAATTGTTAGGATGGTGTCAGAAATATGATTGCTATTTAGAATGGGTAGTAATAATAATAGTGTATATTGAACCATATCATTTATAAAATATTACATTTTTATTGTCTTGTTGCATTAAAAACATTTGGAGAGTGGCAGTATGAAATAATTCTCAGTACCCATATTTCATTCCCATATGCAAACGAACATGGAAGTAGAAACTAGAACTATTATGAGAGCTGAAAATAGCAATGTAAAATATCCACAACAAGATTATAAAAAATTTAAGAAATGAAACTCTAATAGATATGTCCAAATAAAGCAATATTAGTGGAATATATTCTTGAAAGCGACTAAAGAGAGTTTTTTTGCATAGAACATAAATAGAGAAACATAGTCCAAACTATTGCTTCTCTCTCTCTCTCTTTTTTTTTTCTTAAATCTCATTGTGTTCACTTTTTTTTTCCTCCTCAGTAAATTGCCAGCTCTTACTACTACCAACTCTCCTTTGTTCATTTCCTTTTCATCTTTCATTTGGCAGAGCTGCTGCTAAAGAAAAGACCTCTGAATTTTTTACATGACCTCTCAAATTCAATGCAGAACACAGTTGCATATATAGTACTTTCAAAGTAAATATTAGATAAAATTGTTGAGAGTTAAATCAAGGGCCAGGATTAATCAATGGGGGCTGCCAACTGCATCAACAAACACTCTGCTCAAAGAGGGTAGTTTCATTCTCTGCTCTTGAACTCTGCTCTTCTTGTAAATTGGCTGCTGAGGTGTTGATGAAATGCAGGAGGATTCCACACCCCATGATTCATTTGAGCTATCAGAGCTGAACATCGAGTCCATCACTCCACTTGGGCTGCTCGAGATTTCGCAAACTTTGCGCTTGTTGCCATATAAATCAGCATTGTTTGAAAGTATAGTTGCAATAAGCTCATAGCAATCATCCAAGTTCTCCTGTTTATAAAAAGGCAAAAAAGAAATGAGTCATCACTTCTTACTGTAGCCAATATCATATGCATTTGTGGGGCTGGCTTTTTGCTAGACTAATTTATGTCAAAAGAAAAAGGAGAATGAAAACAATAACTCAACAAAAAAATGTGACAGATGAGAAATGCAAACCTTGCTGATTTTGAGTACAGTGAGAAGCTGGTTCTCATAGTCAATGGCATTGCAAGGATCAACTCGGTGAACAACATGAAGCATTATGGCAGTACCCATTACAGATGGCAGATAACTCATGAATCTTGAATCTGTACACAAACCATAACAATAAACAAAACATTCAAAGATCTTATTGATGGCAACAAGACTAATAGTGATAGCTAACTATATACCTGAGACAACAGTGAGTAGGAGATTTTCACAGCTCTTAAGAAAATCCCAGTGAACATCACTCTTCAACCCAAACCTTCTAACAATATGATCAAGAAACGAAATAGGTGTCACTGGATTCATCCTCCATTTGAGATATGAGAGCACCAAAAGCTCCATTTTTTGAATGGTTTTGGCCTCAAACACATACTCTGCACCCTCCACCTAATATCAGCACCACCACAAAACATAAAGCTCATTACACAAACAACACAACACAACCCATTAAACAGATACAAAAGCTAAACATACTTGAAGGTCCAATAGCAGAGGAACATTAGTTTCTTCAATTTTAGCAGCCAAAGAGAGACAAGTAACAGCCACAAGCTGCATCATCCATGGCTTATCTTTTTGAAAACTGAAACTTGTGCAAATAAACCTGTCGATGTAGTTCACAGCAAGAACAACAGTTAAAGCTGAAAACCCATAATGGGCTTTGATTCTCAGCACCCATTTAACCACTTCTTCTCTCGCTTTAGACACAAACGAGTCATTATTTTTTTTCACAGATTCGTTCAATACAACACAACAAGTTTCTTTCTCTTTGATGAAAAGGGATTGCAGTTCATCGTCATCCCAACACAAATCTTGCTCCAATGACAACACAGGAAAAAGAGAAGAGACATTTTTGTCTAAAAAGACTGCACTTTTTTCATCTTCTTCGATTTCGCCCCATTTTTCATCGTCGCAGAAAAGGGACTCATCGTCAAGAAACGATTTTGTTTGTGGGTTTTGTTCTGTATCCATCGTCGTAAAAGAAAAATAGCTCTTTTTTCGTTTTTGCTCTGTTTTTTTTTTTTTGTCGCTCTGTTTTTTTTATGTTATACAAGAAAAGAAGAGAAAGAGAAAGTACTATAAAATAAAACCCATGAACATATCTCTCTCTCTCTCTCTCTCTCTCTCACTGAATCTGAATGGGGACTCGAAAATGAAAAGAGGATAAAGGGTGGGATTTTATCAGAGTGGTGGTGTGTGTGTGTGTGTGTGTGTGTAATCGTATCGCGCTCTGCTCGTACTACTACAACTTCCTTTACGTATGGAGATGATTTGGTTGTTATTATTTTTTTAACTTTAGCTAAAACAAAATAAAATATGCAATTCTTTATTTTATTTTGAATGTGCTGTTTTTAATTAAATTTATATTTTTGTTGTTTTGTTTTGTTATAGGCAGAGAAAATGTTATGTAACTGCACAGAGACCAAGTAGGGTCCTTTGAGAAGTGCCTATTATGGAAGCGACATTAAGAGACACTGCTCCCCTCATTTTGCTAAACCAATACTTGAAGCCAAATTAGGGATGGTATCTTTACAGCATAGATCTCAATTCATGCTTTATGAAAAGGGATTTTGAAAATGTTTATTGATAAGGCAAAATGTACATTTATATTAAACTTAAATACTTTAAATATAAATATTATGTAATGAAGATACTAATGTGAGAAAAGAAAAAACATATCCAGTACGCTCACCTATCATGACTTATCTAACCTTCGGGTAAGTTAAAATAGCACTATTTTGCGTTTCAAAAATTAGAAAAAAAAATTCATCGGAAGTAATAGTATTAGCAACAAGAAAAGACATTATGCGTATAGATAAATAAAACATTAATTTTGAGGCTTGAGAATTATTTTCATTTTTCATTGAACACTTTCATTTATTAACTAAGTTGCAAGCACGCAGATTCGAAGTTCTGACGTATGCTTCTCTATTGTTCGTCCACGTGGCCTATCCAAACGAATACACCTTCTTACACTCAAAACAAATAAAAAAGCACCACCTACTTCACTAAACACGAGGGGTTACCAAACGAACCCATAGTAGCGAGCCAGGGGTTCGTAGCGCCTCAGAAACACGTGTACCACAACCCACCAAGAGTAGCCTTACTCGTTAAGGAATCCTCCAATGCGTTGCTACCCAATTCGTGAAGCAGTCGATGTCAAGATACATTCGTCGCGATTCATTTATAAATAATTTGTCACTTCAGACTGTCCCATCTCCATTTCTCCTACCAAATCCCTAAATCGGACACTTTAAGTACTCGATGAAGTCAACGCACTAAGTGCGTTTTGACATCGCATGTAGCCACTATGTGGCTCGCTTATAAGGACGTATTTGCCCACGTCTCAAGTGTGTACTCCTTTATAAAAAGGGCGGCTCTCCCTCGAAAAGACAGAACTAGAGAGTCCATACTAAAGCTATAGCTACTACTTGCTCTTACCCTCACTCTCACTTTACACTATCGAAGGACTTGGTCCCAGATGTAGACCCACTGCAGGAATTGCTTAAAAACAGAAGTAGCTGCCAGCCGTTTCCCAAACACTCCGTCCAACTCAGCTCTATTACCAAGTCAAGATTGACGTTCGAACGGACATTGGTGACGCTTGTCGACCCAATCCATGCAAGGAAATATCCAATCATCATCGCAAGGAAATGTGGATATGGACTTTGTATGATTTGGAATGAGGGTACAAAGTTTTGAATAGTTCAACACGCGAGACAACATAGACAAAATATGTATGTTTATATAACGACAATATTTACAAGTTACCAAAATAATTTATTTATAACATGTAATTAATTTAGAAGAGATAGAGTGATTATTTTAAACATTTAAATGAAAAGAAAGGTTATTTATTGAGTCCAATTAATATAAATGAGCATTCGAGAAGTAAAGTGTAATAAATAAATTATTTAAAATTGAGAAGAATTATATATATATATATATATATATATATTGATGACGCATACTCTCCCTCTTGGGATCGTACCCGTCCACGTGGCCTAATCTTCTGACCCCATCTCGCCTCACTACCCCCTTTCTCGCCCAATGCACGACCCCCAGGTACATCGACCCCCTTTTATCCCCCGAATCCTTGTTAAATATTTCACCACATGCAGGTGTACGTCACCTATTCATCAATTAGTGGCAACCGTCCCCCCTCCCCAACCAGAAGGGAGGGTCGGACGTCAGAGTCAACGTCACATTCCACTCGCTCGTATGCGCTGTCGCTCCCACGGGGCTCGACCGCCTGGCTTCCCCAATGGGGAGCGAGGATTCGGAAGTTATAAGGTGTAGCCGGAGCACGCCGTGCGCCGAGGGTAGCATGCAGGCACTACGTGCCCTACTCTACAAGGGTACTCAAATACCCTATTACCCTCGGACCAGCATGCACGGCGACACGTGCCCAGGGAGGGTCGGACGTCAGAATCAACGTCACATTCCACTCGCTCGGATGCGTTGTCACCCTCACAGGGCTCGACCGCCCTGCTTCCCCAATAAAGAGCGAGGGTTCGGAAGTTATAAGGTGTAGCCGGAGCACGCCGTGCGCCGAGGGTAGCATGCAGGCACCACGTGCCCTACTATACAAGGGTACTCAAATACCCTATTACCCTCGGACGAGCATGCACGATGACACGTGCCCAGGGCCAAATTACACTTATAACCTCTCCCTTGCCCTATAAATAGGGAAGCAGGTTAGTCATAAAAGAGGGGGATTTTGGGAGGCAACACACCCCACCTCTGAGATCACTGATCCCGATATAGGGAAGAGATAGCCCCACCTAGGAAGGAAGGCACGAGCCAAGGAGGTCGGAAGAGCTCAAGATTGGTCCGAGGAAGCAGTTTGAAGGGAGATCGTGCGAACGGAGCCCGAACCCCCAAGGGTCGTGGATAGTTGCGGAGCAGCGGAGAGCTTGCCGAACCCAGGGGCATCTTGAGTCGGAACCGGCGTGCGAACGGCTCCGGTGACGAGCGCGGCGAAAGAAGGCCGGTCATCATATATATATATATATATATATATATATATATATATATATATATATATATATATATATATATATATATATATATATATATATATATATATGTGTGTGTGTTATTGTATCACCTCAATATTATAAAAAAAAAAAAAAAAAAAAAAAAAAACTTTCAAACTTAAGGTCTCAAACACGACTTACATAATAGGTTACCACAAAAAATCGTGATTTGGTTATTACAAATAAAATACATGGATAAATTGGCAGGGGCAATGAAGTAGTTTTTCAAATTACATGGCGGTAGTTTGCGCGCCACTTCTCTTTTTTTTTGGGGGTTAATTTGTACGTTTGACATAGCAAAAGAGTTTACTGTTAGCTCTATATACAATATGGGTCCACAATATTATAGTAGCCTAATTTTTTAACTAAAAACAAATGCCCCTAATTTTTTTCATCAAAAATAAAAATGAAAAATGCCCCTAACTTCTCCAGTAAATAACAAGAACAGCATGTATGTACGTATGTACATCAGAATGGAGCATGTAGAGTGGCTATATGCCTGGCCCAAAAGGAGTGAGTGAAGGAGCTTTTGTCCTATGTATTAGATTCCTAATTTTCTCTTCATCTTACTCTAAATAGAACTCATTAATAAATCCATATTATCCCTCATCTTTCAGTTCTAACAACAAACCATTAATGGATATTAGATACAATTTTTTTGATATTTATCATATTCCTCTACAAACTGTTTGATGGACTGAATTGTGAATTCTGGCATATATTCTAACTTTTGTCATTTGTGATTAAAAATCTAATTATTTGCTCTACATTAAAATTTTAAGTCTAATTTGTGTCCTCACATGATTTGTTTAGTTACGATTGATTTTTCTAATGTGTCAAGACATAAGTCACTAGTGCGGTTGCACGAGCGAGTGGGGTGTGGGAGCGTGTGCGTCAGTGAGTCAAAATTAGAATTTCATTAATGTTAGTGCACCTTAATGGGTTTATAAAATAAATAAATGATATATTTATAATTTATTAATAATCAAACTAACTAAAAGATAATGATAAAGAATGTAAATCAAACACTCATAATCATTGATATTCATTTATGTGTTTATTAGTACGAGTGAATTGGCTTTAAATGTGAGTTATTGTATTCGTTTTTCATTCTTTTTATTCTATTTTCTTGCGAAAACGATGAATCCATTAGGTACTCTTTGATTTCATTTTCAACTATCTTTAATCTGCTTTTGACATTACCGTTCAATGTCTTACATGTGAGGACCGCGCCCCACGAGTCACAATCCGATCCGAGTTGGTCCGGTGTTGGTCACCTAACAAACTCAACTCAGACCGAACTGTGGCTCATAGGAAGGGGTCTCACTGACCAGGATCAAAACCATAACATTATAAAATACTTTCACTTTAAATACAGCGGAAGTCTTTGGAATACAAATAAATTTTACAATTTTAAAATGATGTAAATACAAAATCAAACACTTAACAGTTTTTGCAAAGTTTCCAAAAGCGGACTTGTCGATCATTCGTTCCATCCGTGCTGCTATACCAATCTTACTCTGAGAAAGGGACATATAGAACAAAAGAGGAGTAAGTCTTTAATGACTTAGTGAGATTCTTAGAACATGGCAATAATCAAACAGTGATCAGAACAAAACGAACAAGAATGACCAGAATAGTTACATCTGCATCACTGAACTGAAATTATCGGTTTTAACGATAATACCGGAGTATTCAGAAGAACGAGAAAATGAACTTGTGCAATTACATATAACAGATCCAACCTTAGCTCTGAAATTCAACCGTATACCTCCCTACGAGGAGCTACCTCGCAACAGAACAGAAGACATGCTCGAGTACATGCTAGTCTAACACGCGGGTCACAGCCAACTCCAACTGCAAGCGGCGCTTAGACAGAATGGGTATTAATCAGAATTACTTAAACCGACAGCCCTTTGCTGCCCAGCAGTAAATCCTTTCAATCCCTGGGCCCAACATCCCAAAGGCGTCCCAATGGGTGAAACAGAATTATCAGATGAGCTAGTAATCCGGACAATATCCGTTGCTCGTTTTTGAGCTACATAGGCCGAACATAGTTCGTTGCTCGTTGCACAATTCAAGAATTGATTGGGTGATCATGATATCAGGTTAATTATGATTATGAAGAAATTCCCGATTATGATTTAAATGAGATTTGATTTAACAATAGGCAAGAAAACTGATTATGTAAAGAATTAACAATTTTAAATAAAAACATTAAAATGGTGATAGAATGTTGCTCGTGATTCGAAACAAAGAATCACAATTGTTATGTCCAAGTTTCTCAGGGCCGGATGCCAAACGGGGTTTTGAACAAATCAGAAATCAAACTTCACCTTTTACCGTATGGGAAATTCTTGATTAACGTCGATAATTGCATAACCTTAAATAAATCAAGAAGATATAATCAATTGTTTGCTCACAAGTTTACAACAATAAACATATATTTCCAATATTTATCATATTTAAAGAAGTTTAGTTAAATATCTAATTATTGTTAATTTGGGACAAATTCCACATTTACCTATTTTAACATTAACACTGACGTAAAAATATAATTAATGGGATTTACCATTTCAAAGTAACAAGTTGAAGACTAAATGAATTTACAAAATTATTATTAAAGTCTCCATTTCTAATTTATTAATAACATATTTCATATTAACAAACATATATATTTTCAATGCATATTTAAACCTTTTTAAAACAATTATTCTTAACAAAATTCTTGTAAATTACTTATTACATAATGATCTCAAATCAAAAGTTTTACCACGATCTTAACATTGAACAAATATCTCAGTAAGCCCTTGAATAAAATTACATCACATATATAACTTTGGTAAAAACTATTTTTCTTATAGTTATTTGTATAAAATTACACGATATTGCATATATCAATAATAACAATTAAAATAAATTGTAAATATATAGATCTAATTAAAATTAATATTTCCAGAATACTTATTATTCTAATATACTAGATTAGAAGGTTAGATCACAAGATAAACACAATACTTTACTTAAAGTTAAAGAAAGTGAAAGATCAACCGTAAAATAAACTACATGTCATTCTAAATGTTGCAAAATCCATGAAAAATATTAAACACTATTCTAAATTAAGATCAACTGATCCAACATCATTATTAGTGTGTAATGAGTCCGTATTAATGATCAACTTCATGGTTTAGATAGCTTTAGCAACATAATTTAGTTAAACAAAAGGTTAATGCAAATCTGAGGTTAAAACTGTAGCAGTCTCGGATTCACCTTTAATCGGACTTTCAAACGACATGGTAATCTGAAATTGGTTGAGGGGTTCAATCTTCAACATCATGGAGAGTATGTAGTTTCAAAATCAGATCAATAGGACAAGTTTTGGTATTTTAAATAAATCATGAAAGATGGGAGCTGTTTTCGGATTTTCTGGACAGTGGTAGGTATGTTTAATTTTTAGACCCCTCAAACGACTTTGGTTGAAGAAGGTTTCTGAACATAAAAGTTAGCTTACACAATAACCAGTATGTGGTAAAAATTTCAAAGAAAGACTCGAAGTTTTGATATGGTTTTTGGACTTCTAAAGTTTATGTACCAAAACTAGCAGTTTTGACCAAACTCGGTTTTGAGGATTTTCAAGGACTATAAAGAAGGCTTAAAGGACTGAAATAATTTTTCTAAGAATCTAAACATCAAGAGGAAGAACTTTGCCGAAGAAAAGAAGATAAGATTCGGAGAAGAGAGGTGTGAGAAAATTGTTGAAGAGAGCCTCCCTTTTATAGGTGAAAATTGGGAGACAAGGATTAATTACCATACCCTACTCATTTTTATCTTAATCCAAGCTAGGCCACCCTAATTATGAAGATGTTTCCAGGCCTTATCTGATAGGATTTTATAAGAATAAAATATTAGAAATATCTAGCATAAAAGACAAAGCAAAATTAGCTTTTTACAAATGTAAATATGTGAAGATTTACCATTGTAAATGAATGCTTGGATATTTTGAAACTACAAGGGACCACTTTGAAAGTTTTATGACTCATTTGGTCTTAAAGAAAATATTTGTGGTCAATCATAATTTTTTTCAAAAGGAGTAGGACTAAATTGTAACTTTTCAAATCTTTTGGGGCCAAAATCATATTTTCAAAAAGTTCAAGGACTAAAATGAAAATTCGAAAATACTTTTATTTTTTTCCAAATTTCAGGGGCGTTACAATCCTCCCTCCTTAAAAGAATCTGGTCCCCAGATTCATACCTGAATTATTTCGAAGGAAAAAAAAGAAGAAATGCTTTCACCTTCCATAACCCGGCTCCAATGTAATATCCTCAAACTTGTGATCCACCTAAAGCATGTTCATAATAGAAACCTTTTGACGTTCAAATCTCAAAATCATTGATCAATACTTAGTATCTAATGAAACCCAAAAATATCATCTTCACCTTTTCAAACTTACTACTAATCCGATCACAAAATAATCAATTTTCATCCCATCCCAAAGTTATCAATTTTCATTTCAAATGATTCAAATCTAAGACCCCCAAGTAAATCACAATTTCTTCTGCAGTTTCGTAAAACTATTTTCTCGAAACTCGTAAAATATTCTTCAATCATCGTTATCATCCTCTTTTTTTTTATTCATTCCACTAATATTGATGTACCATATTTTGGTACTTCCACGTCATAATGTTCGATATAATATATGAGCATATTTTGGGATTATTATGCCACGTCAACACCATTATTTTTTAATGTAAAATTACAATTCAGAGCAAAACTCAAAATTAGGCCTGTGCAGGCCCAATTTAGAGTTATTCAGGGCCCAAGTCAACCTATAATTCTACTTGGAATGGACTTCTAGCTAAGGAAGGACTCTAAGTGGTATATAAAGGGGAGGAAGTTTTGGAGAGTCAGGCCCGAGCTGGATTTTGACTAGTGAATTTGAGCTATCAATTCAACTCCAAATTCGATGAATTGTATATGCCTGGAAAGCCTCTTGAGTCTAGTTTCCAAATCAAAAAGCGGATCTAGATTTCGAGGTCTAGAGAAGGAGATATAACAAACATGGTGAGACTGCGCAAAGCTGAAGAATATGTCGAAATTCGACCTATATGGCATATTTCGACCTATTTGGCCTATTTCGACCTATTTGGCCAAATTCGACCTATTTGACCAGTTGACCTATATCAAGCCCAATCCGAGCTATATGGGCTTAAATAAGATCTATTTGAAGGCCCAAAAGCCCAATTCAAGCTATATGGGCTAAAATCCGATCTATGTGAGGCCAAGGAGTCCAGTTAGAGATATATGGGCCCAAATTCGACCTATTTGAGGCCTAATTCGACCTATTTGAAGGACCAATTCGAGCTATTTCAAAATAGCTCTAATTCGACCTATTTTGAGTCATAGTTCTACTTAGATTGCACTTTTAGACGAATAAGGACTCTTATTACTATATAAGGGGGTCCCATGCCTCATTCTAAGGTACGTTTTTATTTTCTAGCATCTAATTTCGAGCTATATACATCGAATTCGAGCTATAGAGCAATAATTCGAGCTATATTGCAATAGCTCTTGTTCGATCTATATAGAGTGTATTTCGAGCTATTTGAGTGTAATTCGATCTATTCGGGTTTTCTCATCACGGTTCTCAATACCATTTCGAAGTGTGCTAATTCGACCTATAGAGCTCAAATTCGACCTATTTGAGTAATTTCGAGCTATAAATTTGAGCTATTGTCTCTGACGACAATACCTCAAATTCCGACTTATCTGATTTGAGCGTCGGAGTGCCTTCGCCGGAGGAGGCACCGGCTTAGTTTACGTGTAGTGTTGAGTGCAAGTTCTGAACTCAAAAGCTGCTTAAGCATCCAGCAGGAACTAAAGCAGTCTGACGTGGAGTGTTGGAGAGCGGACACGTATCCAGACGAAAATACCCCACATCAAATATGAATATCCATAATTTGCTTAAATACTAAATCCAAAATTTATCAACATGCTAAGGAATCGGTTAATCCAAATTTCAAAGTATTATTCTAAAGCCCAAAGTCTTTTATCAAATTTCTTTTCCCAAAATTCCAATCCTCATATTCGTTTCTAAAACCCAAATATATCTTAAATGCCTTTTTCTCAAATTCGAGCCTAGTATCAACTTCTTAAACTTAATAACCTTTATATGAGGTTGGACAGCCCATCAATGATCTAATATGACTATCTCTTTGTAATCCACCTAAAATCGATCTCTTAAGCCCAAACAAAACTCACGTACCCATAAGATAAATATTTCCAACTACTCCCTCAAATTAAATTTCATTCGTCAAGATCAATACTTAAGTAAGATCCTAAAGCCCTTTCGTTGGAAGAAGAAAATTAATTCTTTTAACGGTTTGAAGAAAATATATGCAAATCAAAACGTGATTAACATCATGAGTACAAAACATAAAATTTCAATAGATGTTGAGCTTGTTGGAGTCGAACATTTCAATTTTCAAACACGGAAATAACACAAAATACAAACGTAATTTAAAATAAGACCATTGTTATTCAAAATGCAATATTACAACTTTATCTAAAGAATTGCCAAATCCAATACGAGAGCGAAAACTAGAATGGGTGTTACTAACCCCGTAAATACAAAAGCAACTTCGTTTGGTGTTTCTTCATCATTTATCAAAAAAATAAAATGACAAATAACTAAAATTACAACAATTAATAGGAAAACAAGAGAAGATCTCATTATTTTCGGTAGGGAGGGATAAGAAAAGATGAGTGTGAGTTTTGTGGGTAAAATTTTCAATTTATAGAAGAGTGTTTGGCCAATATAGCCGTTTATAGCCGTTGCTAGTGGGAAAAAAAATTAAATTTTGATTTTTTTTTTAACGGTATGGTGAACCGAAAAAAAAATGCAATTTTAATGAGAAAATTATTTATTCATGTATGAAAGCATTTATCTTATAAAAATGCAATTTCTTGTTTCAAATAATAATATGACATAATTAGGTAAAGAAAACTATTTGTATGCAAATCTTTGAAATAATCGAGAGACGGTAAAATTTTTTTCTACTAAGGCCTTTGCACCATTGATTGGCTACAAAGATTTTAAATTCAATATTTGAATCAATGACATAAATAATCAAAAATATAAACCGAGATGGAAATATGCGATTAAGATTATATATTTTTTTCATTTGAAGATCCTTTTGAAAATAAAATATAAAGAATAATCATATAAGCGAAGATTTCCACTTTTCATTTCTAAACTTGATGAAATAATTTTGGAATACTATGCACACTATTTTAAAAGGAATTTATGAATGTAGACATAAAATTTTTATTTATCAAAGTTTAAGATGTGAATACGCGATCACATAAAAATGATGTGAATCGTTTTCCCTTAGTTAAGAAATAAGGTCTAGACGCAAAATATCTGCACTAGATAGAACTGAAACACGAAAGATAGATTGCTCAAGAAGCCATTTAAAAAAAAAATTAATTTAAAAGAAAATCATATTTCTAAAGCTTTCTCGATACGCTAGCTTTCTCGACACGCTTACTTAAATTTTCTTATAAATAGCATTTGTATACTAGCAAAATTACATCAAGGTACAAGCACAAACACACATACAAATTTAGGAGGAAGAAAAGAAATCGAGATGGAGAAATCACCAACTCGAGAATTTCAGACCATTTGTGTCTTTGGGGCTCAAGTTTTGGAAAAGATCCAAAGTTTGTAAGGGAAGCGTGCAGTCTTGGAAGATTGCTATCTACCAAGAAAATCAAGTTGGTGTATGGGGAGACTTCAGGGTTAATGGAGTGTGTGGTGAGGACTGCACTTATGGCTCAAGGTAAGGTCTTAGGGATCATACCAAAGAATTTAATTGACGTGAATCCCAGGGGTCCAACTTTAGGTGATGAAATTAAGGTACCTAGCATGCATGAGCAAATGGCTGCCATGGTTTACAATGCTGATGCTTTCATAGCACTACCTGGAGGTTTAAAAACACTTGAAGGAATATTTTCCGTAAGTTCATGGGCTCAGTTAAACATACATCAGAAACCCGTCGGATTGTTAAACGTAAATAATTTTTATGATAAGCTACATATGTTCTTACAAGATTGTTATAGTCAGGGGTTTATCCAGCCGATGGCTCATGCACTTATAGTTGCAGATAAAAGTGCTAAAGAGTTAATAGACAGAATGGAAAAATGTGTACCTTTTTCAGATCTGACATCATCAAAGCAAGAAGGCGGTGCTAGCAGCAGTGGAAAAGATGAAGTTGATACGACACTCAAGTTGTTCTTTTAATTTTAGTAATAAATCGTCAATCTAAATCCTTTTATGTAATAAATTGTTTGTTTATCAATAAAGTGATTTAGTAAAATCTTTTCTTTTGTAAATATTTATTTTAATTTTAAGCCCAAAGCTCTGATACCATACTGTGAGGACCGCGCCCCACGAGTCACAATCCGATCCGAGTTGGTCCGGTGTTGGTCACCTAACAAACTCAACTCAGACCGAACTGCGGCTCATAGGAAGGGGTCTCACTGACCAGGATCAAAACCATAACATTATAAAATACTTTCACTTTAAATACAGCAGAAGTCTTTGGAATACAAATAGATTTTACAATTTTAAAATGATGTAAATACAAAATCAAACACTTAACAGTTTTTGCAAAGTTTCCAAAACCGGACTTGTCGATCATTCGTTCCATCCGTGCTGGTATACCAATCTTACTCTGAGAAAGGGACATATAGAACAAAAGAGGAGTAAGTCTTTAATGACTTAGTGAGATTCTTAGAACATGGCAATAATCAAACAGTGATCAGAACAAAACGAACAAGAATGACCAGAATAGTTACATCTGCATCACTGAACTGAAATTATCGGTTTTAACGATAATACCGGAGTATTCAGAAGAACGAGAAAATGAACTTGTGCAATTACATATAACAGATCCAACCTTAACTCCGAAATTCAACTGTATACCTCCCTACGAGGAGCTACCTCGCAACAGAACAGAAGACATGCTCGAGTACATGCTAGTCTAACACGCGAGTCACAGCCAACTCCTGACTGCAAGCGGCGCTTAGACAGAATGGGTATTAATCAGAATTACTTAAACCGACAGCCCTTTGCTGCCCAGCAGTAAATCCTTTCAATCCCTGGGCCCAACTTCCCAAAGGCGTCCCAATGGGTGAAACAGAATTATCAGATGAGCTAGTAATCCGGACAATATCCGTTGCTCGTTTTTGAGCTACATAGGCCGAACATAGTTCGTTGCTCGTTGCACAATTCAAGAATTGATTGGGTGATCATGATATCAGGTTAATTATGATTATGAAGAAATTCCCGATTATGATTTAAATGAGATTTGATTTAACAATAGGCAAGAAAACTGATTATGTAAAGAATTAACAATTTTAAATAAAAGCATTAAAATGGTGATAGAATGTTGCTCGTGATTCGAAACAGAGAATCACAATTGTTATGTCCAAGTTTCTCAGGGCCGGATGCCAAACGGGGTTTTGAACAAATCAGAAATCAAACTTCACCTTTTACCGTATGGGAAATTCTTGATTAACGTCGATAATTGCATAACCTTAAATAAATCAAGAAGATATAATCAATTGTTTGCTCACAAGTTTACAACAATAAACATATATTTCCAATATTTATCATATTTAAAGAAGTTTAGTTAAATATCTAATTATTGTTAATTTGGGACAATTTCCACATTTACCTTTTTTAACATTAACACTGACGTAAAAATATAATTAATGGGATTTACCATTTCAAAGTAACAAGTTGAAGACTAAATCAATTTACAAAATTATTATTAAAGTCTCCATTTCTAATTTATTAATAACATATTTCATATTAACAAACATATATATTTTCAATGCATATTTAAACCTTTTTAAAACAATTATTCTTAACAAAATTCTTGTAAATTACTAATTACATAATGATCTCAAATCAAAAGTTTTACCACGATCTTAACATTGAACAAATATCTCAGTAAGCCCTTGAATAAAATTACATCACATATATAACTTTGGTAAAAACTATTTTTCTTATAGTTATTTGTATAAAATTACACGATATTGCATATATCAATAATAACAATTAAAATAAATTGTAAACATATAGATCTAATTAAAATTAATATTTCCAGAATACTTATTATTCTAATATACTAGATTAGAAGGTTAGATCACAAGATAAACACAATACTTTACTTAAAGTTAAAGAAAGTGAAAGATCAACCGTAAAATAAACTACATGTCATTCTTAATGTTGCAAAATCCATGAAAAATATTAAACACTATTCTAAATTAAGATCAACTGATCCAACATCATTATTAGTGTGTAATGAGTCCGTATTAATGATAAACTTCATGGTTTAGATAGCTTTAGCAACATAATTTAGTTAAACAAAAGGTTAATGCAAATCTGAGGTTAAAACTGTAGCAGTCTCGGATTCACCTTTAATCGGACTTTCAAACGACATGGTAATCTGAAATTGGTTGAGGGGTTCAATCTTCAACATCATGGAGAGTATGTAGTTTCAAAATCAGATCAATAGGACAAGGTTTGGTATTTTAAATAAATCATGAAAGATGGGAGCTGTTTTCAGATTTTCTGGACAGTGGTACGTATGTTTAATTTTTAGACCCCTCAAACAACTTTAATTGAAGAAGGTTTCTGAACATAAAAGTTAGCTTACACAATAACAAGTATGTGGTAAAACTTTCAGAGAAAGACTCGAAGTTTTGATATGGTTTTTGGACTTCTAAAGTTTCTGTACCAAAACTGGCAGTTTTGACCAAACTCGGTTTTGAGGATTTTCAAGGACTATAAAGAAGGCTTAAAGGACTGAAACAATTTTTCTAAGAATCTAAACATCAAGAGGAAGAACTTTGCAGAAGAAAAGAAGAGAAGATTCAGAGAAGAGAGGTGTGAGAAAATTGTTGAAGAGAGCCTCCCTTTTATAGGTGAAAATTGGGAGACAAGGATTAATTACCATACCCTACTCATTTTTATTTTAATCCAAGCTAGGCCACCCTAATTATGAAGATATTTCCAGGCCTTATCTGATAGGATTTTATAAGAGTAAAATATTAGAAATATCTAGCATAAAAGACAAAGCAAAATTAGCTTTTTACAAATGTAAATGTAAATATGTGAAGATTTACCATTGTAAATGAATGCTTGGATATTTTGAAACTACAAGGGACCACTTTGAAAGTTTTATGACTCATTTGGTCTTAAAGAAAATATTTGTGGTCAATCATAATTTTTTTCAAAAGGAGTAGGACTAAATTGTAACTTTTCAAATCTTTTGGGGCCAAAATCATATTTTCAAAAAGTTCAAGGACTAAAATAAAAATTCGAAAATACTTTTATTTTCTTCCAAATTTCAGGGGCGTTACATTACAACTGAATCCTTTTCATTTTCGATTTCCTCTCTCACTTTTTTTTTTTTATCTACAATTTTGCTCTTTTTATATTTTTTACTTTTATTTTCCCATTAGATGTATCAGCAACATTGTGCCAGAGTTGGAACCCTTCTTCAGTTTAATCTTTTGTTTCTATATTAATTTTTAATTTTTAATTTTTTGGCAATTACTATTTTTTCACCTTAGTGTAGTCCAACTCTTATTTCAATCCTTCTTCCGTTTGCCCAATTTTATGCACTTATTTCTTTTCTAGTTTTATTTTGTCACATTATATCTTAAACTTTGTAAAGGATTAGGTACTGGATGCATGACGCATGTGAGAGGCAGAGCGCAAGGTAGATCTAAGTATTTGTAATTCTTACTTCAAGAATGAATGATACTTAATGTGAGAACTAAGAATTCTTAAAACAACTTAGTGTGGAGCACATGCACTGAGATCGTCAATACGCAAGTGATGCGCGATGGTGGATGGTGAGGGATATATGACTTAGGTCAAGACCCAAATATCTTACTTAAATGGTAAAGGCCATCAATAGAAGTTTAATGTAGTATTATAAAAGCTAAAACTACTTAATATCGGTTTTGTCCTAGTCAATTGGAAAGTGATAGAAGGGAATTTCATATTTTTGGTGCTGTGGTTATGGACTCTTTATGGAGAATGCGGAATCAGGTTATTCATGCTAATGCTCCCATCAACCTTGACGACCTGATTAAACAAATCAACAGAGAGGTGAAGGATCATAGTAATGCTCAATCTTGCAAGAATACAGTGATGTCATCAAGATCAGCGTCCCTTGGGTGGTGTCGTCCTAAACTTGGGTGGATTAAAGTTAACACTGACGCAGCTTTCAAAGACTTCCAAGCTGGCTCTAGCATGATTTGGAGAAATGCAAATGGCTCCATTGTGTTTGCTGCTACGAAAACTTTTTCTTGTTTGGATCCGATTATGGCCGAAGCAAAAGCTCTCCTTGAAGCAGTTGTGGTAGCAGATAACTTCAAAAAGCAGCAAATCATTTTTGAATCGGATTGCCAAGACTTGATCATCTTCATCAACAACCCAAGTCATTGTACTAGTTGGAGTTCAAAAAGCTACGTTAGTGAGATTAGGCGTTTTTGGGCATGTTGGCCCAAGTGGAAATTTAGATTTAGTTGTCGTGTGAACAATTTTGCGGCGCATAATCTTGCCGCTTGGGGTGTTACTCACAAGTGGGTGGGAAAAGTCCCTTTTTGCTTTTGCCCACTAATATATTTTGTGACGGGGGATTCCCGATTACGGATCCCCTCTTTTAACTTCTTTCATGATAAATGAAAGCTTTATTTTCTCAAAAAAAAACTACTTAGAATTTTGATACATTCAGCATATGTGGTTATGGACCTATGCATGTATGGGCTGAAGGGAGGTTATAGCCACCCCAGTTTTTTTGGAAAAGATAGTGACTATATATATGTGTGTGTTAATTGTACGTAAAAGAAAAAAATACACCAACTACTATTAGAAAAACGTTACAAAGCCAACTAATGAAATTCTAAGGCTCAAAGAAAGAAAAAAGCTTATCTTATTAGTCACTTATTAGGCCACTACAAGACAAACGTCAAATACTATTTTTCGTATATTAGTGCTATCTAATTTAATTTTATATTTTGCCGAGCATTAAGTAAATTTTTGATGTAATCTTTTACGTTACATTTCCTTTTTTTTTTTTGTAAAAAAAAAAAAATTGTGCTTTAAACTAGCCGAGCTGCATTAAACTTTCTTACTTTTCTAGGATTTCTAGAGCTTGTTTAAAACAAATTTCACATCAACCAGGAAATAAACCATTAGTTATTTGCATTAGAATTTCATTCTCATCTAACAAATTATTTGCCAAGTTTCACACTTGTTGAGAAATTACGTTCACTAATTTATCATATTTTTGAACAAGATTTATCATTTTCTTTTGTTTTTTATACATGTGTTTTATGTCTTTTCTGCTAGATCTGCTGCACCCCCATTTAAGGCGAGAAAAAACTGGGTTAAGAATTTATATGGATCCCTTTTTTTTTTTAACTTTTTTTTCTCGAGAAAAAAAAGTTCTTGTATTTTAATGCCCACTTTTCATCTCAATCAATCCTCATAATTGTTTCTTGATTTTCTCGGGGGAGATATATTGCGTCTGTGTTAAGGATGCCAACTCAACCCAACTAAACACGAAAAAGAATTTAATGATTAGACTTTATTACCAGTTGTAATCCATGTTTAATCATTAATCAACCAATAACTACCCGCATCATAACATCAACAGATACTACTGCATAATGGTCGGCAAAAGTTAAAGCGGCCACATTTATTTTCAGTCACAATTTGTTAATTGCATATATAAGTAACGAACTATTAATACCGCAACAATATCCAAAACCAGGCTGTCAATTTGCCAAAATCAATTTTTTCTTCTAACTTCACAAACCTCCGAAAAATTGTAAAAGTAAATTTGCCAATTTAAGTACACTTCAACACGCATAATTCTCAATAAACTAGCGCAAGTTAGTACATTACAGATAGTAGCTCTGGAAAAGGAGATAGACGTCCCTCGAGGATAAGTAAGACCTAAAAAGTGAAAAATCCTTGTACAAATTTAAGGTATTATCCGGGATATAATAATTGGAAATGAAAAAAACTTGTATCTGCAAAAGATGAATACATGAGATAATAGATGGTATAACCTATGATGGACGGACACATTGACACGAATGGGACACGTGTTACATACAACAATATGAATTTTTGAAAATTATAAAATAGGATGCGATTGGGACACGGACCATATATTCATATTAAAATATATTAAACATTATCAAGTCTAAGTACAAATTGAAAACAACTATATTTAAATTCAAAATTAAGTAATCAATTAATATGAAGTAAAAATAAAATACTCATTAAAATTCAAGTCTCAAATTCCAAATATTAAACACAAACGCAAGCCAAACTGCAAACAGTCAAAGTATTATAAACTTACAAAATAGTAACATTGCTTAAATAAGTAAATGTTCAATCCAAATCAATCATCATTCACAACTTTTTTACTAGCTAAATGTTTAACTTATTAAAAATTAGGGATAATATTAGTGACACCCCCTGAGGTTTGATGAAATATCAGAGACACCCACTGAGGTTTCAATAATATCAGAGACACCCCCTGTCACGTGATATTGTTAATAAAATTGTTAGTTTTGTGTAAAATGACATCTTTAACCTCAACAACTTTTTAATGAAAAATTAAATGACAACAATGTCCTTAAACAAAGTAGATGGGTAGCGAGAATATCAGTGGATTATTCAAGTAAAAAAGAGTAATCCCACTTTGTTTAGTTTTTAAGAGAAATAACAAAAATAAACCCACCTTCACTCGTACTCACACCACCCCACCCCACCCCACCTTGTCGCCGCCCTTATTGTCAGCAACTTCACCATACTCCATTAGCAAAGAAAAATAATGCTGCGTGAAGTACTAACTTCAATATTCCTAGGCCAATGCTAGATATGATCTCATCCATTTTTTTCTCAACCAACACAATTATCAATTCATTCATTTAATTGGTTTAAACATTGAGTGGTGGTTCCTTGTTGCAATTGGACCCTTCGACTCAATTAGGGGCTGTGACTTTCTTGAAGAGGGAAGGGGGCAGCGAGTCGTCTGTTCTTCTTTTTCTATTTTCCTCTACTACGATATAAAAGACAAATTTATTATCAAAATTTAAATCGAAACTTCTTATATAATAAAATATTTAACAACTGTTATTAAATGCCAAATCAAATTAGTATCTTGAGTTAATTTATAGTTTTAGATTTAGTTAACTGTTCAACATAAATAAAAAATAATGAATAAATGTTAAGAATGATACATCTTTTATTTTGATTAAATAATTAACTTCAAAATTTTACACCACAAAATTATGATTTCTTTTAATTTATATCAACCCTCTTCCATAATTTATGTAACAAAGGGACATTTTAGTCTTAGAAGATAGGTCAAGGTAGGATAGGAATTCTATTAAATTTTGCAGCTGAATTTGTCCAAGTTTTTAATGGAGGGAGCTGATTGATATGTCAATGCAAACCTCAGGGGGTGCTATGATATTATTAAAACCTCCGGGGTGTCTCCGATATCTCATCAAACCTCAGGGAGTGTCACTCATATTATCCCTAAAAATTAATACTTAATCCCTTCATTCTTTAGTGTTTTAGTTATAAAACTTTCAAAAGTTAAGTATTAATCAAAAGATAATTAAAAATTTGTAAGTATCCAAAGGCGTGTTTCACTCGCCCTTCAAATTTGTCCGGCTATTTTATTTAAAGCACGCCACGGGGCGTGTTTGACACCTGTCGTACAACATTAAGCGATTTGTGGGCGTGGCGGTGCTAGAGTATAACATCGAATGATCTACTGGTAATGTTCATTCCTATTTCAAGGGATACTCATGTAATCATAGAAATAACATCGAGATTTTTTCATAAATCAAACGAAACCCCAAGAGGCTTGAGTGTAATCATCCATATTATATTTATAGCCACAACTATATCATGAATGACATGACAAAATCTGGAAAGTTGGTTTCAGATCAGAAGCCCTCTAATAATCTTGCAGCCATAATAATTTACCGAAAATCCCGAGGGCCCAAGTATAAATCACTACTATTAAATATTAATAATAATACCTAAAGAAGTCTCTAACAGGCCAATGGCAAAGGCAAAGTTTACTGCACCTACTGGGCTTTACTTCTGTTGTGTACCCATTCCATAGAAATTCAACAGGATTAAAAAATTCCTTCATATTTGACCGAATAAAATTTAACTTAAATCCATCATATGGTCGATCAATAAAACCTGAATAGTTAAAAGGTCAAATATAATCCCCGTGAATTTGCTATTATTCATCTTGAAAGTGACAGCCTCACCGTTTACATAGACTATTTCTTTTTGAACCCATATACTGAACCAAGCAAGAAAAACTGAAAACAATGCTCCTAATTTCTTTTTACATTTTCGTATCCACAAAAAACTTTTTGTCTAGAATCAACAATTCAAATAACAAAGGAAATTAAGATACTACAACTACGAATTATAGTACAGAACTGAAGAAACAGGTTCTTTTTCCACGCAAAAATAAATCAAGCAGACACGTCTTAGTAAGGTGGCGGAGGATAAGGAGGATGCTGAGGATATGAACCTGACAAAAAGTGAAAAACCATCTTAGTCTTCATATAATTGATGGCAAGTAAATTCAGCCCAAAAACATGCATAAGAATTGTTGTACCTGGAGGATAATAGTACGGGTTCTGGGGTGGTGGCGGATAAGCTGAAGTAGGAGGGTATGCTGAGGATGGCGGGTAAGTGGGAGGATAAGGGGCTGGTTGATGATAAGGTGATGGTGGATATCCTGCTGCCTGTGGCGCGTATGAAGGATAGGCAGGTTGTGGTGACGGGTAGCTTGCTGGAGGGTAAGAAACAGATGGTGGAGGCATAGAGTAGAGAGGAGCTTGATGTGTCGGTACCCCAGCATATGGTGGTGGCGGAGCTGAAGGGGCTGACGGACCATAGGTTTTGCCGGGCTTCTGAGGAAAGAAAATGGTTTATAAGCTACAATATAGTATATAGTACTAATGATCTCAAACGACAAAAAAGTAGTCAAACGAAAAGAAAAGGACAATTAAGCTTACATTGGCACCGGCATAATGCATTATCAACCGAATTTCTCCAGCATGCCTATAAAAGCCAAACACACATTAGACATCTAGTATTCAACACATTTGTTTGGGATGTACTCATCAACGAACTATAGTTAACTGTATATATATTTTTCAACCCTCTTAAATGATGACAACATAAAGGAAAGCTTGATCATACACTGAACACCAATATGCAACATTCCTGATGAGGTGACAAACCTAAATTGCAGTTTCACTCGGTCACATTTTGCCGCGCAAGCCGACATAGCAAGTTTTAAAGAAAGACTAGCCATTGCACAGAACTGGGAAGGTAGTGATGAGGCAACTAAAGACATACATAGATTTATAAACCAATGAAAACCGCACACAACAGTAACACTGAAGCTACATCATTACCCATAGCGACAGCCAATCTTTTTTTATTTATATGTAATGAATAAGCACGTCAAATTTATTTCAGAAAAGAAATTACAGAATCTATGAATACAATGATGACGTATGGCCCTTTGTAATAAAAAAAGGCAATTTTTTAAAAGCAATATGGAGAACAGTTTAACCACATGGAGTTTCAAATTATCCGATACCTGTTTTTCAATAAAAATGCTTTAACTAATGTTATCCAGCAAAATGACATTGTTTCATATTTTCCTGCCTGGCTCGTTGCACAGCTTAGCTAACTTTTGACAAAAAACATGCGTTGCTTATACAAGCTCTGAAGTCTTGCCCAATAAAAGTTAGTTTCTAGATAAGTAGGCCACTCAAATCACTGACCAGGCTAAGAACCAGGAATTATAGCCCAATTACCAATTTACATCTACAAGTGCACATAAAAAGACCATGGATCTTGTATAAAATATCCGAAAGTAAACAAAATTTACAAGAGTTTATAACCATGGCTCCTTTGTTCCCCGTTAAGGACTAAACAAGTGCAAAAAGACCGGTATTTTAATTCCTCCAGAATTAAAAGGGTGATTCTAATACTAGGCTATGTAACATCCCAGCACTCCTGGAGGAGGGCCAAGCTACACAGTAAAACAGATATCTCCTGACCTACTTAGTTCATTTGTCGAGAAGCAGGAGAAGTAAGATGCAAGAACGAGTCGGAACGCTATAGGCAACAGCCAGATAACAGGGTCAGTTACAAGTGATTGGATTCATTTATCATTGTTCACAAGGTACGTTTCTAGTCGACTAGCTCAAGTCTTGATCATCCAAGGGGTCACTAAGCTATATTATTGCCCATCAACAGAGAAGGGTCAGCTAAAAATTAACTAAAAGTACCAAAATTGCATCATCGACGTTAAAACTGCTACTTTAACGTAAAGGCCTATTCTCCACCATGAGATGATATGGATCTAATGTACATTAATTTTTCCACATTGTGCCAATTATTCCCAAAAGCTCTAGAATAAAAGACATTCTTAAAACAGAGACAGCATAAACAAGCAATCGACCGTACTCAGCACTAAGAACATAACTAACAACCGGGTTTAACAACACGCACCTTCCCCTTTTGTCCTGAAGAGGCCACAAGCTATCATCGTAACCTTGAGACAAAACTTTCTGCAATTGAACCCTGAACACGCAAATTCAAAAACAATCAGAATTGAAAAGAGAAGAAAGAACACGAGATCTACAGAACATATTACTTTCCGGTGCCGATGAAATCGTCGAAAGTGAGAGTATTGCTGTTCCAAACAACAGCAGTGAACTCCCTCAGCCCTTCTATCAAGTTAAACGTGAATTTCTCCTGGAAAGTAGGGTTCTTCCCTCCGTCTATTCAACAACAACGACAATTAATCACAACAAACTTGTATTTGCGGCCTAAATCGAAGTTTAATAAGTCGTACCTGTACAAGTACGCGTACGGTACTTAGTGCTAGCATATTCAACACAAACGTACGGATCTTGCCTTGAGATCCACTCAGTGTCTTTCAATTTGTTACAACCAACAACTATCAGACATAGATAGATAGATCCACAAATTCAGCTACAAAAATAGATTTAAACACAAGGCAAATTACAAAAAGATTATGACTAAAAAATTGTACCTGTGATCTCGAGGAGCTGGCCTTGTATGCCAGTAATCGACATGGAAGAAGAAGAATAATAATCAGCGATGATGATGATGAGGTTTTGTTGTGTAGCTACGTTTTTTTCACAGACCTAAGCTTTATGTTTATATAAATATATCACAATCACAAAAAGTCTACTGGCTTTTTATATATATATATGAGAAGAAGAGTTCAATTTGCAATTATGTAAATTTAAAAGGGTTGACCGAGTAAACTCGGTTTTAGTTTGCCGTTTCCTATGGCTTTCCTAAATGTGAAAATAGGGAAGATTCTAGGGGCTTTCGTGTAATTTGGCCCCGCGTAAACTGATTTCGTCCGTAACGAGTGAAAAAACTAAAAAGGACTGTTTTGAGTTTGAATTCGTTTACAAGTTTTGGATATTGTTAAAAGTAAATAATGTTGTTTCCAAATAATATTCTTAAGTTGTCGAGCTTGTCCCCACCTCAAGAATTGTCAATGTTTCTTATTGTATTAATTCAAGAATAATTCCTTTAAGCTTTAGTTGTTATTGGTTTGTCAAGTGGTACAACTGTTTTTAACAAAAAAAAGTGGTAGAACTGTAAAATATGGAAATACATCAGAACAATTGTTTCCCGAAGAAAATCACAACAATTTTGTTAGTGATCACATCAATAAAAATGTCATATATTTAAATTGACAAGTTAGTATGAGGTACTATAGACCAAAATAAAACCCCAATATCTAACACTACGTAAAATAAAACTACATTACTGCTAAATTTTTTTTTTTCAAAGAAACGCCTACTTTTACTTAGTGACAAACCCAATAGATTAAATTAATATTGATAGTTTGATACTATGGACGGAGGTCAATTTGTCCTTTTGAGATCCCTTTCCAAGTTTTATAACTATTGTTTTGGAGACATGGATTACTAAACAAAAATTCAAGTGAATTTTGCTAAAAAGTTTAGAGAATCTTTATGTAATTTAGTGAAATGAAAGTTAATATCAAAATTAATACTGACACAATTTTAGGCGAGAACAATATGGACAACTTAAAAATATTACTCCGAATATTTGCTTTGGCAGTAACATGAACATCAACCAATAATTTAATTATAAACATATAGTTGACTAGGTTCATCTATGTAATAATAATAATCATCATGGTGGTGACATAAGAAAGGTATGACGTTTTAAACAAACTTTCTTGGATTAGTATTTTTGTGGGTTCGACACTTCTAATATTCTCTTGAAGAATTTGTTTCTATTTCTCTTTGATTATGATGACTTTGTCTTTAGTCTTCACCTTTCTTTAAAAGCCAACTTGTTTCTACTCCATCTCCTAATGCATAACATTTACTCAACAATTTCTATTCCCAGACAGTGCGTTAAGTCAATGACAACATTTGGGACAAGAAATTGTCACACCAACGGGAAAATTTGATATTTCAGATAATTTTATTTTTATGGACTGATAATTGAGATAATTAAGGCTAAACCAAATAAACGGAGCATTATAAGATAATAAGCCGATTTTTTTCGATGAAAGAAAATAAGCGGTTTGGAGTACTAACCAATCGAGAAATTATTTCGTGCAACCGTTACACGGTGAGGTGACACAACAAGTCGGTTATTTATGTGTAGATACACGGTTGGGATGGGATTATACAGAAGTTATTTCCTATAATTTAGAAAAATATTTTAATCACAATCGTTGGTTGCACCACGTACGTCAGCAATGCAACGATTGCATAAAATAATTTTTCCAACCAAAGGCGCTTAAATGTTCAATAAAAAAAATTAAAAATCATTGAGGCCTAATTATGTCAGCAATCTGGTAAAAACTTTTTTCTCTTGATCTAATATTTCAATTTTCAACAATCACTAACAAATTCATAAAAAAAATAATGTTATTTGTTCTTTTGTTGATTAATAGATTTCCAAATTTGGGCACCTAGATCCTTAAACATTACGCCATTAAATGCTATTTAGATTGTTATTTGTATCATTGTTTACCATTAAAGGGTTTGTAGATTAGAAAAGGCATACATATCTAACTTTGTTTTCCATCTAATAAGTAATAACTACTTAAGCCATTGTTTTGATTTCTGACTAGTAAATCAGTTTTGGCGAAACGAATTACCGTAAAATTCCTTGGAAGTTGGAACAATGGGACTACTATGTTGTACCTATTAATGAGAATTCAACTCCATGAAAATTCGAATCAGAAGCAGTGAAATTGAACAATTTATGGAGCGTACACATCATTTGAATTTGAAAAAGGAGAAAATAAGAAGAAATGATTACATCTACACCCTTATGCATGTATATAAAAAGTTGACCTGAATATGAGTTCGTTTAATACAGGCATGGATGCTTTACAGAGAAGAAAGGTCACTGGAACTAGTCGATTCTTTTCTTGGCCATTCGGGGAACTTAACAGAAGTACTACGGTCAATCCATATCGGTCTTTTATGCGTCCAACAATGCTTGAAAGATAGGCCAACCATGTTATCTGTGGTTCTTATGTTAGGAAACGAAGGCGCACTACCTCAAGCAAAAAAACCTGGTTTTTTCACGGGAAGAGATATTGTTAATGCCGACTCTTCAGTGAGCTCAAAAAAAGCAAGTTCATTTAACGAAATGACCATCACACTGCTAGAGGCTCGATAAATAAATACGATACTATTGGTAGCCCAATATTCCTTTCTATCTCTTATAATCTGATAGTCACCCTGATTCCTTCTCTTTATTGCTTGTTTGTAACATCGTGTCTTTATTTGATTAAGTTTCAGTTAAATCAAAGGCTGTTGAAGTTGAATACTTCAAATAGTCTCCATACTGCAGGATGAAGAAGAAAATTTTCTTTCTAGAACTATTTGCCGGTTTCATTGTATTCATCGCTTGTGCTATTCATATGGTTATGGTTCTCCCTGTGATTTCTTTGCTAGAATTCTATGTACACACAAGTGGATATAAAACAATAAGCTTAAGACAAATAACTGGTAAGTATGTCTGTGTTCTTTCAACTACCTGTAATAAACCAAATTTTCAGTATTTTCTTCCACGGTGTTCCCGAGATTCTTAGTTCATTGACATGCTCTGATTTTTGTTGAACTTTAGTGATTGAATCCTGTAAATTGATTTTGATGTTAGAGACAAATTAATAAGCATCTAAAAACAATAAGATACATGCGGCACATGATAATTACAATTTCTCAACATTGAGTAGGCAGAGACTCTGATAAAGTGATGATTATAATGCTCCTCATAAGCCTACATAAACCACAATAACAGTCAGAAAGATTATCTAACACTCCTCTTTTGAAAAAATTGATGATCTTTGTTGGAATGCGGTTAATAAACAGTCCCCAAAGGAAGGCTTTCATTTTAGAGGGTGCTTGGATGGACCATAAGTTGGATAATAAAACTCACTTGTGGCATATGTTGGGATGACTCGAGGCCAGCATCTGGAGAGTTGAGTAGGCTGATTTATCGCTCTATGCACCGGAGTGATCGAAGTTCTAAACTCATGATTCGCTTGAGTTCCTGATAGGCACTAAGATTTCAGGTTCATGTTGTAGAGTTCTGAAGAAGAGTCGCTACCTACATGAAAAGTTCTCACTTCCATTGTCACTTCCACATCCATCCTCTTCGATTCATTCGCACGTGTGGTTATAGAGTGCACCTCCGGAAGAAGAGATTAAGTAAAGTATATGATAACGCTCTTGTAGTGTACTATTGCCGATCCAAATGTGTCTCCAAAAACTGATGTTTCTACCATTACCTAGTTTCCATCTAATTACTTCTTTAAACCAGTTCGAGTTCAGGCATTTCGGGTTCAGATTTTGTGAATCTTTCCACCACGTAGATTGTCCATTCAGATGGCTAGTGGGGGTGTGCAAAAAACTGCATGCAGAAAAAGTTACCGTATCTTGAAAGTAAAACCTTTCTCCACAACGATTTTTCTTCAGCTAACAGCCTTCATTTCCATTTATTCAAGATGGCGAAGTTAAATCACTCTAGATTCTTAATACCAAGTTCACCTTGTTCTTTTTTCGAGCAAACGGTGTCCGATTTTACTTGTGATTGAGTCGCGCCTGACGTTCAGTGCCTTCTGGTCATGATTGTAATCTCGGTTCGAATCGCCCCTAGCACCCAGTCTCTTTGGGGCTTCCGATGGCAGTGAGCGATTCGCTCTTTCTTGACTGCTTCTGCACTTCTCTACTTTTTTGGCATAACTTCTTCCATTAGTTGTCCAAATCATGGACAGTGTTTTTGCATTGGAGACTTCCCTGACTTCAGAATGACATCAATTACTTGTCTAGCTTATTTCCCAATAACAGCTATTTTCCATGCAAAGTTGCTCCATCCTGTCAAGTTACGTCTTAAACCTATAAAACACAAAAACATAGCTAAACATAACACAAAGCTAAAAACAATAACAAAATTTAATAAGTATCAATTCATGCAAAAGATGAGTGTTTTGCACACTCATCAACATGGTGGCTGCCGAGGAAACCACAAGCGTAGGTCTCATTGGTGCAGCAATAAAGATCAAGAAACACTGTAAAAGAAACTTAAATGGAGTACTGAATTCTTTCTCACTGGGAGGGAAAATGAAGTCTCCAGTTAATGCTTGATCATCACCTCATCCTCGTCCACCATCGGAAGGTTGAGGAGCGAGAATGTAACTCAGTCACCCCTCATCTTCTAGAAGCACCTCAAGTAGTCATGGAAGTGCTTGGTGCTTCTGACACAGAAGATCACTCACAATCTGATTATAGAGAAGAACCTCTAAAAACTGAATTAAGCGGAGGTCATAACCGATTTTGTAGTCCATTCAAGAAGATGAGCAACATAGTATTTCTGAATGAGTAGAAGAACTATCTTTGTTCCTGCAACGAGAAACAGAAAATGAACTTTATGCAGATGAAGATTATCGAGCCTCTGTTTATACCAAGCACGGTGAAGCTGCCACATATGAGAGATGAGGAAAGAATTGTTTAATACTAGAACATCGTATGTGGAAATAAAATTGTGGCGACAACAATATAGAAGAGTGCATGATTGTGCAATTATGGGCATTAAGGACTGAAGTAGAGTTGTATCTTTCTCTAGTGAGGCTGCTATGAGAATACTTTTGCTGTCTGCACTGATGCGCATAACCTCTTCAGAAGTCTATTAATTTTTTTCTCTTTGAAAGGGTCTACAATCTGCTTGCAGTATAGTATTTTGTAGTTGAAGTACAGGGAAAAATTCCCTCCTCCTCCTGGTATTTTTACTTGATCATAAATAGTCTTGATTCGTTAAATTTTTTAATGACTTCTTATTTCTCATCATTATTGATAAAGAGATGGTGTCATAGTTGTGCATATATGATATATGTTGAAGCTTAAGGAAAAAGTAGCATGCATTTTTTTTTCTGGACATTACGTAGTATGCAATTAATCGTCATGTTTATTTCTAATCAGATGCAACAAGGTCTGTTATGCGTTCAAAAACTACAATACGACCTACCAGTAAAGACATGATTAGATTTTTTCTTCTGGGAAACGATGATGAGATTGGTCATGCACATAGAATTCACACAATACAAGTATTCTGAACTTTAGAATGCACAATGCATTGCATTGAAACTTCAACGTTAGAGAAATACCTTCTTACATATTAATCTAATGCTCTGCATGGCTGGGTAATATACCGAACTTGCTTATTTTGAGCTCCCTGAAGTTTCAACTTCCAGTGAAAAAAAGCAGGTTGATAAGCCTTAGGCAGCTGCACGCCTTCGTTTCCCAGCATCAAAACCACCGAAGACATTGTTGGCCTTTCTTCCATACTTTCTTGAACACATGAAAGAGCTATAGTCCCATATTCGTATCGAAATGTTCCTAATTAATAGTTATTATCTACTATTTTTGTTTAAGGACGTTAGTTAATTATTTAACAATATTAAAGTATAAAAATTCAAAATTGATATTTATGGTTTCGTGATGCCAAATAAAAGATAGAAGGATGCATACTACATAAATAAAGATAAACACTAAATTTAACAATTAATAATGTATGTACGTATAAACAGTTTCGTTTATAATCTATCACCGATTAAACAACTGCAAACTTCACATTAATATGAATATTTTGTTCATAATGTAATTTCTTTATTCATGTAAGGACTAATAAGTACTCGGTGTGAATTATATATAAGTAAAATTGAGTTAATATCACACGTTTTTTGCTGGGAATAAGAGTGTGCATAATTGGAATCTTCAATATACCAAATCTAAGATGAGAGAGAGAGAGAATCAAGAACACGTATATCCGCGTACTAAGATTCACAAAATCTAATACTCCAACGGTAATAACTTCCCAAACATATTCTCAGTGTTGAAACCCTCATTCAACTTATTAGAACTATTTGATCATTAGAAATTTCAATAACAAATATATATTTAGATTTCAATACAATCCTAGTCCTACCAGGCCTAGCCAACTCGTTAATCATTCACTGCATATATACATGAATAGTGCTCTGTTCTCACATAAAAATTACTTTAGTCTTTAATTACATTACCCCAGAAACTATATAGAAGCTGATTCTCACACAAAAATTCTTAGTAGCATTATTGATATTTGATAGAATGGATAAGAAGTTGAAAATTGAAGATTTTGATGGCATCATTCCGCCGCCTGATTGGAATCCGCTCGACATGTTAACTTTTGTCGCATTGACAGATGCCGATAAAAACGGAATAGTATATAACAACGCTAGGCAAGTAGTCCCATCTCAGTCCGTGACAAGAAAACGAAAGCCTAGGCATCACTGGGACGACAACGACGTTGAAGAAGTCCCGTAAAAGAAGCCAAAGTGTAGCAAGATCAGACTCGTTATCCCGAGGAATAACAGAATTGTGATAAGTAACGATAATGGACCACAACAATCCCCTCCTCTGTCGGACGAGTTCAAGAAAGCAGTTCTTGAACTGTCTGGTGCATCTGGAAATCCGATCATCGATCATACTTTGGTTATTCAGAAGACACTGACTCAGACGGATATGAGTACCGGTCAAAACCGATTTTCGATTCCCTTAAAGAAATCAGTTTCAGAGATTTCTTGAATGAGACGGAGAAGGATTGGCTTTGCACCCGCGACTGTAAAGGGAACTTGAACTATATGGAGGTGAAAATTATCGAGCTGTTGATGAGACAAGGCAATGTGAAGTTGAGCAGATGGGAGATGAAGAAAGAATCTGGAAGTCCTAGTGTATCTTACGTTCTTAACAGAACATGGAACAAGATTGTGTCCAATAACAATTTGAAACAAGGCATGATTATGCAGTTATGGGCGTCACGAATTGACAGAGTGTTGTATTTGTCTCTGGTGAGGGTTCCATGAAAATCAAGATGTGGATTGAAGGCAATCTGCTGCTGCTGTGAAGATATAGTTTAACTCTTAGGCTATACATTGGTCTCTTGTTTGTTTTGGTAGTCAGCACTATTTTAAAACAACTTTTTTTGGAATTATTTTCAAATACGTGCAAATTATTCTTTCTTGTGTAAAGAAGGGACTCAAATTTCAATTTGTGAATGGGACAAAATTGTTTATATATACATGTTTTTAGATTAGTAAAAACATATTGTACATGGATTGCTACTTTCACAGGTTTGATTTGATAGAAGAAATATTATGGGAATATTGGAATTAAACGAAGTAGTATAGTAGTTAATAAAATTGTTCAATAATTTCCAATAAAATGGCAAATTTTCTGTGTAAAAAGAATATTAAAACCACTATCAAACTGCTCATTAGAATGGACAATTCTATATGTAAAATAAACTATATCTGATGGTAAAGAGTTTTAGGGACGAAAATGATTAATGATCAGTCTTCAGGAGAAGTCCTCCATTGTAGAGGGTACTTGGATGAACTATATAACTTGGAGAACAAAATGCACTTGTCTGATATGTTGGGATGATTTGAGGTCAGCATCTGGAGAGTAGTGTGGTCTGACTTAACTCTGTATGGACCCGAGGGATCGAATTTCCAAAGTCATGGATCGCTAAGTCACTCATTGTCGTTCTGGTGATGCATGATAAGCTAGTCATCATATGATCTATAAAGTTTTTCTTCTTTACTTCCGTTTGTCTTGTATACTGTTCATTAGCATTTGAGGTTTGGATTGAATTAATTTATTTGTGTTCCAGTGAGCTAAAAGTATGAAATACTAACTTAAATTGAGTAGGAACAATCCTAAGCTGTAAGTGTATTGATCATGGTAAGTATTCTATATGCATGTGGACAATGTTGAAGTTCTAAGTGATTAACTTTAACAAGAATTGTAAGAATGGATAACCTTTCACTGAAATTAGCCACTCCAACTGTAAGTGTCCATGTTGATACATAGATCTAATTTCTTTGATTCGTGGTGTTTGCAAATGTTTGTAAAATGACTTATAAACTTTTGAACTCACATTAACACTCCTTGAGTGTTCATATCAATTGCTTATACTTTTACTTCCTTCAAAAATGCAAGGAAAAATAGAAGCGTCATCTGCTTCTGCACGGGATCACTGTAATTAATGTCATTAACGGTGAGGTATATCATTTGACTCTGAACTAAGCTTTTCTGTATTCCACTCCAGGGGCAAGTTCAGAATGCATGCAATGATTGGAATCATCATACTTACCATGATCCTAATTAAATTGATATCCTAAAGTGTAAAGTTTGGGTAAATAGCTTGTTGGCCTTCAAGTGCAATAAGTATTACTGTGAAGCTATGATATCTATTAGGAATTGTTGGGACAATTCTATTGAGTGTAATAAAAAACAACTTCTCTTTTCTTGCATACATTACTTCTTGGTATTGTCTATATATTGTCTGGACCAAAAGTATAGTTAATTCGTTGAAGAGGCTTGTTTTTCTCGTATACAATGTTTCTTAATTCACATTCAGCTGGCATATTCTCATGCGGATGAGGGCTCCTGAAGAAGGTTCATGTGATCCTATTGCACCTCTTGATCCTCCACACGCACTTCATGCCTTTCATCGTGTTTCTTCAACGGATGTCCTGAACGAGGTACCAAACTTCTCACTGAATTTAAATGTATATTCTTATACATTTTCCAATATCCTACCTATTTTTCTTCAGTCATTTGTCAAAATCTACACTTACCATTGTCCTTAAAGAAAATTGTGAACACAAGATCATTGGACTTTCTAGATTTTGTGTTCTGTGATTAGGCTTGAATGCAAATGAAACAACTATAACTGTATCGTGTATGCTCAATTTTCAGATACATGCTGATCTTCAGAATATCATTTGCTCTCCCTTGTAGTTTAGATAGAGATCGGGTACTCGTGAGAAGAGAAATTAGAGAAATAGGAGAGAATAAATAGATTTCAGAGGATTAGAGACATAATAAGATAGAGAAGAGACAGAAAGTAGGGAGAAAATTGCAAACAACAATCATATAAATCAATTCATCATAACTTGTCTTTCAAAAGAACCTAAACCTCTATTTATAGGTAAAGAAAATAAAACCTAACAAAACTAAAACTCTAAACAAGATAACTATGAAATAAACAATAACAAATAAATAAGACTCCTAACCATACTCGAAAACAATAATTAAACTCCTAATCTAACTTGAACTCTTGATTTCCATCATTCTCCCCGGCTTGAAAAAACTCGCCCCCAGAGAGTTTGCATGAAGATGCTCGTCAAGAAGTGTGGAAATCGAGTGAATGCAACAATCGAGTCTCCAATTTCTTCAAGTCAGGATGACCTTTCCATCAAACTAAATACATCAAAATCCCATCTCCAACCTTGTTTCGAGCATAGGTTTCCTTCAGGATGAACAACTGTAACAGTTGTCTGTGAAGTAGCATAGGAACCAAAATTGAAGAAGTAGCAAAACCACCTTTATTCAACTCTAATTTATCAGAGTGCATGTCAATAATCAATTTATAATCTTCAATACTTTGTGCAAATTTTGGTTGAAAATCGGCATGCAAATCATGTTCAATAGATGGTGACCTGCAAGACTCAACATCCTTTTCACAATTAGTCTCTGAACGTAACTCTGCACTAGTAGTCTCATAAGATGAAAGTTCCTGGTTATCTTCAGTAGACTCCTCTTGATGCAGATAATTAGAGAACGAATGACCAATTTCTTGAGATGTATCACACACAACTTCTTGATCAACGCCTTGAGAGGACTTGAAAGAATTATCAAACTCTTCAGCTGAGACAATCTTCTGATTCATAGACTCACCGACTTGAAAAGTTGAACTACCCGAATAAGTTGACCTTTGGCGTTCTTCATAAATTAAAGCTCATGAAACAAAGTCTCAGGCCTACACAAATCAACTATTCCCTTGAGATCATCTCTTAACCCATTGATGAATTTTACAGTTGTCACCAAGTCTTCTTCTTGAATGTTGCATCTTTTCTTCAAGTCGTTAAATCTATTAAAGTATTCACCCACACTTGAAGACAATTGTTTCAAATTTAACCACTCATTGAGTAATTGCATTCTATAGAAAGAATATGAATATTTTTCTCTCAACATATACTTCATCTCCTTCCACAAAGTTATTGGTAGTTTATATTCTTGCTCGCGTTCCATCCCAATACTTTGCCAATATTCTCTAGCAGACCCTTTTAATTTTATTTCAGCAAAATGGATTTTAACCATGTCTGCCATGCCATAATATTCAAAGTAGCCTTCTAAACACTTCATCCAATCATCAAAAGAAATAAAACCATATATCCCATCAAATTCAGGGATAACATTAAAAGACAAGTGCATAGGGTACCCAAAATCATGCTTAATGTTCATACTCTCTGTACCGGTCGTGATTGTAGATGTGATACGTACGACTATTATACTCCATGGATGAACTCCGATTAAACTACGAATCTGATGATGGCTCGAAGTTGCAAATTTGGGCTTGATGCTGATGCTGGTGCAGATCTGGAATTGCCGCTGGAGTTTTTCTTCTTTCTGACAGTTTTTTTTTTTTTTTTGTATTTTTCAATTTTCGGATTTTTTTTTTGGACAAATTTTTTTTCCTAAAGGAACTCGAAATTTGAGAAAAAATCTTGAACGATTTTTTTTTTTTTTTTTCAAAACAGAAAAATTTAACGAAACAGAATAATGCAACGGAAAATAAATGATAGGTATGGCTCTGATACCAAATTGATAGAGATCGGGTACTCGTGAGAAGAGAAATTAGAGAAATAGGAGAGAAGAAATAGATTTCAGAGGATTAGAGACAGAATAAGAATAAGATAGAGAAGAGACAGAAAGTAGGGAGAAAATTACAAACAGCAATTGTATAAATCAATTCATCATAACTTGTCTTTCAAAAGAACCTAAATCTCTATTTATAGGTAAAGAAAATAAAACCTAACAAAACTAAAACTCTAAACAAGATAACTATGAACTAAACAATAACAAATAAGTAAGACTCCTAACCATACTAGAAAACAATAATTAAACTCCTAATCTAACTTGAACTCTTGATTTCCATCAAGTTTCCTGCCACATAGCCATGTAGTGAAAAGCCTATAAATACACTAAACTAAAGCACCTAAAAATTTGAGAGTATAAATCATTTTTACTGTCCAGCTTTGAATGTTAGATCTCATGCTTCATGATTTACTGGGTGATGGATAGTCTTAATATGAGTGTAATCATAATTAATCATGTTTCAGGAAGGACGCCACACATTTCGTGGAGGATTTTGGAATTATTTTAGCATGGGTAAGTTTTTGTTTGGAATTTCCCCCCATAATCTTAACAATGTAGCAAGTACTTCTAAAAGTTTCTAATTTTGTTTAGAGTCCTTTGGTAAGATTTTTTAAGAATATCTAGTGAACTTTTTCAGCTTCATAAAAATGAATGTTTCTAGATCTACTTTATATTTGGCAACTTCATCCTATTTTCGGTAATTTACAGAACGTGGAGTGTATTGATCACTTAATATGTTTCCAGTTGCATTTTCATATAGATAGGGACTGGATGCATTTATTTTTTAGTCCAACAAGCCAAAATTAAATATTAAAGAAAATACAATTGTTATTAGTAGTATTTATTACAATATGACCATCAGAAGACTAAATGAAGATGCTATACTCAATCAAAATGAGTGGAAAGATATGAGTCATGTGTTGAAATAGAATACATGCGTGATGGATACAAGAATTACAGGCTTGGTTGATATTTTTTTCGTAGTAGAATTATTTCTCCCAAACAAGGAATCTGGTTAAAAAGAAAAATTCAATAAGTGATGGATTCAGTTTAAGCAACTCTCAAGCTACTAGATCAATGACCTTCTCTTATCCTTTTCCCAATCTTGAGTAATCTTCTGTCCTTATCAAACTTTTATGTATAATGTAAATTTAACGATGAATGTGGGGTTGTGAATTCATAAAGAACTAAAGTATGAGCACTTGTTGTGCTAAAGGCTTGATGGTGCATTCCGCAACTCAGGAGTCGTGTAACTTTTCACTTGTGCGATACTTAAGGGTACCTGCTGATTTAGGTAGATAGATTACAAACTTTCTAGTAATTCTGTAAACCGGCTGCCAAGCTTAATTATGAAACTCTTATTCTTAAGAAAAACTGGAATATAAGATGATGCACATGTGCTGTTTGCAAGTGGCTCATAAGTTATGATATAGTTTCATATTGGAACAAATTTAACTTAGTTTGGGAATAGGATATGATGTGCTTCTTCATGTGTTTCCGGAAATTATATTGTATTGTTTCAAATGTTTCATGATGTGTTTAACAAGTCTTGTGCTTAAGTAAGCCATATTCAATATCAATTGTGAATCCATTGAAAAACCTGAATATCATTGCAAGAAATAACTCTCTTGATGTATCATTAATAAGGGGTCGAGACCTTCCTGATTGGTAGCCTTGCATAAAGTCATGCCTTTTTCCTTTTGGGAAGATAAGAAAACCGTACTAAACCAAACTGATGTCATTTAAGCAAGACCCCCATCTTTGATAAATCACATGATGCTTTTCATAGAGTGCAGCAAGTCTAGTTCAAAACAGCTTCAAATGCAACAAGAAGCTCTGTAACTAAACGTAAAACAGGGATTAATTTGCTTTCAATGACAATCAATTCATCATGGAGTTTAAAACCTTTATTGCAACTCATTAGAAGCTGTAAAGAACAACTTGAATGTTTTACTCTTCCCGTTTGTTGCAGCTGATGATTGTTTACCATCAATTTATAACTATTTTTCACATGATTAGAAAAAGCCTACATATCTAACTTTGTTTTCCATCTAATAACTACTTAAGAGCCATTGTTTTGATTTCTGAAGAGTAATCAGTTTTGGCGAAACGAATTACCGTAAAATTCCTTGGAAGTTCAATGGGACTACTATGTTGTACCTATTAATGAGAATTCAACTCCATGAAAGTTCGAATCATAAGCAGTGAAACTGACCAATTTATGGAGCGTACATATCATTTGGATTTGAAAAAGGAGAAAATAAGAAGAAATGATTACATCTACACCCTTAAAAATTTAGTCTAATTACAATAACATTCTTTAGCGTTCTAATAATCACACAAACCCTTCTTAATATTAAAACAAATATTATCAATAAATCACTCTGACATTCGAATAACAAAGACATCCCTAAAGATGGAAAAAATGTTACACATATACCTATTTTTACATGTTTCTTGAGCTCTCTGAGTGTGACTGCAATTATTCAAAGAGTAAGGAAGACTTGTCTAATTGAGCCAAATATAAGGGGTGTTATATAATTACCCCAAGAAGAATAAACCCATATAACCCTCTTCTAAGTTGTACACGTGCCTTGTTTTAGCTTTCAATTTTAATAATAATAATAATAATAATATTTAGAACTTAACCAAGTTCCAAATAGCCAATGTTTATACCAAAAAACATGATCTACGTATGATTGAGAAAATCTAATTTCAGCAGTCTGTTCATCCTTACATCAAACTTACACTATATCCTATCAAAATCAAATATCTGAAAGAAGTCACCACACCACATTTCTTCAACGACATCAAATTAAATAGATACATAGCTAAACTATTAGCCATTATTAAACTCTACATATCCAAGCGAACAACAAATAATAATCGAATCAATGAATTTAATAAAACCAAGGAGATGCACTTATTTATATTCACAAGCATCTACACCAAATGATATCGAATAACGCCCATACCTTAGTCGCTTTCATCATCTTCATCATCTCCAAATGAAAATACTGATGCATCAGCAGCCATTGCCTTGAACTCACTCACCTCACCGACTGAGCCAGAGGCCCGGTGGCCCGACGAAGTTTCCTTCTTTGGCTCTCCATGAGTAGAAGCTGAAGTTCCTAAAGAGACTTGTTCTGTTTTATCTGTCAAGTTAGCAATTCGACTCGTATTGTTATTGGATATACCATCTTTTGTATTTACGGTTGCATCAATGGGCCTAGATTTTGAAGAACCGTAATCATCACCCTCATTGTCAGATAACTCGTCCTTATCTTTGTTTGGATCCTTTGCAGCTGCAGATTCCTCGGCAGGACGAGCATTTGAGCTTGATGTCGTATTTGATTCACTAGCAGTAGTTTCCGATGGAGGCCTAGTTGAAACTGAAGTTGTATCATAGTCCACAAGCACAACTTCAACTTGGAATCCGGGGGATGGTAGTTTTCTCTATAGTGAATCACAAACTTATCAGTTTGTAGCTATTCAATTTAAAAAATGGAGTAGTTATATTTACATGAGGTATGCAATAATTTAGAAACATTCATTTCTATTTGACTAAATACAGAAACACAGTCTGAAAGTCAAAAAAAATTACAGATAGACCCCTTTAAAATTTGCCCTTAACATTTGAATAGTTACAGGTAAAACTCATAAAGTTTGTAAAGTAGTTAAGACAAACCTACTTATCTTATAGTAATTTTAAAGCTTGCGTGAGTGTCTCTGGAATTTGAGCCGATGATATTTTACCCATTGTGTCATATGAAATAGACACATTCTCCCCATGCGAATACTGAATAGGCAAATTACCACCCAGTGTTATGTTAAATATGGCATATTACCCCTGTAATAAAATTAGGCAGACTACCCCATGTGATTAAAGAAGTTGCACATCATCCCCTAACACTTGCGTATAAGAGGGGGGTATTTTGCAACATAGAAAAAACATAGGGATATTGTGTGCCTATTTAATATAACAAGGGGTAATCCGCCTACTAATTATATTTTGTAGAGGGGTGATGTCTCTATTTTAACAAAACATATGGGTAATTTGCCTATTTCATTTTAATAGTGGGTTGTTTGCCAAAAATCCCTGTACTTATTCAAACCAGAGAGGAGTTTCTGTAATTAGGACAAAACTTTAGAGAGCGTACACGCAGTGATCCCATTTTCAAATAGGCAGTTTGAAAATGACTTTAGAAAAGTCGGGCCATTTCAGTCTACATGCGAGGACATTTGGACAATTTTTTTTACCTACTATACACATTACAAATGAGACTTTCATTCAAGGCCAGAAAGTTGGACCTAACTTCATCAAACCAAGCCCTTATTGGGTTTACATAAACTGAAGATTGTGAAGTTTTACCTTGTCGAAACCATCAAGATCGCTTGTGCTCAGAACTTTACGATTTTCAATCATTGTTGTGTTCAACCAGCTGGGAGTAAAAGAGAAAAACGTAAGTCCAAGTAATGCAACCATCAAAGCCAATTCTTCCAGAGTTACTAATGTACCCAAAAAAAAATTAAACGCCAATGATTATTTATACCAATAGAAGTCTCCCTGGTGATCACCAAAATGAATTTTGAAATCGCCTGCTAACTCTGTTAGGCCAGGCTCCCCAGGAAGTGCAAATACCATGACCCCTTTCTTGGGTGCATTAAACCAAAAATCTTCAGGCTGCAAAAGAACATCCGAGAGTTAAGATTTATACAAGGCCATATAAATTTCGTCAATTTCCAAGAAGAGGGAGTACTAAAGCAACGAGGCTTTGTGTGAAAACTTCTTCCAATAAGACATAGTTCACTGATGAATTGACGGAACATGTTCTTATGTAATTCATGGTCATATAAGACATGCAGTTATGAATATGTGTGCATCTTTGAGAAGATCAAACGTTGATTAAATAGTTAAAACAAAATCAAATATCAAAGTATGATTATAGATCTTGAATTTTTCGTAAAGCAGAATATACATCCACATGCATTAAGTTGGAGAATTGGCCGCCGAAAGGGGAGGCAAGGGTCACATAAATGAGTTCATTATTTAGCGTAACAGGGTTCCAAATCAAGTAACAATTCATAGAGCTCCTTAAGCATGTTGCTAATACTTACAACTAATATATAGTTTATCAAATTACACTGGTTTAAAGAAAGATAACTCACCGACAAATTATTGGTTCTCGGATGCTTTTTAGTTGAAAAAAGCACACCTGCAGAACAGAACTCGCAAAAGGTTAGATAAATTGTAGGTTTTCACATGAATCATAGTGTTACATAAAACCAATTGAATATAAATTTATAATTAATGACGTGAACAAAGTTTAGGGGGTGGAGGGTCACCATTATGATCAGAGACAGTAATAGAAGGCTTGATCCAGTATGGGCATTTATGCAACCGAAAGCCTCTAAGCATGCACCTGCATTTATGTAACTCATATGATTCCAAACAATACAATTCTCTAGGAGCCACACACATCCTTCATCGTCTCTCTTGACATAGAACAAAAGATTTTATGATGATATAACTATATTATTTAACAACATGACGGTTACCAGAACATCATGATTATTGGACAGAGAGCTGAAATATTATTTAAAATATAGATCCTACAAACACATACCTACGATCAGGCTGGTTTTCTCCATTGAAATAAGTCAAAATGCGTTCAAAATACTTGACATATCTCTACAAGATGAGATTAGATTTCAGAAGATGTAAAGCAATGTAGCAACAATTCTTTCAAAAACTTATGATAGATAGAACTCACAATTTGACTCGGTAGAACAAGGCCTTTTCCATCTATACATCTCTTGAGATTGAAATACTCTATTGATTCCTCAGCAGTGGGAAAGAACTGAAAATAACCGCAATACAATTAGATTGCAAACATAGAATCATATTCCCAACAAAAAGAAGACATTTTCAAAAGTATTTGGGCATATGGCGCATACAAGTAAAAATCAGGACGAGCTTTACCTTCAGATACAAGAGAAGACTAGAAATCATCAATCCTGTCCGAGCCATTCCAGCTTTACAATGCACTACCACGACATTTTCAATATCTTCTTTCAACCATGAATAAGCACTTTGGCAAAACGATATTATGAGTTGAATAGGAGGACAATTATGGTCATCAAATGGAAAAGTAGCCACCTGTAGGAACATGAAAGAAAAAAGATATATAAAAATCACATGTACTAATGTAACATCGGAATTTTACGTGGTAAGCTCAGTTTAGCTAACTTTCAAGAATGGCCCACATCAGATAAATCAAGACAGCTAAATAGCTATACATAACACTGACAAACTTATGCATAGACCAAATAACATTACAACTTCATATTCAAAACTTAGAACTCTGGCTCAACAAAGTGTAAAGATCTCATCTTGTGAAGACCATTGATCTAGGAGAAATTTGACGAATTCATAAGCTCCAACTGATCTTAAATCCCTCTTTCAATTAAATGAGAATAAAAGTCTAGTTTTACAATAGCCAGTAAGACAAACTACCTCTTACACCCCAAAGATTTCTCAAATTAATAGAAGAGGTAATTCTTTATAACACGAGTCTTCACGGGGACCCAGCAATACACACATTCATCAAAAGAATTTATGGGAGAAAAGGAAGAAACAGAAGTGAGGATGTTGTTACAGAATGGGGGACAAATGAACGAATAGAGGACTGATGTGCACAAACCCTCCAACCATATACAGTTGATTGCTCAATCCACTTCATCACATGAAAAGAGTATACCACTAGTTGCATGATTCAAACTAACAAGGAAAAATGACATATAAATAAATACACTATTTTCATAATTTAAACACTCAATTCGGCACAGTCAATAGAATAGTGCAAAATAGAAAATAACTAACCTTTCCCTCAAATAATGATGCATCGTATAATCTTTCAGAACAAAGGTTGTACACTTTGTACTTTTCCTGCGTGATAGAAGTCCATCTAAAGTGATCAATTTGAAAAAAATGATAAAACAAAGAATGAATTGCAATGTACCATACTATTCAGGACTTGGCACAGGCAACAAGATGTCGTATGTTTACAATGATAAAACTTGATTGAGTTAAATTGTCTTGACGCCATTACCTTGTGATAAGTTTCAAAGAACTGGATTACTTCTTCCATGTGGTTCCTATATAGCCCCTGAATCACAATCCTCTCAGGAATTAACGTAAATCAACATAAATGACAGTATCCAAATATGCGATGAATCAGATAGTGCACCTCCACATAGCCGAAAAAGCCAGAGCTCAGATCACCACCAGGGAAGCCCATGGCAATAATATTCTCTGTGATGTAAGTCATATCTAGATCAAACCCTCCTTCCTGTATAATACAAGGATTGTTAGAGATTCACATCAATTTGTGGGAGTGCTCTTATCAAATGCAACCCCGCTATTATGATTCCATATGTTCAAGGTGTCACATAGGTGTGATAACGACCAAGTAAATCAATAATAAAATCTTATACCTATTATGAAAACAATGTTTTAAATATGCGTATTTGTTGCCAATAAATGCAAATGAAGGGGAAAGACAATTGAAACAATCCATTTATCAAGAATGTCAGTCTAAAAAATGTAAACCTACCTGGTATCTTCGTTTATTTTGAGATACAACATGACGAGCTTTGACCTGCACAGCCTTCACGGCACTGTTGGACGCATCAACTAATCCTTTTGTAATAGTTCCAATAAAACCCGATGGAGTAGTGGGCAACGCCCCATCCGAATTTTCATCTGATTGTGGAGACACAGGGGACGAGCGCAATCCCAATCCACTAGTCAACCGTGCCAAAGGTGACATCTCCGAGTTTCCAGACGGTGATCCATCCTGAGATTTAACAAATGGCTGGGACATTGTTATATTTTTCGCCCAAGTAGATATTCCAGAAGCAGAGAATATCGAAGGCACATCACTTTCGGAATTGTCTGGCGCAGATTCCACTGAGCTGGATGTTGTTATCTCCTCACCTTTGGCATCCCGTGGATTTGACATCTCTGGAGGTTTCAGACTCATTTTTTACCAAACAAAGAGGTCAAAAGTTTCGACATGAGAACGATGACACCTAGCAGAAAACATCTGGGGTGTGAGGCTTAGCATAATAGTCGAAGAAAAACTGATAATTCTTTTATACTCATAGAATATCTCAAGAAACAGTAAAATCCCCCCTCAAACCACCCACACTCCTTTACGAGAAAAGAAAATAACCATAAAAGGAGCAAAACACGACCAACTAGGAGATTTGAGTCCAGATTACATCTTAGGAATTTCAATTCCAAATCCAGACACAGCTAGAAAAACCACTCACATGATATGATGATCGAAACTACACACTCACTTAATCCATGTAACGATATGTTACCGAAAACGTCGTCACCCCACCATTCTCAATGAATTGTGCAACAGAAGAACAATCAGACTATCACAAATGTGTTGGAACGAAGGCATCAAAATGAAAATCACAAACACATTTCAAATGAGTAAGTATTAATCAATCATACGATGCATGAGAAAGTATACATTTGCGGAAAATAACCCCATTATTTAGCTCATATGCGAATTCATCAACCATGCATATGTATTACTACATCAATCCCAATTATTTCGTTACATGAAACATTTGTAACGAGCAGGGGATCTGGGTAAAGCTACCAGAAAATGACGGTGAAAGGCGGCGGTGATCGCTTGGTCCGGCTAAACGACGTCGTGGCGTTGTATCGTAGTCGTTTTCTTCGGTGTTCTTGTTTGGAGATTCAAGTGACAGATCTTAACACTGTTTTCACCTTCTTTGTTTTTTTTATTCGTTATATCTGTTTTTATTTTATCGTCATTTCTAATTATTTATTTATTTATTTATTAAAACAATTAGTTGGGAGTATAGGCTTTTTTTTTTTCTTTATCCACAATGTTTATTCTTTTAACTTTAATTTATTTATGTAGTTGTTATTGCATTCTTTTACAACTAATTGCAATTGGTGAAGTAGTTAACTTTGATAAAACCATAAACTATTGCTCGAGTATATATGCCTATATTTAGTACTAATTAATAAGTTTTCTATATTGATAAAGAAAATCAATTACCAGTCTTTTGATTTTCAAAAGTAAACTCGTGATTCCAATTACAGCATAATTGCAGTAACCCCACGATGTTATCCCAAAATGTTTGAATATCATAGGATGTTCAAAACTCCTATCAGTAATAATAATAAAAAGGGTTAATCCCATTAAACCTCCCAATCTATACCCTCTTTTACAAGTTACTAATTAACCTTTATTTTTTTCCAACTAACCCCCCAACCTATTGAAAAATGTGCAAACTGCCCCCTGAAGCCATATCCAATAGTTAGAAATGTAGAAACGTGGCCAAATCCAACGGTTGGATTTGGCTTCAGGGGGCAGTTCGCACATTTTTCAATAGGTTGGGGAGTTAGTTGCAAAAAAATAAAGGTTAGGTGGTAACTTGTAAAAAGGGGTATAGGTTGGGGGTTGATGCATTTTACCCTAATAAAAAAAAGGATGTTCAGAATTGAAGCATTATACCTCTATAAAGTTAAGATTTTGTTATGCAGTTAAACATGTATATGTTGACAATGTTGACAAAGAAAAATTGTACACTCTATCCAATTTATGCACGTAGTCACTAGTAGAGAAAAAGGATGAGAAAGGAAGCATTTTTTCTTTCCTTTTTTTTTTTTTTTTTTTTGATAATTGAGAAAGGAAGCATTACAACAGTTACCACATTTCTGAATTCTGAATAAAAAGCAATAATGATGATATATTTACAAATACGCAGCCAATCTGTCCGTATAGGACAAAGGCCATAAATAGCTTAAAAGAAGAAAGAAGAACATTCCCACAAATCTAATCGTCCATCAATTGCACTATAAACCAAATTAAACCTTTTCAGCTCCAACAAGCCATTCACAATCAAAGGTTTTTGGTTCCTTAATGGCTGCTAACCTTCCTCCCACCAAGTAGTATCTTGGACCAGTTCGGCTTAGCATGTGACCTTCTCAATGCTTTTATTCCCATTGGATTGTCCTTGCTCTGTACAAACACAACCACAAACAATTACTAATCTTAAAAACCTTTATTTTAAAAAATAGTTTAATCTTAAAAACTTTTCAGAAGAAGCTGAGAGAGTTACCATCAAACAAGTGCCGGCATCAAGATCGCAAACAGGGTAGTCGTGAGGGCAGCAACTCGAGTTGTCATCGCAGCACGTAGCTGACTCCAAGGGGCAGCATCCCCAGCCAAAACAATAGTTGTCATACTCATAGACGCAGCAGCAAGTGGTACTCTCCGGGCACGTGTAGTAGTCATCACACATGGTAGGGGGCTTTACAGGTGTTGGAGGAGAGGGGCCGGGGTTGGGTGGGTTCTGTCCTTTCTTGATAGGGTACGAGGCTTCTACAGCAATGCCACACTTACCTGTGGTGATATTGGCCACATTACGCTCAAGTCTGATGTACCCATTTTCACCCCAGCTGGGACCCCATGAGTTTCTTACAATCCAGTAATCTTTTCCGTTTTCTGTACCGTATCCAACAGCTACGACTCCATGGTCTAAATCGGTTCCACAACGCCCAGTAAAGACACCCTAGGATGAAACATCAAATTGTCAATGGTTTAACACTTTCATTCTCATAATCAACTGAAAATGGTTCAAAAAATGTCATATCAGTAACAAAAATATACCAATACAGGTAGAGCATTAGAGGACTCTGTTATACAACTTAATTACGCAGAATGTACGCCATTAAAAACACGAAATAAGATACTAAATGAGGTTTGAAGTAGCACAATAATTTCTAAACCTCTTGATATTTTTGCTCCTAAAGCACATGAAACTCTTAAATCTGCAGATTATTCTGAAAAGGATGAGGCAAAAAATATGATAATCATACCGACTGGTAGAGTTGGAAGGCTCTGCCCCCAGCTTCAATGGCAACACTAACAGGTTGACCTGCTACTGCTTTCTTCAATGACTGTTCATCATTTTCTGGAACATCCTCATAGCTATCAATCGAGACTACCTTGGCATTTTTCTGAGAGAAGAAATGAACATCTGCTAAGCCACCAACTATATAGATATGCACTTAAAATTAAACAAAAATGCAATGCATTGGAACCCAACTTTGGACCATACCCGATATTGGTCACAAGTGCCATCACGAGCACCGTAAGGATAATCTTCCTCTGTGTCGATACCACCGTTCTTAATGATGAACTCAAAGGCATAATCCATAAGACCACCATTACAACCTTGGTTGTATGATGTATCACAATCGACTAGCTCTTGCTCGGACAAAGAAACCAATTCTCCAGTCACAATCTGATTTATCCCTTCAACAGCACCAATTGTGGAGAAAGCCCAGCAACTCCCTGCATTACAAATGAACATTCATTCCTTAATATAACTCTGAGGGAAATTTCTCATAACTATGTAAGAAAGCTCAATATGGCACAGCCAGATGCATATATTACTGATTGTACAACTTATAGTTATCATATTAAATACCAAGACCAGATAGAATCTCGAGCAAGTGAAAAATTAAATATATAAAAGTTAAAGTAAGATCGTCCATTTGTTGTTTAGAACTCATACATAACCAACCAATAAATCTAAATGACTTCTATCTCTGTTTAAGAGATTGAACAGTCAGTTTTGATTCCAATTCCTAGGAATGACATTATTTTCTCAAAAACTTCTACTTCAAATCATCACTTCCAAAGATTCTAAGAATCACCAAAGTAAAAATTCTACAAATATAATTTCCAAGCAACAAAAAGTCAACTTTCAAGTCCCAAAAAAACCAAAGCCAGTTCAAAACTTCACAGGAATACTAAAAATCTGTTAGGTAGCTGGGAAATTAGAATAATACATGTTTCGAAATACAAGTAAAATGATTGAAGAACTACCTTCCCTCCCTCCCCCGCCACCAGCCTAATTAGCTAATCTCTAAAATCATGGCCTTCCTTTAAAATATATTTCATTTTATTATTTCTTCATTGATAATTTTCTTTTGTAGAGCTTCAATCATGGAGCATGGTTGATGCTTTAGCAGTTCCTTGTAACGTTATTAACATACAATATTAAATGGAACCACCAAAATCGTGTTTTTTGCAAACAACGCTAAAAAAGAAATCACGTTAAATTTTCTGCCGTTTAATTTAGTAAATTCTAACCTTTGATAAATGTACATCACTAAAATTAGAACCTATACCATGGACCTGATGCTAGACATAATTTTTCATTATAGATACTAGAAAGAGAAAAGGCCAAACAGCTGCAATACATACATGACAAAAAAGAGAGGATAAAACAGAAATTGTTCAAAGAAAGCATATTCACATCAAATAGCAAATTATAATAAAGCCAAAATTTTCTCAAATCTGCTGGGAAAATAAATATAGAACGTTGAATTCAATTTTTATAGGATATAAATTCTCCAAATAATGAAAAAGACACCACATATGCTGGACCAAATCCTCAAATCAATTAACAAGTACACCAATCCCGGAGGAACCAAAACAGAATAACACCCAATTTCAAAGACCAACGTCAACACACCATTGAAACCCTAATATTCAGGGTCTCCTTATTCTAACAACAAATACGATTCAATTAGGCATAAAAAACAACAACAACATCAACAGCAAATACGTTTCAATTAGTCATAAATAACAACAACAACAAATACGTTCAATTAGTCATAAATAACAACAACAACAACAACAACAACAACAACAACAACAAAAATGCTCACCGCATTGACCCTGATCCTTGACCGGAGCAACGGCGCCCTTCTTCCTCCAATCAACGGACTTCGGCAGCTCCTCGCCGGCCTTAAACGCGTACCGATCACTCGCCTTCCGATTCATCAACCTCGTCTTCCGATCAGCCCTACCGCCGACGAACATCGACCTGTACTCCTCGTGCGTGAGATCCGCGAACCTATTGAGCCCTAATTTGTACGATCTCTCGACGGAGTTATGCTCGTCGATGAACCTCAAATTGTCCTTGAAGATCTCGAACCTTCTCTCCGTCTCGCCGATCGCGTTGTAGGCCTTGGCGTGCTTCACGAGCCAGGATTGGTAGAGCGATTTGAGGTCGCCGTCGGAGCGGCCCATGCTGTGGTCGTGGTCGTAGGAGATGATCGACATGTCGAGGGCGGATGAGGCGACGATGAGGAGAGAGAAGAGGAGGAGGGCGAGTTTCAGAGCCATTGTTGTTGTTGTTGATGATGAAGAAGATTGTGAGAGAAAAAGGGTGTGGGTGTGTGGAGTTTATATAGGGATTTTAGAGAGAGAAAGAGACAAAAGAATGATGGAGGGAGAGATTCAGTGAATGTGGGAAGATGATAATTGATTGGGGGAGGTGAAATGGGTGAATATGGTATGGTATGGGAAAGTTGAGTTTGTAGTGGATTGTAATTGTAAATGGAGTGGGTTTTTTTTTGTGTTTATTTTATGTGTGGTCTCTTTCTATAATATTTTCTTCACTAAATTGCACAAACTATCCCTATATTATTTAAAGTATTTATAATTAACTACACATACTCTCTCTATATTTTTTCTTTTATATTAACAACTATATGCACAGAATTCAGTCATAGTAAATACAATTCTAATGTCCATGTTTCTAATTGACTTAATTGGTAAATAATAATTTTTATAAATTAGAATAATATACTATATATTCGTTTGTAGGAGTCATATTTGATGTGGGGTGGGTATTTTTATATGCTATTATGATATGTCTATCACGAGTCATTTAACCGGAGGAATCCTCGACTTAGTTCGGGATCACCTGTACATTCTCAGTTTTACACTCTCTCTTTAAATTTTATTATTTGAATTTGTACTGACTTGAGCATTGGAATGTCTATGTCGAAGGACGTCGGCTAGTATCATGTGTAATATTTATTTTATTAGACCTAGAATTGTCCAATTGAAACTAGAATGAAAGAATCCTCGGCTTACTTTGGATCACCTACACTCAATTGAGGCACGCGAGATAACTGGTCGTCCTCGTGTAGGCACTTGCTTAAGGCAGTAAGAATTCAAACAATAAAGTGTAGAGAGAGAAAGCACAACTGAGAATGTGTTTTGTTTAGTGTAGAGAGAGAAAGCACAACTGTGAATGTGTTTTGTTTAGTGTAGAAGATTCTGCGCCAAGTCAATAATTCCTCTGTTCGAATTTCGGTTGGACTGTTCTTGGTCTGACATGGCATATCGGACTAGTATACAAAGATTGCATCAGTGGGGAGTAGCAGATGAAGATACCCTGCATCAATATTGTTATTTTATGACTTTGTAATTTTTTTTTTCTTGAAGATCTTATAGAATTATTGATTTTTTCTTCTTTTAAATTTCGAGATATGACAAGTTTCAGTTGTAGCAATATTCATTTATAAATGTTAAGAATTGTTATCTTTTTAGGTATGCTTTGATGAATTCAGATTTTAAGGGATATTTTATAGTTTTTGGTCTTTAAAAGAGTATTTGCTACAAAAAAGTTATACACGAGGTTGTTTGTCAATTGCAGATATTACAAGGTTAGTTTTTGCAATTTACTCTTTGTTTCTTTGTCATGGAGAAACGTATTATTTTTTTAAAGCTTTATTTACGAGAAAAAGATAAAGTGAATCTTTTTGAGGGGCCCGTGAGAGTAGGTTTCGGTATGGGGAATCATGTTCCTCGATTTTCGCGAAGAAAGTAAAATAAGGTATATTTAGTAAAAAAATAATGGAGGGTGTCCACTTGATTAATCTAATTTCTTGGGGATAAAGTATATGAATAAAAAGAATTAAGACATACTGGTACAATTTTTGAAAATAATTAATGGTTGTTCCCTATAAGGTTTCATATACAGGTCAAAACTTGATAAAGAAAAGGAAAATAATTCAAATATAAGTCTTTCTTTTTGAAATCGTATGATTTTAAAAGTATTTCTCCCCAAAACTTGTGGAATGAAATTGTGACCCTTGCCATAATTTTTGGATACGAATAATGGATTTCCATGGGATCTTAATTTAGTTAGCAATTTATATTTTGTTCCGTTTATCATTGATTATTCATGTGGTTTATATATATATATATATATATATATATATATATATATATATATATATATATTATAGACATACATTTAATTATTAAATCACTAATATTTGAAAATTAAAATGACACAAATTTAACCCTATCACGCTTCCCTTGTTTTTTGGAGGTGGCCTGGCCTACCCTTAAAAGACATTTGTCGGGTAGTTCAATTTATATTGGTGTGACAGTGACAAGCTCAAGAAAATGAAAGGGAAATTTAATCTTCACTTCATTATCTTAGTTTAGATGCATATATTTTTCTGACGTTTTTAGCAATATAGTCCTTCCCAAAAAAAAGAAAACAATATAGAAATATTTCTTAACGTTTTAAAATATGGATAAATTAGAAAGATAATTTGTTCCTTTTATCAAATTTCCGTAACTGTCAATAATCTAACAAATCTATAGCCCTTCTATGTGTAATTTTTTATTTTATTTTTAACTTTGAAAAAGAGTACATCTGATTATTCCTAATATAGAGGATATTTCCATAATTAGACAACAAATAAATGTAATTATGACTACCTGCACAACTTAGGAATTCATAAAACTCAATTTTACTGGTTCATGCAGTTAAATTGTTATATGCTAAAAAAAGGTAAAGTATGTGATTTAATGCTATTAAGTATTAAGCTCAATTACCAATTTTTTAGTTAAAAATGGCATCTATATAAAAAAAAAATAATTATGCGAGTAAAATATATGAATGAATACGTTTATAATATGTTTATTTTGCCTTCAATTCTATATATGTGCTTAAGGTTTTAAGAACTGCGGATTAATGGTCGGTTAAATTCCAAAATGTTGGATTACATATAAGAAAACTTATACTAAGTCCTTGCCATTTTTTTCGTAAAAGAGCACCTTGATTTTATTGACTGTTCTCAAAGCATGTGTTAATTTATTAGGCTCGATTCAATCGAAACTATTAGAGGTACTCTTACAAAACAATTCTTATTTAGTCTTCGTGTTTATTCTAATCCGTTATCTTTTAACAAATTAATAATGTTTTAGGGTAATCACCAAACTATTGGGGACGTGTAAGACAAACAAATATAGTATTTTGACATAACCAACTTATGATTGACTATTTTTATATGAAATGCACTCCACGAGAGCAAGATATCTGTAATTAGAATGTTTATTTAATCAGAATCGCGCAATATATGGTACAAGTGACCATGTGAATCTTATCTATTATACTTGAATGTGTAATACAATAATAAAATCTTGAGATTCCGTTGCGTTGAAGAGAAATCGAGTCGATAACCAAATTATTAGGTTTTGATTCTTCTCTTATTGTTAATAATCCCATGTGAAGTTCTTATTAGATTTAAATCCGACCGCTCATTCAATCCAATAATGTGTGTAAATTGCTTATCTCACTGCTTTACGGTTATGTCAGACACATGCTCGAGGATTCGAAGAATCTTCCGAAGTTAAATATATATTTTTACACGAAACATGAATTGATATTTAAATAGATATCAATAAAAAAGTGAAAAGCAGTAGCATAATTGACAAGTCTCCTAATACGGTGGTGTGTCCAAAAGTTTGTAAAAATAGTTTATCGACTTTAGGCCACATGAACACTTTTGACTGTTCGCGGCAGGCAAGTGGTTGCGCATTTATAAACGAGTTAACTCGCTACTTTTATTTAAGTTAATTTAAAGTGATTTTGAGAAAAAAAAAGATCGATAGTGTTTACAATTTTTTTTAAATGTGTTACTTAAAGAATTAATAGAGTATTTTCAATAATTACTGTTGATTAGCCACCTCAACAACCATGCAAGCCACAAACTTTGTCTGGATCGACACTCTTCTTCAATAGTTCAACATATCTTTCAAAAAAATTGTGGTGTGGATTAAGCTTATAATTAATAAGTTCAGTTATGAGTTGAAAGATCGAGCTTATAAATTGAGTTGATTTCATTCGGTTATTCATCGCTCCACCGAGAAGAAAATAGTGAGTTGACGAGTGATCAAATTGTGTGATTTTTTTTTTTTTTTTTTTTTGAGAATATCAAATTGTGTGATTCAAGGGTTGTAATTTGATATTTGTGTTGAATAAAATAGTTTGTTTATTCCAACAATTACGTGGTGTTTGCAAGTGTTTACAGATATAATTTGCTCGTTACTTTTTCATAAAGTGAACTTTGACAAACAAGCAAAAGTGTTTAAAAATCTTTTTAGGAAACTACACAAAACATTAAACAAGTGTTTCCAATAATTAAAGAGAACTAGATTTTTCTTTTTAAAAAAGCTTTAAAATGATATATTTTCAAAAATAGTTTGAAAAGCACCCTTCACCCTACTTTTCTGACGGATGATTCCTCTCTGAAGCAAAAATCATTGTTGCAAACACCAAAAAAGTACTTATGTCGGTCCAGAAGCCAACAAGACCTTTGCAAATAACACCTAAATGAGGATGACTTTTTTTTTTCTCGAAAATCTTTTAAAATACCATACTTTCAAAAGTAGTTTAAAAGCACCCTCAACCTTTGTGCAATTTCTAACTTTTCTTAAGATACAAACACTAAAAAAGTGTTTATGTGTGCCTATAAGATAATCAGCCCTTTCAATAAACATTTGTAAATTCCACGTAACTTTTGTTTTTACTTATCCTAAGATAAGTCACCAAAAACACAAACCTTAAGGTGATTCTCAAACGTTTTTGTAAATAAAACATTTTATAACGATCATAAAAGGTTATGGAAAGTTTCTTGTTATTAAATATTAAAAACACCTACTTAATGCTTTAGATAGTTTTTTAAAAAAATTATTTTAAAGATAACTTTAAAAATCTTTAAGAAAAATAGTAAAAAAGTAACTTCTATAAGCTCTTAAAAAACCCTCATAATTTTGTATGAACATATGCAGAATAATGTTATAAGTTTCTAAGCCACTACCTGAGACGGACAATTGTTTTAGCCATTGATCAAAGTCTCGTTTCCATGGTATGTTTTGGTACGCTAAATATTGAATTTTTTTTGCAATGTTTCGAGATCTTTTTGATATTTTTCGAACGTTTCGTAAAAATAGTTGTTAGAATAGACGTATAAAACATTGCATGTTTTGTTTATATAAAGAAAAAATGGAAACCTTTCGATAAAAAGAAAAGAAACTTTGATTCATATTTTAGCATTTGATGTATAGTTGACAAATGAATAAGATTGAATTATGTCTGGATTAGAAATTTAGAATCACTTGGATCTGATCTAATAGGTCCAAAATATGTTTTGGATTATGATGTTGAATTTAAAATAAATTCAATTTAAATTGGAGCAAGTCGAACTTTTATTGAAATAATCCAAATTATTCTCTTTGCAGATACAGAAAAGAGTCCATGTTTGGAGAAATTATTTCATGCAACCGTTGCACGATGAGGTGGCACAACAAGTCGGTTATTGGTGTACACTACAAAAAAAGTGGGGGACACTCATGCTTTATCGTCCACGCCTCTAGAAGCGTGGACGCAAAAATATAAAAAACCACGCTTTATAATCATCGTGGTCGTTTCAGGTGTTTAGCCAACGCCCCTCCAAACCCGTGCTTATTCTTAGCATATGCCCACACTATTTAGAAAAGCGTGGTTTTGTGCATCTTCTATCCCACAACTTTGGCGAGTTGTGTGGGTATTGAAACACGCGTCTTTTTTTTTTTTTGGAGAGAAAAAAAATCTAATTACAATTACAAAACCGATTTGTGTGAGTTTTTTTTTTTAATTTTTTTTTTTTTATTTTATCGATTTCTTTCTAATCCCCACAATGGCGACTTCCCCAGTACTAAACCCTAGCTAGAAAACTTCATCTCTGCGGCCAAACCTTCTCAAAAACTTCGATCGGCGGCTGAATCTTCGGCGAATCTTCACAAAAACTCCGATCTGCGACAAATTTTTGGTGAATTACAGAAGATTCCAGCTTCGAGCTTCGCAATCGAGCTCAAATCTTGAGCATTTGGTAATATCATCACGATAAACTTCCGATTTTGCCTGAGTTAATTAGAAATCGAAGAGGTATAAATGCAATGTTATATTTAAGCTTCAGATAAAATTGAAAGAGTTCTATATTTGTGAAAGCAACATCAAAGTAGTTTTATCAGTTCTCATGAAAAATATAGTTTTATGACTTATCAGTTAAGTATTAATTGTTTCAGAGCAAAATTATTTTGATACTTTAGTTCAAGTTTTTAAAAAATTAAAATCTCTTTAAGCTTTTAAATTATATTTCTAATTTCAATTTAATATAAGAGTTTATTTTAGTTTAAATTCTCACATAACTTTACTTTACTATTCATTGAATAAAATAAAAATAATAATATATCTTAGTTATAATCTTGAAATTTCACAAAACTTAAAAAAATCGGTTTCTAATTAAGATTTGATATACAGAAACGCAAGATTTTAAAGTCATGTCAACTTTTGCAGTTTTTTTTTTCTTCAAAAAGGTTGTGAAGTGTGTGATTATCTTTTTAATTAATTATGTTAACTTTTTTTATTAGCACTTTAGTTTCATAAGGGATTATTATAGTTTTACAAATTTCAAGCGAGGTTTGTGTACCGATAAATATGCATCATGCCAGACTCAAATTCCAGACCCTATTTTTATTAAATTTTGGTATGTAAAACTGTATATAAAGAAATTAACAAACATTTAAGTTGGGCTTAATTTTTCGATTTACTCCAAGATTAGGGCTTTGCGTGTTTACCGTCACAAATAAACTAATAAAGCCCTGCTGAGAATTGGGTTCCCTTAGCCCAACCATAGAAGTTTAGCCCAAGTTTTGTAGAATCATAGAACTTTACAGGTCTATGCATCTGGTCAAGTCTCTTTCTGAGAGTTTTAATGTTGTGTAATCATGAAACTCCTTCTGGATAAATTAGTGATCTTCAAATTATTCATCGTATAAGTTGTAGAACGTAGTTCCCGATGCTTATTGTAATTATTTATGGTTTTGATTACTGGGGGGGGGGGGGGAAATTCCATCCAATTGTCTCTCTCCATCCACCTCCTCTCTAGTTTTACTATTTTCCATCCACCTCCCTTGAGTTGGTTAACCAACCAAATTTGGGGGGTAAAAATGTCTCTTAGTTTGAAACAAAGTATTAAATACAAAGTTAAAATAAACCTATTTATAATACAACTAAAAAGTTTTTATAAATTTAAAGTTACTAATATGCTATTAAAAGATGAATATCAGATTTAAAAATTATATTTATATAATTAGAATTTAGCAGGCATTTTCATATATATATATATATATATATATATATATATATATATATATATATATATATATATATATATATATATATATATATAGAGAGAGAGAGAGAGAGAGAGAGAGAGAGAGAGAGAGAGAGAGAGAGAGAGAGAGAGAGAGAGAGAGAGAGAGAGAGAGTAATTTTTAACAAAATATAATAACCTATTTCTTAACTCTATTAGCACCGTTTATAACCTACACGAATGAAAATTTTAGAAATATGTGCATTTTTTTTATTTAAAAACTTGTGGATTTAAAAAATGATTTTAACTTTTAAAAAGTAATTTTGACGATTATATAATTTGTTTTTTAAATTTAATAAACTAAAGTATACTGAAAACAATTTATGTGATTAGTTTGGTCGCAAATTTCTACTAGAACAAACATTGTCTCATACATGATACAATACTCTTTTATCTTACATGTAGAGGAAGCTTAAAGTTCCTACTAGAGAAGTAGAGCTAATTAGTTAGTTCGATAAAAATGACTTAAATAGGTTCACTTTCACTTACGTTATTTAGCAATTATCTTTATATTTGTTGACAATGAACATGTGTTTTTTTGTTAAAACTTAACTATTTAAATATATTATTTTTACTTATATTTGCAACTAAATATTATATACTAGTAATCGTTAAATTTATTAAAGTTAATTTCTTCATTTGTGGCTATGACATGTATATTTTGTTAAAATTTAATTATTTAAATATAATATTTTTATTTAGTATTTGCAACTAAATATTGTATACGTTTATTGGAAATAAGTTTATTTAACTTAATAGTTTAATAGATTCTTCTATTTTCTATGAAGTGACTTTCTTACCCTTCAAAAAGTTGTTGGTCAACCCACTCAAGGGAGGTGGATGGGAAACATGAAACTAGAGGGGAGGTGGATGGAGAGAAAAGAAACTTCAGGAGAGGTGAATGGAATTTGCCCCGGGGGCGGGGGGAGATGGGGCCCCGCCCTTCCAGCTCCAGCCCCACCCTTTAGTAGTTATATAGATATTATATTATATGTTAGTATATTATCCATCTGATAAACCAAAATAGAGTAAATATTACCAAAGTGAGGTTGAAAAACCACATACGGGTCCGTTTATTGAAAAGTGAAAAGGAATACTACATCGTATTGTGTTATATATATATATATATATATATATATATATATATATATATATATATATATATATATATATATATATATATATATATATATATATATATATATATATATATGACATTCATATATACATATATATTGTTAAATATGGTTCTAAATGTTTCAAATTTGTATTTAAGTTAAATTTCATACCCAATTTTGTTGTCTTTTTAACTAATCCAGTTTTCTGTTTTTATAATAATTTATTTGTAGCTCGTTATTTTTACTTTTAAAATTTATCTTAATCATTTCATGTAGTAATAAAATAAAGGTGATAATCTGTATTTAACATTTTAGTGTATGTTAATTTTAGGACAATTGATATTTTTCTTTGACATCTTTACAACATAGCATTTTTCCCTTTTTTGATAAAAAGGTCTGTGGAGAAAAATATAGAATAAAACTAAATATTTTCTCAATAATTTCATTGATATTACACATTAAAAAAGAAATTAACCAGTATTTTATTATTAATTTAGTTAGAATCCAATAGTCTCTAAAAGTATGAAACACGTTTAAGTTAACATAAATAGTAGAAAACTTTTAGGAGCGTACGATATCTGTATTTATGACGTTTTTTTGTACATATATATGTAGTTTTATTTTAATACTTTTGTAAATTTTTGAGATAATTATGTCACTTCAAAGTAATTTTATAATTTCACATATCAAAAATCTAATGTTAAGGTACTTTTGTTTTCACGATGAATTTATCTATGAAATGAATTAAAAATAATAAACAAAATATACTTATATTTATAAAAAAAGTTCATGTGACTCCGCCCCCTAAATCAAATCCTGGCTCCGCCCCTGTGATTACTCAGTGTGTTGGGTGCTTGAGTCGAGTAATTGAAGCTGAAGACTTGTCTGGCAGTGCAATACTCGATGGTTTTTAATATTTGCCTTTATCTTGTATTTCAATTTCACTTTATGTAGATTAAAGGCTGAAGCATGAATTATAAGTTTCTGAACGTTTTCATACAAAATTTGGGGCTAAAACCACATGTGATTTGGAAAACATACATACCTCGTTTTGTTTATAAATCCCTTGTAGTTTTAAAAACGTTTCTCTCTTGGGCCATTATTTTTTTTTGTTAAACACTCTATTGGGCCATTAGATCGGTCATTCTAATGTAACTCCATTAATCTTTGTTAAATGATTAAATTTTCCATTATTTCATTATTTCAACTTTAATTTTGTTGCTATTTCAAATTAAGTGAATCAACCAAGGATTCCAAACCATAGAGATTAGAGGGTTTTATGTTAATGGTCCTAAGTGGTATTTTTGAATTTTGAAGGAGAAAAATACGAAAAATCCAATTCCAAATTTATCTAGAGCAAATATAGACCACTCTCTAATGGAGTTGAACGGAGAGCGAATTTTGTTCATACTATCTAAAACTCTAGGGGTTTTGTGCAGAATATTTGAAACTACAAGAGAGTCGAGCCACAGGTGTGAATACAACATGCGGTTTTAAGCATTTTCCCCAAATGTGGGAGATGGTTCTGTTTCATACTCAAGAAACTAAAAGATGTTTTCTATCTTCAGTTTCATGACTTTTTAGAAAGAGTTAGAAGTCTCACAAAAGGTAATGAAATGTTTCTAATTCAGCAAATTGAAAACACTTTGAAACCGTAACTTAATCCATGGACTGGAGACTTTCTAGTAGTGATTGGTCGAGGGTTTGAAATATCTTTCGTTCATCATATACTTATTCTCATCTTATGTGAAGCATAGCGACAATTACAATAGAAATTTTTATTATCACATAATAATGCTAATGCAAATCCTCTACGTACGCTTCAAAGATGATAAGCCCTTATTTCTTCCAGTAAAGATTTCAACTCCTTGTCTGATGATCCGCCCTTCTCGACAGCCCTTTTCGCCGTATCCCCCAACTTTCTTGCCCGCCTTCTCGTCGTCTCAGCTTCCTCCCCGACCATCAATTGTGCCACCGCTTTCTCTATCTTTTCAGCCTCTATAGCCTCTTTTTCATCAGCTCTTCTACTCCACTCCTGAGCACCCACCGCAATCCCCGTCTTCAAAACCTCGACCACCAACTTTTCATTGAAAAACTGCTCGGAGGATAGCGGCCATGTCACCATCGGCACCCCAGCCGCTACTCCTTCAAGCATAGAATTCCATCCACAATGAGTTACGAATCCTCCAACCGCTTCATGATCAAGAATCAGCACTTGCGGCGCCCACCCTTTAACGATCAAACCACGCCCCTCCATTCTTCTTTCAAATCCTTCCGGTAACCATTCACCGCTATTCCTTTCATCTTTAGCGTTCTCTCGCACAGCCCATATGAAGTGCTGCCCTGAAGCCTCAAGCCCCTTGGCAATCTCAAGAAGCTGAGTCTTTGATAATATTGCCATGCTTCCGAAAGACACGTACACAACTGAATTCGGTTTCTTGGAATCAAGCCACTTCAAGCAATTATCATCATTGGATTCTTTACCTCTGTGACTCTTATCTTCATTGCTCTTATTGATAAGTGAAACGGGACCAATATGCCACGCCTTTCTTCCAAGAACTTCCTTGTAGTGTTCTGCATAAGCGGGTTCCAGCTCGTAAAAGCTGTTCACTATCAATCCGAAGCTTGTCAATTCTGAACTCACCATCTTTCTTAGAATCTCAACCATTGGATGGTCATCTCCTTGTCTCAAGAAGTCCGGCAGTTGTCGTCTAGAAATCTTTACGACTTCAGGGAGGAATGGTACTACGAATTCTTCGTCATCGGATCCCACTTTTTCATGAGGCTTGTGTTCCATCAAACTGTGGTAAATGCACATGGGGAAGGCACCAGTTCCATGTAGAATTATCCTCGGGATATTAAATTTTCGGGCACTGTCGGTAGCCCACCAAAACGAAGAGCCCGCGATGATGCAATCTGGATTGCCTTCTTGCAAGAGTTTTTCAACAGGCTCTTGGAGTAAAGCGACCGCCTTGATGAAGTTGAAAGACATTGTATTAGTGGTTGCGGAAGACGTATTCTCGCAGCCCTCCGGGAGCCCCGATTCTTGCCAAGGGAACTTGATGAGCGAAATGCTTATATCATAGCCGTTTTCTCGGTCTCTTTCGATTGTTTTCGAGAAATTTATGGCGTTAAGAGGTGTTGTGATAATGGTTGATTTGGTACCAAGTTTGGCAAATTGTTTTGCAGTGTCTATCATTGGGATCATGTGGCCAGGAGCCATGAATGGGAGGAAGTATATGTGGAGTTGGTGAAGGTCTTCTGTCATAGTGGAATGAAGGAGATTTTCTAACTTCTATTTGCTTGTTTATTTAGCAGGGGATGTAGAATTTTAGCCCTGTTAATTTGATTCCATATTTATAGTGCATGTTTTGTATGTTATAGTCTTTAAGGTGTTTTAAAGACTATCTCATGTTTGCTCGGTCAGGTCATATTGTGGATTTCAGTTTTTTTCTTATACAAGGCCCTTCTTTCTTTATTTAATTGCCTTTATCTTTGTATCATTATCTTCATTAGATTAGTCAAAACGACGCACTATAAGAAAGGATGATATTTGACTAGTAAAACTAGTTTTCTTTGCTTCAACTTTTTTCTTTCTTTGTTTCAATTTTGGTCTTCGTCACGTTGTGAAAAAGTTCACCTGCTCCTATGGAAAAAAGAAACAGAAGTGTTCCAATTTTTTTCTTTATTTTTAATTCGGTGGTCTTTGCCAATATCCCCCATGAATGCCAATATTCGTTTTACTAGTATGCGCATCGTCTATTTGTATTTTTTATTTTTAATATTATTATTAATCTGGGTGCTGGCCGAGATAATTCTTACTTTAGACCAATTTCATAGAATTTGTGGTCAAGATTTTGTTAACTTTCTAATAAAAATATAAGTATCCATGATATAATTGTAGTCACAACCTGTAACACATGAAGACTTATGACATCAAGTTCTAAGTGAATTTTTCGGGTAGCTGCGAGTGGTTTCAAGAAGTCTTAGTGTGCATTAGTTTGAGTGTCAGTTGATCCGTTTAGAGAATTTTACGATAAATTAAAGGAATAATACTTCTTACACCCCTGAGGTTTGGCATAATATCAGAAACCTTCCACAAAGTTTCATTAATATACACCACCTCAAATTGAAAAAAATATACAAATGCTGACACCAATGACCAAACAATACTAAGTACTTGACTACTTGAGCATCAAGCTTGGGAATCAATAGGCTATGAATATAAAATACATTATTTGCGGACCACGGCAGAAAGACCATTCAAACTAAAAGATACAGATGGAAAGTTGACCACGTCTGTATTTTTTTCCATGTGCGTGGGAGGCCTCTTCTTCACAGCAAGAAGACCAAAAAGAAAAATAATATCCTTAAGTTTAAACTTTTAATCATTATAAAACCAATATCTTACTAGTGAAAGATCAGCCATTCCCCGTATATGTTCGTTTAGCTGCCGAATAAGGAACTAATACATAAAAAATAGGGAGAATTACACAAACACCCCCTGAGGTATGGGCTAATTACACAGACACCCCCTCATGTTTGAGAAATTACACAAACACCCCCTATAGTATGCATCTCATTACACAAACACCCTTTGTAGTGTGTTTTTTTAATCGAATATACACACTTATGGTGTTGGATCATAATTTCAATAATGATGTGATGACTAACTTACAAAATCTTTCGAAATATACCTTATTTTTAATGTTTTTTTATTTTCTAAAACAGACTAAATGAGACTTATTTTCTATCGTTTTAGCAATTTTAGTTTATTTTTCATTGATTTTACAATATAAACGAGAGACGGAAATTTAAATTCAGCAAAACATAACAAATTGTGAAAATTTTTTTATCACAGGGGGTGTTTGTGTAATTTCCCAAACATGAGGGGGTGTCTGTGTAATTAGCCCATATCTCAGGGGGTGTTTGTGTAATTCTCCCTAAAAAATAAAGAAAGAAACTACTGTACATATATAACACAAAAATGAACTTAATTATAATATTACCATCAAATTTGTAGATATGTTTTAAATAATAACATTTCATTGATTTCTAGTTTCTAGTATTTCATCATTGAAGTTGGTTTCTTTTATGGTTCTACTAAACTGTGTGTCCACTAATGCTTTTTTTTTTTTTTCTTCTTCTTCTTCTTGTTTTTCTTTCAAACAATATAAAAACTTGTTAAAACATTTATACCATAAGATGCATTATAAATATGATACATGACTATGTACAATATCAATCCCACAATTCCTCACACCCTTTAAAGTCCACACTCTAATGTCTTCTACTGCAGAGCCATCTACCATGACAGGAGACCTTCACAAACTCCACATATACTTCCTTCCAGTCATGGCTCCAGGCCACATGATCCCAATGATAGACATTGCAAGACAATTTGCCAAACATGGTACCAAATCAACCATCATCACAACACCTCGTAATGCCATACATTTCTCCAAAACAATCGAAAGGGACCGAGAAAACGGTAGCGATATCAGCATTTCATTCATCGAATTTCCCTGGCAAGAATCAGGACTGCCGGAGGGATGCGAAAATCTGTCTTCCACGACCAGTTTTGCAATGACTTTGAATTTCATAAAAGCCTTTGATTTACTTCAGGAACCAGTTGAAAATCTATTGAAAGAAGGCAAGCCTGATTGCATCGTGACTGGCGCTTACTTCTGGTGGGCTACAGATTGCGCGCGGAAGTTAAATATCCCAAGGCTGGTTTTTTATGGAACTGGATTCTTCCCTATGTGCATTTACCACAGCTTGAAAGAACACAAACCTCATGAAAAGGTTGGATCGGATGACCAAGAGTTTGTAATACCGTTCCTCCCCGAGGTCGTGAAGATTACTAGACGACAGTTGGCGGATCAGTTGAAAGAAGGAGATGACCATCCAATGGCTGAGACTGTTAAAAAAGTTTTGGATTCAGATTCGAGAAGCTTCGGGTTCATAGTTAACAGCTTTTACGAGCTTGAACCTGCTTATGCGGATCACTACAAGGAAGTTCTCGGGAGAAAGGCGTGGCACATTGGCCCTGTTTCACTTTTCAATAAGAGTGATGAAGATAAGAGTGATCGAGGCAAAGAACAAGCCGAACAATCTAGTGATGATAGTTGCTTGAAGTGGCTTGATTCCAAGAAAGCGAGCTCAGTTGTGTATGTATGTTTCGGAAGCATGGCGATTTTTTCGAAGACTCAGCTGCTTGAGATTGCAAAGGGGCTCGAAGCATCAGGCAAAGATTTCATATGGGTAGTGAAAGAAAATGCAAAAGACGAAGGTGATTGGTTGCCGGAGGGATTTGAAAGAAAAGTGGAGGGGCGTGGTTTGATCATTAAAGGGTGGGCGCCGCAAGTGTTGATTCTCGATCATGAAGCTGTCGGAGGATTTGTGACTCACTGCGGATGGAACTCTGTGCTTGAAGGAGTGGCGGCAGGTGTTCCCATGGTGACATGGCCACTCTCCGCAGAGCAATTTTTCAACGAAAAGTTGGTGGTGGAGGTTCTGAAGACGGGGATTCCGGTGGGGGCTCAGGCGTGGACTAGAAGAACGGATGAGAGAGAGGCTATAAAGGCGGATAAGATAGAGAATGCAGTGGCTCGACTGATGGCTGGTGAAGAAGCGGAGACAACCAGAAGGCGGGCGAGAGAGTTGGGCGATATGGCAAAAAGGGCGGTCGAGAAGGGCGGATCATCAGACAAGGAGTTGAAATCTTTATTGGAAGAAGTAAGGAGCTATCATCCTTGAAGCAAAGAGATTTTGTATAATCAAATTTTCCTATTTTTGTTGCCACTACTTATTTAAAAAGAAAAGGCCATGAATGTACTATTTATTTGAAGATTGGGACTAGAAATTGGAGAAAAGCCACCTGTATTACTTGTTATCATGAAAAATTGTTGTAGTATTTGTGTTATGCTTTACATAAGACGAGAATAAGTATATAATAAATGACTGATATTTCAAATCTTCAAGAAAATTACCACAAGAAAGTCTTCAGTTTATGTATTAGAGCTATTTTCTGAATATGATAAACTTTACTACCTTCTGGGAGAACCCAAAATTTGCAGAAGGTCGTGAAAGTGAACGCAAAAATGTTTTTAGTTTCTTGAGTACAAAAAGAAAACTTGTAGAAACTTTGATGCATGCTACTGCTTTTATCTACATATAAATGAGATTAGTATAAGATAAAGGGAGATATATGAACTGTGAAGAAATGCACTGCTTCAAGTACTCAAATTAAGCAGCCAATGCACAGAGTGATCAAAATCTACGAATAGTTAAGAGATGCGGATTGCGGCGGACTTATGTCATTTTCGCTTGAACTTGTAAAAATTGACAACTTATACGATGATGAGTTTGTGGATTACTACTTTGCGGCTATAAAACTTTTAGGAGTAATAACCGCTAAAATCCTAAGGATTGAAAAAAGAGTTAATTAATGGCAAATAATCCCTCGTGTAATATAATAGCCTACAAGTAGCACACTGCTCTCATGTTATTTTCTTTTTTATATCTCTACTCTAATGACCAAAACACTATAGCATATACAACAATATTAAAAATCCGGAAAATTTCGTGTAAGTTGTTTTACTGACTTTTTATTTTTGCAGTTTAGTAATTAGTATCAAATGACCAAAAAATACTCCTATCACACTCCTTTCTGCCATCAGTAAACCTTAGTAAGTAGGTTGCAATTTAATAGAATATAACCTGACCTAGGCGACCCAATTTTTTTACTGTTTGTTAGTGGGCTTTATTGTATGTTTTGCCTGACAGCCCACAAAGCCTTGTTCCGTGTAAGATCTTAGCATTATTGGGTTGGGGACAACTTGTATTATTGTGTACAATTACAAGTCAGGCAAGAAAGTTGGGGGATATGGTTATTTATCTTCACTTCATTGGCAACTGATATCCATATTTATGCAATTTTAATTCTCAGTCTTTTATAACTCAAAGATGTTGTCTTCATCTCTATTTGATTGGAATCTGCATCATTAATTTCAGATATTAGTTTATCGAAGTAGTCAATTTGCTATTTGAGCGGAAAAGAAAGAGGTAAATATTACCCCAGGATTAAAAGCTTTTAACCAAGATGAATTGAACTACGGTTGAAAAAGTAGAACTAATAGGTGGAAGATAAACTAGTCATGTTTGCTTTTCTTTTTGTTTTTCTAAACTGAAGACTAAAATTGTAGAAAAGATAGCGTATATTTAACTAATAAGGTGGTATTTGCATGTGCCTAGTCTTCAGTATTATCGTATCATTGATTCGGTAGTTTATAAATAGATTAAGATTCAGTAATTTTAAAGGCGGATCGTCTGTCGAATTAAACTAATTCGGTAATTATCGAGCCTAGTTCGGTAATTATCGAACAATTCATTATTTTTGCCAAACAAATTTTAAAAATCTTTATACAAAGAAAAAACAAAAAAATGACGATATAATGACTAAATATTTAATTATAAAGTGATAAAACCATGTAACAAACAAGACAAGGCAAGCAAAAGTCATTCATCAAGAGCCGCTGCACTACAAACTTGAAGAATGAAGACAACAGAGTGTGTGGGGGTTGGGTTTCTTTTTCTTCGAGTCCTAATTCATCTTCCTTACTTGAAGAAGAACAAAGACTAATTAATTAATAATAATAATAATAATAATAATAATAATAATAATAATAATAATATTAACAAATAGACAAAGAGAGACTAGTTAATTACAAAAGAAAAGACTAATTGATACGGTAATAAAAGAGAAGCCTAATCAATTTCCAAAAAATATACCTGTAAAAAAAAGAGAATACATAAAAAAAGACTATCAATTACTAAAAAATGACTAATCAATTAAATAAAACAAAAAAAAAATTAAAGAATCGGTATTCGGTACGATCCGGTATACTGACCCCTTGTATCGAATATCGTATCAATTCATGATTCAGTATTTGTGAATCCGAGGAAGACGTGGCTCCAAGTTTGGCTAAATAATCAGCAATCGGGTTGATCTTCCTATAGCAAAACTGACCGCAGATTGAGGTGGAGCACTGTAGTGGCGTCTGAATATTCGAAAGAAGTCCCATTAGGTGAGACGGATGGTAAATTCCTAAATTTTACTGGTAGCATATGTAGTGAATGTTTAATGTGAAGGATGAGGATTATTGGTTGTTGCGACGATTTTATTCCGGAACATATTACTAAATGTTTAAATTAAATGAAGGGGACAATGTTTGTGTAGCCCGCGTTTGTAGTTTGTAGTTGTACAACTCCGAGAAGACCAACTCCACTAGTTTTTTATTGTTCTTTTCCCTCTACTAATAATATACTCTTCAATAAATGAATCAAATACTATTTGCTTCTTAAATCTTAATGCATCTATTCCCTACAACGAGTTTCTCTCGAATTAGGGATAATTACAGCTATACCCCCTGAGGTTTAGTGTAATTACAGACACACCCCTAAGGTTTGGGAAATTACACTCACCTCCCCTTTAACTAACTTATGCCATATAAAAGACAATAATGCCCTTCATTAATTTTGTTAGAAAATCTAAATTAATTACAAAAGGCTGATTGGTTTTTCTTTTTTTCTTTTTGGTTTGATGAGCTCTCATTTTTTCTCCTTTCTTTTTTTCTTTTAGTTTTTTAATAAATTTGATACTAAAATATTATTAAATTTGCAAACCAAGAAACCTATGTTTGCTTCGTTCTTTTGTGCATTTTTTATTGAGATGAATGAGGTATTCTAAGCATATTGTATTCTTTTATTTTATATTATTAGAAGAAACTATAATTAGCAAATATTAAAATAATATATGATTTTGAAACAAAATATAACTAAATTTAAATAAATGAATTAATTAAATAGATGTGTGTTTCTTTTTTAAAAAATATGCTTTTTATTTTTAGTATTTTGTAACAATATAATTTTTATGTTGATATTTATAAAGGTATTTGTAGAATTTAAAAAAATACTATTACTTTATATAATAAAACCTACTCAAACTTTGTATAACATCAATTGAAATAGAACAAGGGTAAAATTGGAAGTTTTCATCCATATATTCAATAGAGGGACTTTATTGTAAGGTTGATGCAAACCTCATGAGTGGTCTCTGTAATTTCTCAAACATCAGAGGTGGTATCTGTAATTACACCAAACCTCAGGTGGTGTAGCCATAATTATCCCTTCGAATTATTGCGGGACATATCTCCTGCACCGACACTTCGTCCCTCTTTTTCTTTAGTTCTGCCGCCAAATAAAACTTCAAATGGTGTTTGCCTCCAATTTTTAAGGAGATATTTTATGCTATTTTGTTGTATTATTATATGACTGAAGAGTAGAATGGTTTGTTTCAAAACACAAGAAAAAGAAGATAATTACAATAATCAATGTCAAGGGCGGAGACAGAACCCTGGCCTGTTATTATCTTAAGAAAATTAAATATAAATCAATATTATAAATACAAATATTATCAAATAAAGTTAAATGAGAAATATCTATTGTTCGTACAAGATAACAAAGTACATACCATTGAACAAAACGAAGGAAAATACTATTGGAGTTGGGCTCTACAATTCTTTACATAATAAAAGTCATTAAATACCGAATGGACATCTACGTTTTTGACAATCCTCTTTCAACACCACCATATTATCTGCTAATTATGTAAAATAATAATTTTTCTTGTGTAATGAGGAGAATTAGAACCCACCAAAACTTAATTTTTACTAAAAATTGAAGGAAGTACATGATTGCTTAATTTTTGACTTCAAGTTCCAATTTTCTACTACGCCAACCCTGAAAAGTCAAATAAATATATATTGTTTCTTTGTATAAAGTACAACAAAAATATCAAGTACATAAAAAGATTATGCTAGCCCCACTATCAAGCGCCCACAATGAGTTTCAAATACAATTAAACAATACAAATAAAAATAAAGCCTGAATTTTCATGTATATTGAAAAAAATATCAAAGTATGAGTGAAGTTTGAATACACAATGACCATCACCCATTCATTTACTAGAAAGCAAAAGAAAATAAAGAAAATCCACTCGGTGAAGGTCTTGAAATCGGGGATGAAAGTTTCAGAAGCAAGAGGAATAATTGTGGATTTTTGGAAAAAGAACATGTCTTTTTTGTTTTTTATTTGTTGAAGCATGTAGGTGCATTCTGTAAATAGTTTAATAACTTAATTGGAATGACTTGCTAAAAAGAAATGAGTAATGGGCTGAAATTATTTTTATAGCTTGACGTTGGTGTTAAAATAAGTACATAATGAGAAGGAATTGCTTTCATTTTGATGAGAAATTATATTTTTGTTTAGGCCCGGAATATTAATATGTTGAGTAGAATCTCATATTGGTCTTCGTACTTTGCATTCTTTATTTTACTTATACTGCTTTAGGATTGTGCTAGATGATATTATATACTGTTGGAAAATTTGGTGTTTGAACTGGATTGAAACACCTTGAGGGTGTAATTTTGAGCTTGTCGGTGAATGAGAAATTGATGCTGGAATATTATTTTCTGTTATAATATTTATTTAACAGAAAATATTGCGCATTAATTAAATTGGTACTTATCGTTATCTTTTGCGATAAAGTATGATACTTATCGTTATCTTTTGTGATAAAGTTGTGATCAGTTTTAAACACTGAAAAACCCGTCTACATTCATCCGAGACTCCTAGACTTAGTGGGCAAGTAACCACGAGTTAGAGTTGCAGTAAAACACGTTTTCCTTCAATCTCTCCCTTGCATTAGTTTATATAAGGAGTCGCTCTCCTCAGGGTTTCATATGACAAAAACAATTTCTAAAACACTTTTCTTGTGCATTGAAAATCATTAAAAAATTCTTTGCATAGAGTCCATGGTATTTGTGGTGATAGAGGAAAAGGCGCAGTTCGAGTTCGTCGGAGCAGTTTCGTTCGTGCAAACCTACCTGCTCGTTGTCGTTGTATCCTGGGAGACAGTCGCTCACGATTCTCAAGCACCGCGGAGAGGGCAAATCTGTTTTAAGAAACTGTGATTTCACAGGCCTCGACATCTCGTTTCCTTATGAATTTTTCGGTTAAGGTTTAATTATATTTGTGCAATTTAATTGTTGTATCATAAATTGTTTATTTCGTCAATACATTATATCCTGTTTGTTTCGATTCATTTTATCGGTGCAATATTACTAACAATCTTAAAACAGATTCTTCTTATAAGAGACGAACATGTTATTGACAAAATTACATACTTCGAAGAACATGGTATTCTTCACGAATTCTGAATATTTATGTTTATTTGAAGGAATTCTGGTTATTCTTCATGAGTTCTTATTGATTTTGTGATATTGGGTATCACTTGTGTATGCATCAGGTATGCTTAAAAGCTAATTTATTTGATAATTGTTTTCAAATTGCGTTACGATTGGGTTCTGCCTGTTTTCGAATTATTGTGCGGCACTTTTAAAGATTATTCTTTTCCGACGTAATTTAAGAAATAAACGAAGGTAATGGACATTGTGTCCAAGGAATTCCAAATTCTGAATCCACGTGTTTTGACTTATGCTTATTGCATATTGTAGAAATTTGGATTTGAGTATTTTATTATAGTTAGGGCTTTCATGCAAATTGAGTTACATGATTGGTTGAACTTGTAAAACATGACTATGTATTTGAATTAGACAATTTGCCACGTGATTGATGGAACCTTGGTGGAACATTATTCGTTCATTTGAAATTGCATGGCATGTTAAGGATTAGATTGAATTTGATCCTATAATCTTGGATTAGAAACGTGACGTTTGTATAGATTTGCGTGTTTGGTGGATTTTATTTTTTTGAAAAAAAAAATTGTCCATATGCTTGAATAAGGAAATTTGTCACGGGAAGCTTACAGGAAAATTTGGGAATTTTTTGTTATTCCTTTATGTAATAGCATATTGCTATTTTCATGGCTTTGAGATTTGAACATTGAGATTTGATTATACGGCATATATTATCAATTAATGAGTTGATTTTCATGTATGGAAATTGTGTATGTGCCGTCTTTGTGCCGTGAGTGTTTAGAATAGTTTTCATAAATTATATTCTTAAAGAATTTTATTATTCTTTGTGATAATTATTAATTATTGTTCTGATTTTATAAATTTCAGAAAATTTGTTTGGATCTGGAAATACGGATATGGTTACGAGTGAAACCAATCCACAGATTTCCCAGAAATCAAAAACCCCGGTAACTCTGGCGAGTAATTCGATCCTAAAAACCCAGTCGTTGGACGTGGTGGGTCTGGATATTCCCATATTTCCTGTGAACCATAGTGAGAAATCGGAGAAGTTCACTGATGTGAATTTCAAGATATAGCAATAAAAGATGCTATTTTATCTGACCATGTTGGGTCTTGTGAAATTTTTGATAAATGATCCTCCTACTATTTAGAGAGGATGAGATTGCACAATCTGCTAATGCAATTGATGCATGTAAGCATTCTGACTGTAGGTTGCTAACAAGGCAAAAGGGACAAACGAGGCTAATACAGTGGATAACATCTCTAATGATGAATCTGACTTAGACCTTGTGTTGTGTCTTTGAAGTCAATCTGGTGGATACTAATTGAAAAGAATAGTATCTAGACACTGGAGCTACACGTCATATAACTGCGGCTAAATATGCTTTCTCTGAGATGATTATTTTATCCAGAGATAAGTTGTACATAAAAACTCATCTACCTCTGAGATTAAGGGGAAAAGGACAATGTGACTCAAGATGACTTCTGGAAAAGATGTCAAGTTGCAGAATGTGCTGTATGTACCAGACATTTGCAGGAATCTGAAACACTATTGAAAACTCATGGATCTAAGATGGTCCTTGAGTCTGATAAACAAGTGTTGTCCAAAGATGGTGTTCATGTTGGGAAAGGGTTATGTGAGGGAATTGGAAAATGAGTGCAATGGTTGTTAAGTCAAACTCTATGATTTTAATAAGATTTCAAATTCCTCTACTTACTTGATTGAGTCTTCAAATCTATTGATATAGTAGATTAGAACATGTTAATTATGATTCTTTACGTAGACTAATTAACATGAGTCACATACCCATTTGTTATATTGATTCCAAACATAAGTGTGGAACTTGTGTAGAATCAAGATTGTTGAAAGAAACAATGAACCCCTTGATTTATTTAATATTGATGAATGTGATTTAAAGTTTACACAAACAAGAGGTGGTAACAAATATTTATTACTTTCATTGATGATAGTACTGTATATTGATATGGTTATTTACTGAAAAGTAAAGATGAGGCTATAAACAAGTTTATTTTATATAAACAAGAAGTGAAAAATCAACTTAATAAGAAAATTAAGATGGTAAGAAGTGATTGTGGTGGTGAATATGTGGAACCATTTGGTGAATTCAGTTCACAACATGGAATTATTCACGATGTCACAGCTCCATATTCTCCTCAGTCTAATGGAGAGATAAATGGAAAAGATCATACTTTAAAAGATATGATAAGTTCTGGTTTGCAACAGAACATCTGGAGTGAAGCTATTTTGTTGGCTAATTATCTTTTAAATAAGATACCCAAAAAGAAATAAGAAAAGACTCCCTACAAGTTATGGAAAGGTAGAAGACCTTCTTACGAATACTTGGAAGTGTGGGGGGGGGGGGGGGTGTCTTGCTAAGGTGGCAATACATTTGCCAAAGAAAATGAAAATAGGTCTGTAAACAGTATTTTCATTGCATATGCACACAATAGTAGTGCTTATAGGTTTCTTGTGCATGATTCTAAAAACCCTAATATTCAACACCATAATGGAATCAATGAATGCATCGTTCTTTGAACATGTATTTCCTTGTAAATCCAAAGAGGCTGGACCAAGTTCTTCAAAACGAATCCTTGAAGATATTGACAATAGTCAAAATCAAGAAGAAAGTGAAGATTCTGATTAAGTCCAAGAAAAGCCTAAACGAAGTAAAAGGGTAAGGACAGAAAATTCTTTTGGGCCTGATTTTCTGACTTAAATGATTGATGCTGAACCTCAAAAGTATAAGGAAGCTGTAAGCTCCACTGAAGATCCTTTTATGGAAAGAAGCCATAAAATGAAATTGATTCCATTTTTACAAAATCACACTTGGGAACTGGTTGACCTCCATGGGGTTCTAAGTGGGTTTTCAAAATGAAACTGATGGAACAATTGATAAGTATCAGGCTAGGCTTGTGATCGAAAGACACAAAAACAAGAGAGCCAAAAATACTTTGATAAGAATAAATTCAATGAGAATGATTTTGGCAAGTGCCACTCTCCAAAATCTAGAAGTCCATCAAATGGACGTGAAAACTTCTTTCTTAAATGGAGATCTTCGTGAAGAAATCTACATAGAACAACCCGAGGGTTATATAGCTCATGAAAAAGAAAGAAAAGTACGCAAATTGGTGAAGTCCTTGTATGGACTTAAACAAGCACCTAAACAGTGGCATGAAAAATTTGACATGTCACGATGTCAAATAGTTTCAAGATCAATGAGTGTGACAAGTGTGTCTGTATCAAAAATACAAAAGATGGATATTTAATTCTCTGTTTGTATGTTGATGACAAACTCATTGTGGGAAGCAAGTATAAAATGGTGAAGTCCATCAAATACTTGTTGAATTCAAGATTCGACGTGAAAGATATGGGATTGACTGATGTAATTCTGGGAATAAAGATTATAAGGTCGTCAGACGGTCTCATACTGAGTCAATCACATTATGTGGATAAGATTCTTGAAATATTCAGTAAGGATGATTCTGGTGTGGCCAGAACTCCAATTGACATAAGTCAACATCTACCCAAGAACAACTGAGATAGTGTTGCACAAGTCGAATATGCTAGAGTGATATGTAGTCTGATGTACTTGATGAGTTGCAAAAGACTAGACATTGCCTACACAGTTAGCAGTTTGGGTAGATTCACGAGTAATCCAGGTAGTGAACACTGGAAGACAAATATGTGAGTACTAAGGTACTGGAGGTACACTCGTGATTATGAGTTGCATTATACTAGAGATCATGTTGTGCTTTAAGGATATACTGATCCAAGCTAGATATCTGATATACAAGACTCAATAGCAAAAGGTGGATACGCATTCACTTTAGGCGGTGTGGCCGTCTCATGGAAATCTTCAAGATAAATGGCAATAACCAGATCCAAGGTGGAATCTGAGTTTGTGGCATTGGATAAATGCGGTGAAGAAGCCGAATGGCTACGAAATTTCTTGAAAGATATTCCTGATTGGTCAAAACTCATGGCTGCTATATGCATCTATTGTGATAACCAATCTACAATTGGTAGGGCACAAAACATTTTGTATAACGGTAAGTCGAGATATATACGTCGTCGACACAATAGCGTTAGACAACTGATCTCGATTGGAGTTATCACGATTGACTCTGTGATATCAAAAGATAACACTGTGGATCCACTAACCAAAGAGTTAAATAGAGATCAAGTTGATAAGACATCGAAAGGAATGAGACTCAAGCCCATTGTTAATTAAGGTTAATACGAAGGAAAACCCAACCTTGCTGACTGGAGATCCCAAGATCTTGGTTCAATGGGACAACCTAATTGTAAAAACCTTGCTGGATCACTGTGGGGGTTACCCCTGTCCATTCCTATGATGAAACAGTGACACCCGTTGTGGAAAAGGTTAAGCTGTAGGCTTTTAATGATCTTTATGCGTCGAAAGTTCGAGCAGAGTAATGCGGGTTACTCGTAGTTAAAGGATCACCTATGTGAGAGAGAAGAGGGGCCGCTTCTTAGGAGAATTGTGGGGGCTCAATTCTCTGAAAAACTCTTGCAGAACCAGGCATATGTTCACGGCCAAAATGAACCATGAGAACCGAAACTGTGTCAGGTAAATACCTGAGTGGATTATATCATCGTTTGCACAAATGGCAGACAGTTCAAAGACATCGCGTCTACTGATCAGCTAGCAAAGTAAATATTTTCTCACGAGGGAAGGTTCAAAGACGTGTTCTGCCTATCCTATGCAGGTGTAAGCCGTAGAACTCTATCACCACATGTTGTCTGCATAATGAGTCAATTTCATTCATGTGGGGGACTGTTGGAAAATTTGGTGTTTGAACTGGATTGAAACACCTCGAGGGTGTAATTTTGAGCTTGTCGGTGAATGAGAAATTGATGCTGGAATATTATTTTCTGTTATAATATTTATTTAACAGAAAATATTGCGCATTAATTAAATTGGTACTTATCGTTATCTTTTGCGATAAAGTATGATACTTATCGTTATCTTTTGCGATAAAGTTGTGATCAGTTTTAAACACTGAAAAACCCGTCTACATTCATCCGAGACTCCTAGACTTAGTGGGCAAGTAACCACGAGTTAGAGTTGCAGTAAAACACGTTTTCCTTCAATCTCTCCCTTGCATTAGTCTATATAAGGAGTCACTCTCCTCAGGGTTTCATATGACAAAAACAATTTCTAAAACACTTTTCTTGTGCATTGAAAATCATTAAAAAATTCTTTGCATAGAGTCCATGGTATTTGTGGTGATAGAGGAAAAGGCGCAGTTCGAGTTCGTCGGAGCAGTTTCGTTTGTGCAAACCTACCTGCTCGTTGTCGTTGTATCCTGGGAGACAGTCGCTCACGATTCTCAAGCACCGCGGAGAGGGCAAATCTGTTTTAAGGAAACTGTGATTTCACAGGCCTCGACATCTCGTTTCCTTATGAATTTTTCGGTTAAGGTTTAATTATATTTGTGCAATTTAATTGTTGTATCATAAATTGTTTATTTCGTCAATACATTATATCCTGTTTATTTCGATTCATTTTATCGGTGCAATATTACTAACATATACATAGGTTCAAAATTCACTCGTCGAAGTCCACCCAAGCCCTGTGGGTGGCTTCACCACTGGATGTAACTATTTTCATTGAAATTGGCAAAATATATACACGTCTTTTATAACACAAAATAGGACAAGTATTGCTAAATAGAAATAACTAATAGTAAAATAATAGATATAAAAAATACCTATGTACATAATATTTGTTACATCCTATCAGTCAAAGCGAGGTTTACGAACTCTTAGACTATCCCAAAAATCATCAAAGAGCACGTGGAAAATCATTTATGAATATATCAACAATCTGATAATGCGAAGGAACATGAAGAACACGAAAGGTGACCCGAGCAACAAACTCTCACAAAAAATGAAAGTACAACTCAATATGCTTAGTGCATTGATGTTGAACTGAAGTGACTAAAATATATGTGGCGCTAAGTCGCTATTAAAGTTGCAGTATCAGTTGGACGTTGAAATTCTAAAAGCAAGTTTTGGATCCAGCAACGCTTCAAAGATGGCATTGGCAACGTCCCTATATCTAATTTGGACACTAGAGCAAGAGCTAATGGGATGGTGTTTGGACAACCATGAGGGTGGTTGGAGAACTTTGGCGCGATAATGGAGGACTAAGAGGCCGGTCGCGTGCAGTACTCCCAATAGAGGGTGATAGGGTTGTGGGAGAGGGTTCGGCTAGTGGGTCTGGATGTGAAGGGGGATCGACTAGTTGGTAGATGATTGCCTCATGCGAACACTTCATTTCATAAACACTTCATTTTTTTTTGAACACCGAGAATTTTATTAATACACACAAACATATTTACATAGGTAGCGGGGAAGGGGGAATAGGGGCGCGGTAAGACCGCTTATATGTACAAACATTGTCCGACAAAATAATAGTTACAAGCCAGGGAGGACAAACCCTCCACAAATCGCACAAAATATCCGGTTGCACACCGGTAGTAGATAGATCCTGGCTTGCTCCCCTCTTAGCTAGTACGTCCGCCACTCCATTGACTTCCCAGAAGGCAAAAGAGCATCGCACCTCGTCTAACTCAGTCAAGCTCGTCAAAGTGTCCGTAGAAGGCCCTGCAGGCGCACGGGATGGGCCCGCCTCTGCATCAAACTGCAAAACACAAATTGCGAATCAGTTTCGAGATATAATTTGCGAATATTCAAATATCTAGCAAGATAAAATCCCTGTCGCACAGCCCAAAGTTCGACTGTATTATTCGTATTGGTGCCGATGGGTGAGGAGAAGGCAGCGATAAATTTACCATGTTCGTCCCGTATAATACTCCCAATACCTGCTGGTTCAGGGTTACCAAAAGACGACCCATCCGTGTTAAGTTTGAAGTAACCCGGGGGTGGGGGTTGCCATTTCATAAACACTTCATTTCATAACACGAAGTCTTCATTTAAGTAGTGTAGAATCAATATAAAGTAATTATGAAAAAAATTCTATAAAGTAATTCTTGTAACTTTGTACTAGATTTTGACGATGAGCTAACATCACGGTTTTTCAAAATATACAACTTAAATGACGAATTAGACTTTATAGCTAACATGACGGTTTTTCAAAAAATACAATTTAAATGACGAAATAAGTAGTATTCTGTAATCATTTTGTACTTTAAAAAAAAAGTTGGCCGAAAGCGACATGTCTTAGAATTGTTTGTCCACGTGTCACATGATTATGTATTGTAGGTGAAATTTGTCACGTGAAATTTGCCAGACACTGTTCACAGACCCACAACTTCAGAAATATAGGTGCCTCTACGTACGTCTGTATCCACAATTCCAATGAATTGAGTGTGGTACATCTGTTAAATTAGAGAAGCTTTTTTGTAGGCATTGCAAAAACTTTAAGGACGTTTATATTTACATACTTTTTAGAACTTAATTTCAACATTTAATAAAAGTTATAATATAAAAGAGATACTTCTCAAAGTCTAAATGAATTATTAGACGAGTCTCTCGAACTTTTAGTAGTTACGGAAACATCATTTAGTTTCGAATATAGTATTATACTATGGAAAAATTTCTTATAATTGTCAAAGCATCAACTTTTATTTTTTATTTTTGTACAAGTTATAACAAATGATAAATTCCCCCATGATGAGTCCTAAAATATCATTCCACCGACAGGTCGTAAACTTTTAACCGGTGTTAATCCTGTTCTTTTCTCTTTCTATCAGCACCACTAATCTATTCAGCGATCATTTTCATATTTTGGATTTTTCTAAGGAACTATTTGTTGGGATTCAAAAGTAGAAATTCAAATTTCAATACGAGGTACATTTCAACTCCATTCTTGCGACAAATAGGACAGCGGTCCAACGACATTAGATGAAACAGGGTAGGAAAATCCAAAAGGACCACTTAAATCGATTCTGAAAAAAGTTTGGTATCTTACGTAGTTTTGATTCTTTTATTATGAAAGAAATGCAATCAAAACTTAACTAACTACTCATCTTTGTGCCTTTGTTCTCGTTATAATTTTAAACTAACAATGATTTTAGTAATAGAAGAAGATAAAACACCAAAAATTGGTTTCAATAAATATAGTACATTTATGTTGTTTATTTTGTCAAAAAGTTCGACAAAACTTGCTACCTAAAACTAGTGACCATGTCTGATCCAAGGATGATAATTCTATTGTCACTGTTGCTGGTAATTTCGTCATCATTCTTCATTTTTTAAAATGGGTTATGAAAATCTTGATTATTTCTGTTATATTTGTTAATTTTCATTGAAAATGAGAGTTTTTACAATTGGATTTTCTATTTCTTGTCTTTTTTTTTTTCGGAGATTGCATAGATATTTATTATTTTACCAAATACTTCTTTTTTGTTGTGATAAACTGAAATTTCCGTGGGCACGCGTAATAGTATTTAATATGGAACTATAATGAAATTTATGAGATTATTAAAAGTAAAACAAAAATGAAGAAATAAAAAAACAAACAAAAACAAGAAATTAAAATTTTTTACAAAATAATAAAAATATTAAGATTAGATTAAATTTTAAAAATAATTTAAATACTTTTTATATTTTTGGTTAGTCATATAGTAGTTTCTAAAATTATTTGGAGTATTTAATTTTAATTTTTCTAACATCAAGGATTACTTTTACAAATATACCAAACTTTAGGGATGTAAGCATAATAAGCATAATTTTATCATAACTTACACCCAAACAACCCTTAAGTTGTAGAGAGGAGGTATGTGTAAGGTTTCAAACCTCAGAGGAGGTATGTGTAATTTCTCAAACCACAGGGGAGGTATGTGTAATTACACCACACCTCAGGGGGTGTAGCTGTAATTATCCCTTAATTTTTCAATACAATTCTAGACAATGACTTTATAGAGTGAAGCTTCAATAGTCCCACTAGCATTTGCCATGTTTACATATCATACAATTTTCGAATGTTAATAAATAACTACTATTCTTTTGGATTATTCGTGTGGAACACACTACTTTTATGAAGATAAAAGTATTAAATGACTCGTGTTTTTACACGCAACAAGGTCTTAAAGAGGCCAATTCTCACATTCAATTGAAATGAAATGGGTAATTTGCAAATAAAACTCTTTTATCAAAGTGTAATGTGAACATAACACATGCAGAAGTATGTATTTCAAAAGTTAATATGTACTGCAAAAAACCCTCAGTTTTATAGCCAATATGTGATTACTTTCAACCGGGGCGGATCTGGATTTAGTTTAGCATGTGCTAAAATAAATTGACTGAAAGTTAAGGATGAATATTAAAATATAAAAGTAAACAAACCTATTGGATAAATATGAACTTATTCCGTAATGTTTACTCATATATAAGAAATTCAAGAATCTATATAAATCATGGGAGAATTGCTAAATGTGCCCGCTACATCTATGCAATATTGAGTTTTGCCCTTTATCCTTTCGGGCCGTAAATTTCTCCTCCAATTTTTGAATTTTTGACACATTTTGCCCAACCTCGGCCCGAAATGCCATGTCAGCTCCCAAACTGGTCTTGCATCAATTTTATTGGATAAGACTTGGTCAAAATTGATCCAAGACTAGTTTGGGAGCTGACATGGCGTTTCGGGTCGAGGTTGGACAAAATGTGTCAAAAATTCAAAAATTGGAGGAGAAATTTACGGCCCGAAAGAATAAAGGGCAAAACCCAATATTGCATAGATGTAGCGGGCACATTTAGCAATTCAACCATAAATCATTATACTTTGCATAACTTGCTATTCAATACTATGCATGCCCTATCAACTAATAGTTACTAATATAAAGCAAGTAATACACTATATTTAGTAAAAATATGGATACAGAACAACAAACTAAAACTATCAATGTTCAATATACTTAAGTAGCTGTAATTCATCATAATTCATAAATTTATGTGAGCTACTTTTAGTCTTCAAGATTTAAAACTTTCATCCTCCCAACTCCCAAGCCCTAATGTAAAGAGACACCCAAGCTTTAATCCAATAAAAAAGGTTAACAAATACATCATATCTACACTGCAATTATGTGGTAAATTTCGTAAATACACAAAATAAACACAAGTTCAAAAACGACACAATTCCCGTAGCACATTTAACTAACAAGCGTTGCTATTATACATTTGTCACTTAAAATCCTAGTATAATTATAATACACATTAACATTTAACGGTGGGCAAAAGAAATAAAATAAAAGCAGTAAAATCAAGTTGACTTTGAATCAAAATTAGGACAAAATTCAAAGTTACTACCATCATCAGCGTCCATTTTCGCCACCACAAAATGTCCCAACAATCCATTAGTCTCCACCAAATTCGCCCTGCACAAGAACTCATCACTGCAAACTCTCTCTACTTGTCTTTCAATCTCGTGCACAAACACGTGCGTTTCTCCGCGGCCACCTCCTTTACTCCTGGCGAGAACACCAGCAGTGTAAATCGCCGCCATTCTCCCCGGCGCCGCCGCAGAATACCCCCTCGGCCCGTCGATCAGTATCACGTCCCAATCGACATCGTATACGTGGTTCGGCAAGTCGTTAATCGCCAATTTACAATCCGAAAACAGCAGATTCTGAACAGGCCGACACTCGCCTTTCGACTCTCGATTATAATGCTCGATTAATTCGTGGAGTTCGCTGACTTTGGTGGTGTACTGAACGTCGTACGCCTCGATGTACGGATGCTTGTCTTCTAGTTTGGAGACCGAGTAGGCTCGCTCGTCGACGAAGACGGTGCGGCCGTTGTGGTTGAGCGAGTTCCAGAGGAGGGTTTCGTGGGCGAGGCCGAATACGAGGAAGTTGCAGGGGGCGGCGCAGCGGCGGAGGACGGCGGCGATTGAGTTTATCTCCGGTGAGGACATGCGGTCTGAGGAGTTGGTGGTGGCGTAGTGGAGGAGGGTGTCGTAGATGTGTGTTGGGAGTTTGTTGTTGGATGATTTAGCGGCGTTTTGGGCGGAGGTTTTGGCGGTGATGAGGGTGTAGGTGAAGGTGAAGATGATGAGGAGGAGGAGGAGTGAGAGGCATGTGCGGTGGGGGGTGGTTTTGGTGTGGAGGGTGGGGTGGAGGACAATGAATTTGGGGCTGGTCTTCATGTGCAGGCAAGGTGTTTGATGAAAGTTGTAGGAGAAGAAGATGAGAAAATGCAGGTGCTGAGAGTGTTGGGGGGTGGGTAGAGGTCTGAGTTTGGTTTAAAGCTTCACATGGAGGAATTAAAGTGAAGGGGGCACGAGTAACCAGGTGTGAACTGTGTGTGTGAAGTAGTACTATTATACTATATGTTTTTGTTTTTTCAACTTTTTCCCTTTTTATTTTTTGGATGGTGGGATTAATTATGGCAAAATTTGAATTTGAGTCTCACTCGGTATAACAAAAAAGGAGCATTGGTTAGTTTCCAGAGTTTTTACGTTTTGGATTTGTGAAATTATGACATATATTTTTTTAGTCAACAATTAAATATAAGAGCAAGTTACATTTAGATTTAGTTTCTTTTCTCGTTGTTTTTTTTTAGTGAAAGACGATGGAGTCTGGCTGTTCAAGGGCTCGAGTTGAATTAAAAGAAAGAAAGAATTAATACATCAATGGAAAGTCGAGAAATTTAGCAAAATCTATAGTTTTTCTTGTTACAAATATTATTATTAGCAAAGCCAAAATACATTGTGGAGACAAAGTCCACCAGCTTCGAAAGCAAAAACTGCATCGAGATGAACCGAGAACAGCCCCTGGAAGTCCAGATAATTTCTAAAAATGCCTCCAGCTCCACCTAAACCTGGAGTGCCCAAAGAACAACCATCAGTGTTACATTTCATCCACATCTCCATCGGAGGGTGCCACAAAACCGAGATGATTCTAGGTGCTCTACGGGGTAAGAGTGACATCGCAAACATCCTCAGAATTCTCAGATCGTCCATACTTGATGCCGAACCAATTCGAAAAAACTCTACTTCTTTGACCAGTCGCCAAATTTGTCTTAGGAAAGCTGTAATGTCCGAAGGAACATCTTCAAAATGGTTGCAAGTTTTCCATAGAAGCCACACACAAGCAACCACAGCCGAGACCCATAGAGCATGCACTTGTGTGCTAAATCGACGTTGGCAGTATCCCTTAACAACCAGGTAAATGAGCCCGTGGTATTGATACGATGCCTAAAAACTTCTTGAATTGAAGTCCAAGCACTAGTGGTGAACGGGCACTGGACAAAAAGATGGGTCATTGACTCTGCACTCGAGCCACATAATATGCATATTGAGGCAAAGTTGAAACCTTTCCTCATCAAAACATCCTCAGTTGGGAGGTAACCAAGCGCTGCGAGCCAGCAAACAATGGACGTAGACGGGGTTAGAAACTCTTTCAAGAAGATTTTTGCCACGGTTCAACTGAAGTCGAGGTAGAGCATAACTTGGTGTATGCACTACAAACTCGAAATTCACCATTTGAGCGCAACGACCAGCTACAAACGTCATTTTCTTCATCAACGAAATGGTATCTCTGAATTTCGGTGCCAACATTAGTAGGAATTTGTTGTGGGAGATGCCATTGATTTTCATGATAAAAATCAGAAACTTTTTCTTTAAGAGTGTGTCAAGTGTTCCGGATACGCATCTGATCCGCCACATACGGAAATGTCCAATTATCCAGCCAAAAGTTTAAACTAGAATCCTTGTGGATGGTCAGATGGACCATCGAATTGATTCCATAATGATATCCCAACTACGTCGTAGAGAGCACCAAATGGAAGAGGTGATGCGACTTATTTGTAACGAGCATGTATCATCAAAAGGCGTTGCTTCATCAAGGGAATGAGAAATGAATCATGTGTGAGAAATTTCCAGCAAAGTTTCGCAATGAACGCCTTATTAAGATTCACCATATTTTTAAGACTAACGCCCTCGTTAACAATTGAAAGGTAACATTTATCCATGACGGCATAATGAGATTTAGTTTTCTTTCTCTTAGCATAAGATTGTTTGACTTTTGCTTACTAGGACACTTGAAGTATAAGTATCTGTTTTCCTGTTGTAAACTCTAGTAGTTATTTAGTTTTCTTTCTCTTAGCAAAAGATTGTTTGACTTTTGCTTACTAGGACACTTGAAATATAAATATCTGTTTTTCTGTTGTAATCTCTATTTTTTTTTTGATAATCCTCTAGTTATTACTTTTATTTAACTAAAAAAAAATGATACATAGCACACAGATTATAGAGTGGTTCGACAACGTATAGTTTTTTTTTTGTTGTTGTAAAAGTTCTAACTTGTGGGCAGTTACCCAAAAAAGATGGGATACATTTATAAATAGTCTTACATCCTAATTTACACAGTCCTAATTGAACGTTAGGTTAATGCAATATGCATAATACACACACACACACACACACACACATATCTCTATATATATATATATATATATATATAACTATGAATTAAAGACATAAATCTTTTTATTCTTTCTCTTGTATGATTTTATTTATTTATTTTGATTTATAAATGTAATTATGTAAACATCCTTTCATCAACATAATCAACGGTGAGCATGCAATGCCAAAAGAATATTTAGAATCACTAATACAAAGATGCAAAATATTCTTTAAATATTTAAGTTGGTAAATGGAGGAAGAATAATATGCATTGGCCGAGGAGGAAGAAAAATACCGAGTAACATTTCATCTATACGAGTTATCTATCACACTCAAAAAAGCTATCTAGATTGCAACAAAAACTAGCAACTTCAAAATAGCATGATATGTAATTCGTAGTTTTTACCTACTTGTTCCGTCTAACATTTTCTTCGTAGCAGCAAAATCCAGAGTACCAAACAAATATGTACTCGTGTAATTTTGAGGTTAGAAAATACTTTTTAAATGTTATTTGAGTGTGTAATAAATTAATAATTGATATCACCAAAATTTGAATTAGTTGTGTTAGGACCATGCGTCCGTATGATTTTAATTTAAAAGTTTTGGAAATATTCTTTATGGAAAATTGCATGTATTTTAGTTACCATATAATTCCTAAGAGTTTGCATGGAAATAGAATTCTATAAGGATAGAGATTGTTGGTAGTTACCTTATTATTCCTAGAGTTTGCATCGAAATAGGATTCTATATGATTAGGATTTGCATGGAAATAGAATTCCATATGATTAGGAATATTTGGTAAGATAGAATAGAATAAGATTTAGGAAATATCTTGTTTATCTTATGGAAACTAAATCTTTATTCTTTCTTATTTTTATCCGGTCTAACAAGCTTCCTGTTGGAAGATTTTGTTGTTTCCTTATGTGCAGATTATGAAGATCACGAAGAGATGAACATAAGGAAAGATTCCGGATATTTGGGAAGATTCGAGTCGCGATGGAGTGGAAGACTGCATGCGCAAAACTTATCTTCTAAGGAGGGCTATCCTATAAATAGTAGGAGAACTAGGTTTTAGAACCCATAACACACGATTTAATTCATACACATTGTAAGGTGTTCTTGTTTTTATATTCCTTAGTTTTTATAAGTGCCGAACGACAAAGTGGGATACTTCGGGTAAAAAGAAGTGTGATACTTCACCGCACGTGACAAACCAACGAGAGTTGAAGGGAGTTCAACGGGAAAGGATTGCACCAGCAAGAGGGATTCTGTGCGTAAGTGCTTTAGCCACTTGACGTTTTGGTCATAAGAAGGTCGACGGGAGGTTGATCTTACGGGTTCAAACGGAGTAGCGATAAAAGTGTCGCTCTAGGTGTCGAAGCACTAGAGGGAGTCTGAGTGTTAGATTAAAGCTTTCCTGTAGTTGGAAACAACTTTTGATCAGTGAAACAGGTTTGAATTCTTGGGCAAAAGCCTCGTGGATGTAGGACGGGAGTCCAAAGCACGTTAAATATGTGTCTTTATTTTTACTGTCTCTTTACCTGTCTAGACTAGGTATCACGACTCATTGTTTCAAAATAAAAATAATTGACTTTAAGATCTAACAATTGGCATCAAGAGCTTAACACCGTTTTGATGAAAGATCCTGTAGTGTTTTAGATCTTGCAGATGGCACAAAACGTTGAGGGAACGTCTGCATCGAAGCCGCTGCTTCTTAATGAGTTTAATTACTCTTATTGGAAAGTTCGGATGAAAGCCTTCATCAAACGAGAAAATCAGAAGGCCTGAAAAAGCATTCTCAGAGGATGGGTCCCACCAAAAGGAGAGAATGGTAAACTCAAGAACGAACTTGACTGGACAGATGCAGAAGACATGGACGCAAGTCACAACTCCATCGCACTCAATGCTATTCTTAATGGAGTCGACCTCAACCAATACAAACTCATCTCCTCATGCGAATCTGCCAAAGATGCATGGAACGCTCTTCAAATTGCTCATGAAGGAACAACATCGGTGAAGCGATCAAAGAGACAAATCCTTGGAATGCGATTTGAAGAACTCAACATGGAAGAGCATGAGACCATTGCGCAATTCAATGCCAAACTTCGTGAGACTGCAAACGAAGGATTTCTTCTTGGAGATGATTACAATGATGCAAAGCTTGTGCAGAAAACTCTAAGGTCATTACCAGCTAGATTCGACATGAAAATCGAGGTTATTGAAGAATCAAGAGATGTCGAGAATATACCACTTGAGGAGTTAATGGGAGCACTTGCCACCTTTGAGATAAAGAAGAACATGGATGGTTCTACTCAAAAGGGTGTTGCTTTGAAAGCTGAGGTAAATGAGTTATCTCAAGATCAAGAGAAGGACAATTTTGAGAAAACCGTTGCTTTACTGACCAAAAGCATGCGCAAATATCCAAACGCTTGGAAAAAGAAAGGTATGAACACAAATCCCTCAAAATCTGATAATTCATCGAATTCATCATATAATTTCGCTGCTAATGATCTTAGTATCAAAAGAATGGGAAAAGATGTTCAATGTAGGGAATGTCAAGGCTTTGGTCATGTTCGAGCTGATTGTGGAAATCTGCTTCCAAAGAACAAAAATAGAGCAATGATTACCACTTGGGGCGACGAGGAATCGGATGAGGAAGAGGAAGAATCTGAAAATCAAGAAAACATGGCACTCTCTTCTATTACTTGTCTTGACTCTCATCCAGTCTCGACTACTCCGGATGACTCAATTGATTATCCTGAAAGCAAAACAATGATATCCATAGGGAGTGATGGCGAGTTAAACGAAGACGATGATGATCAAAGAAAATAAGATATCTTCACATTTTCATCAATCGTTGATGCTGATTCCACGTCTATCGCGACTAATCAGGACGACCCTGTTGAAAAATCAAAGAAAGAAGATGATGCTCCACTCTTTCCTAAGAGCGAGTCTAGACTGAGACATCTTGAAGATATGGTCATTGATCTTGGCAAATCAAACTTCAATCTCAGAAGAGAAGTGAGTACTCTAAAAATTGATGTTGAAAGAGCTAAAGAGACGATTTGCTTGTTTGAGAATCTGCACGAGGATCTTCTAAAGGAAACGGAAAAACTTCAAAAGACTCTCGAGAAGACTGATGACACAGATCATGAGTCAGATATCTTTCAACCTTGTAGCAGCCGTGCTGGTCTGGGTTATCCTTCAAGAGATGCTCAAAACAAGGAGAAGTCTAGCTTTTCTTTCATGAAAAGTGAGAAGGTAAGAAGTGCTCATAATAAAAATCACTCACGAATTCATGTTTCTGATCGCATGTTCACTCCAGTATGTCACAATTGTGGTATTGAAGGACATATTTGTCAAAACTGTCCAAAACTCAAAGAAAAATCATTCAAGGACAGAATACCAAAGTCAGTCAGGCAACGAGTCTCGACAACAAGGACGAATCACAGAAACAGAAGCAGAAATGACTCTGAAGATGAAGCTAAGGCAGCAGACCGTGCAAGAATGAAACGTATCTTTGCATTTTCCTCTATACACAATGATTCATCTAATTGCTGGTATCTTGATAGTGCATGCTCATACCACATGACAGGGAACAAAGATTTTTTGACCAACTATGTGATTGATCCTAAGGGAACAGTCAAGTTTAGCAATGGTAAAAAGTGTCAAATTGTCGGAAAAGGAACACTCAATGTCAAAGGGTTTCCAATGATTGTTAATGTTTTCCATGTCGCAGGTATCATACACAATTTGATTAGCATTAGTCAATTGTGTGACCAAAAGATGTCGATTATCTTCACTCAAGAAGAATGTCATGTTACTAATGATCAGAATACTTGTGTATTTACAGGAAAGCGGACTGCCGAGAACTGCTATACACTGATGCAGTCATGACTACCCATCAAACAGTTTACTAACCACACTTTGAATGCTTTCAATTTTCCTACACATAGTAAACTGATGATTTTTGGTCTTATGCAGGATAATCACGGAGATAATGATTTGTCACTCTATTCCAAATCTGCTCTTAACTGTTTCATTCACTTTGTTGAACTTGGAATCCCTAAACAGTTAAAATCTCCTGTGATAACTTGCATCTTCATCAACATGTGTGATTTTGATAGAATGACAGGGAGCTTTAGTTGTCCATCCAATGATAAATCTGTCATAATCTTGAATGTTGATGATGTGAATATTATGATTAAAGACTATGGAAGGTTGATTAATAACCTGCTTGAATCATGTATGAACACTCATGCGCTTAACACTGCTAACTATCCTGTTCAACATGCACGCATAGGCAGATAGATCAATAGCACCACTTCATTCGTGATTTGGTAAATTCTAGAACTGTAGTCATTAAGCTAGTCGCGACAGAGAGACAGTCTACGAATATGTTCTTAAAGGCACCTGTTCCACAATGCATTGAGACCTTCAAAAAGTCTCTTGGCACTTGCTATCACTAAGCCTGTCGCTATGCTTGATTTAACTAGGATGTTTTTGTTTATTGTTGAACTAACTGTCATGACTCCTATTGCAGACTTATCACAACAGTTTGTTCCGGAGCTCGATCTGACCAGTGTTACTTACTCAATGCTCCATTCCCCAGTTAAATATGTGAAATCGAAGGATTTTGCAACAAGCAATTTTTGTTTTTTTTGTTTATTCTCTTGGACTTGGATAATAATCCACTTTTGTTACCTCAAACATCACAAACAGAAGTATTGAGCATAAAAATAGATGTTTGAGTGTGCAAAAGAGCTTGAAAAAGAAAAAGAAAAAGAAAAGAGAATATGAGCCAAAAAGATTCATGTGCTTCAAAAGAAAAAATAAAAGGAGGAAAAAGCTGCCTATACTCAATGAATATGTGTGAAAGCTTTCAATTCTTATCTCACGGTCGTCACTCATTGAAAAATAGCGACCATATTCTACATAAAGTCCATGAGTGAAAGCTACCTCCTTACAAAAGGCTCAAATATGTGTGTTAAGGTACAATTGTCTAGTTTGAAAAGAGATATATCTTGTTACAATTGTTGTCCCTTTCAAATTCCCTTCTTCTTCATCATATATCATACTTGAGAATTTAAAGCACACATTGTTTTGTGATTATCTGGTAAAAGAGAAAACTTCGGGCAGACTGTTTGTGAACGAGTCGCTGAAGCTGTCATGACTGGGTGTTCTTCCAAACACATAAACCAGGTAAATCAGGTCCTCGGTAAGTCGTGTGGCACTTGCTGAGTTTCTTTTTGTTTGTTTTATTTATTTAATGTTTTTTATGTTTTTTTTTAAATATTTTAGATAAATAAAAAGGTTTTTATTTTTTTAAGTGGTGCGAATCTTTTATTATTATCGGAATATTTGTCTCTTAGGCGCGATTCTCTTAATTATTGCAGCTTCGACCGCCAATATCTTATGCCGCGTGACTCAAATCTTTTGAATAGAGTGTTTGATTGATAACATGATTCTGTTTCCTATTTTCTTGGAAGTTGAGTCTATATGGAAACTTTATGATAGAGTTTGAGATTGATTTGACTTTAGCTTGTTGCATATCATTATATATATCTATCTCTCGTCTCTCTCACATATCACTATCTCTCAAATATCTCAGGTTTTATCATCTTACTCTTATCACTATTTCTCTTTTATCTTTCGATCTAACCATGGTGAAAAGTAAGAAAGCAGGAGGATCATCTCGATCACCACTAGTTGCTGATCCTAGTCGTAACTCCTTTACCGACGACCAACCCAAGGAGGTCCTTGCATCGGTGCCATTACAAGTCCGAATTCCACCGGATTTTGTTCCGCCACCGAAACGATCTGCGAAGAAGAAGCGCACATCCTCCTCCGCACCACCGCCGCCGAGTGATGCCCAGCCACCACCACCATCACCACCGGCATATTCTGACTCATTGTCCCTTGCACTGTCAATAAAGGAACCAGAATCATCTCCTCCACGAGATTCCGCACCCCCACATCATGAGTCACCAAACAGGGTCACGACCCCGCCTGCACAATCACCGTCACATTCACCACAGGCGACTGATCTTGAACCCTCTCGCAAGCAATCTGCTGCTGCAAAGGGTAAGAAAAAGGCACAACCATCACAACGCCCATCTGTTCGACAAAAGGCCTCACCGATCTCTGCCAAAGTCGCGACTTGAGTCACGACTCGTGCAAGTAGGGGAATGCAGCCCATTGCCAAAAAGCCTCTTCGAAAGACAGTATCTGATGCTGCTAGTGCTGGGGGATCCTCCCTGATTGATGTGTCTGATTCATCCTCAAGTCCTGTTCGCAAACATCCTAGACGAGAAAAGGAATCACCTTCTGCTACGGGTGATAATGATGACGATGATGTTGAGAACGAGGAAGTTGTTGAAGAGGATGCTGATGGTGGCTATGGAGTTCTTCCACGGGTCCAACCTTTTCCTGAGCTGTTTGTTGTCGGATCGGTATACACATAACGGTTTTACACGGCCGAAGCTAAACAGAGGTACGAGAAATTTATTGACCGTGTACTGGTGAAGGAGGTGCCATTGCATGAGGGATCATATGCACCATCTGGGATAGTTGAGTTTATGGAACGTCGTGGTATTCTTGAGTCCACCCGCCGAGTCTAACCTTTCGTGACACACATTGTACACAAATTTTATGCAAACTTGGATACACAACTTGGAGTTGCGGGTTCGGCAAAGGAGTTTTCAGTGTTTGTAGCTGGTCATATCTTCCAATTCAGGCCAACAATACTGAATCTTTACCTTGGAACACCAGACCAGACTGTTCGTGACTCTGAGATGCAACCTGAGGCAGACATGGATGCAGTCGCGACAGCTCTCATGAACAACCCCTGGCCTAAGAAGGATAATCTGTCCCGCGGATCACTCACCCCACGGTATGGTTTGATTTTTAGTATTATGATTCGAAATTGGTTTCCAATGTACCATGCTTCTACTTTGAATCCTTTGAGAGCCGCTTCACATCATATAGCTGCTTTGTCATCACCATCTTTCCAACCTGCTGCTGCTCAAGCTGGTCCATCTGTTCCCACGGGGAGTCTCGACAACATCGAGAAACAACTCGCCCGAGTGATTGAACTGTTACAATCCATGAACGAGTCACTTGTCGAGATTGCGAACAAGTCTTGACCGGTTCTGGCAAAATGGGGGAGTAGAGAAAAAAGATGGATGCTGGAAGTCTGGAGGAGAGCAATGATATTGGGGGAGAACTGCTCATTTTTTTTGTTATGTTTTTATGAACATTTTATTTTCTGCATTTATTTCAGTTTATGAACTATTACTTAGTTTATTTCTGTTGTTTTGCAGATGTTGCACTGCGTGTTGCAACGTGTTTTGATAACTATCTAGACTGGTTAGAGGACTTCATTTGTTTATCGTGTTTAGTCTAACAGTTTTCTTGCAGCATACTTGGAATTTTCCCGGGCTTAAAATGTTTTGCCAAAACTAGTCAATTAGGGGAGATTGTTAGGACCATGCGTCCGTATGATTTTAATTTACAAGTTTTGGAAATATTCTTTATGGAAAATTGCATGTAGTTTAGTTACCATATAATTCCTAAGTTTTTGCATGGAAATAAAATTCTATAAGGATAGAGGTTGTTGGTAGTTACCTTATTATTCCTAGAGTTCGCATGAAAATAGAATTTTATATGATTATGATTTGAATGGAAATAGAATTCCATATGATTAGGAATATTTGGTAAGATAGAATAGGATAAGATTTAAGAAATATCATGTTTATCTTATGGAAACTAAATCTTTATTCTTTCTTATTTTTACCCGGTCTAACAAGTTTCCTATTGGAAGATTTTGTTGTTTCCTTGTGTGCGGATTATGAAGATCACGAAGAGATTAACATAAGGAAAGATTCCGGATATTTGGGAAGATTTGAGTCGCGACTGGAGTGGAAGACTGCATGCGCAAAACTTATCTTCTAAGGAGGGCTATCCTATAAATAGTAGAGGAACTAGATTTTAGAACTCAGAACACACGATTTAATTCATACACAATGTAAGGTGTTCTCGTTTTTATATTGCTTAGTTTTTTTTTTAAGTGCCGAACGAAGAAGTGGGATACTTCGGGTAAAAAGAAGTGGGATACTTCACCGCACGTGACAAACCAACGAGAGTTGAAGGGAGTTCAACGGGAAAGGATTGCACCAGCAAGAGGGATTCTGTGCGTAAGTGCTTTAGCCGCTTGATGTTTTGGTCCTAAGAAGGTCGACGGGAGGTTGATCTTACGGGTTCAAACGGAGTAGCGATAAAAGTGTCGCTATAGGTGTCGAAGCACTAGAGGGAGTCTGAGTGTTAGATTAAAACTTTCCTGTAGTTGGAAACAACTTTTGATCAGTGAAACAGGTTTGAATTCTTGGGCGAAAGCCTCGTGGATGTAGGACGGGAGTCCAAAGCACGTTAAATCTGTGTCTTTATTTTTACTGTCTCTTTACCTGTCTAGACTAGGTATCACGACTCATTGTTTCAAAATAAAAATAATTGACTTTAAGATCTAACAAGTTGTAATGTAGTGTTTGCTGATTTCATGTGAGTTTCTTGGATTAAACTGAAAGTTAATCGTTTGTCATATTTCTGAGTGTGAAACGACACAAATTTGTTAACATAAATCACACACTACACAAATTTGTCTTTTGTAAATCATATAAATCACACGATTATAATCTTGCTAACCTACTAACAATAAAAGAAGTGCTCATGTGTACCGATTAATGTGAGAGGGGTGGATGCAAACATTGATGTTAGCTAAGACAAGACCGCAAATCTTATGTTTCTTCGAGAACTATTTACTTTGATTTGACATCATAAATTAATAACAATGCAGTTTATATATTTTTGGAGATATTTTCATCAATTACTAAATAATTATACATTGAATTCATTACTTACTATTCACGAGCTAAATGGATAGACCGTCCCCCTTTAGCAAAAAACCCCTTGTTTCAGATTAGTTAGCGAAAACCTCCATATCATTTATGAGTACACTTGCTCCACTTAACTTTTTCAATAATAAAATGTCATAAATGCACTTACATGTAAGTTATTTGATAACTTTAATTTCACAATTCTAACTCATTTAAGGCCTTGAACAAATAGTTTATGAAAAGATCAGCGGGATGAGATGAAAATAATCTTGGCATTCAAATAACCTAATTAAACTTGGTTTAGCTTTGTAAGATAGGATTTTTAAATTAATTTAAAAGAGCTCAATTCCCGTGAACATAAAGAACTTCTACCCTCCGGTATCATCCCTGTGACCCTGTCTAGCGCAAGCAAAAAAGTAATAATATCAAATTTGCATGTGAAAATCATGTGAAATATAATATATATATATAACTAATTTTTATTCACATTCTTTTCTTCTTTTGCATGTGAAATTCACTTGTCAAACCCCAATTGTTGTAAATGTAACATCAAATTTGACATTTTAAAGTTCATTGAGGTCCTTTATTATTGCATACCCTAACATTCACTTGCATTATGGCGTTCATTACAGTTCGTGTAGGTTTTCTGCCTTTGATTTACTAACATTGAAGGGTTTTTGTAATTATTAATTAATCAAATACGAGCTTTTTCGCCAATTAAACACGCACAAGGGTGTTTTTGCTTTTGACCCTACTTTTTACTAAAAAACAACGCACGCTTATTATTTATTAACAATTCTACATCAATAGTGTTGCATTTGACTCTTTCAGCACATTACTCCAAATAACTTACAAACCCCTAATCAAAGAGATTATTAGGTGCAGCGGCTGTACGATGAGGTGGTACAGCAAGTCGGTTATTTATATAAATGCATGGTTGGGATGAGGTGTGGAGAAGTTACTTCCCTATAATTTAGGAATAGTATTTAATCTCAGCCTTTGGCTATACCACGTCATCGTACAGCGGCTGTACCTAATAATTTTTCCTAATCAAATCAAAATCACTCCAAACCAACTGTGGGGCCAAGGTGTTTGGGGGGGGGGAAAAAGGACAAAGTTAATCGGTAATTTGGAGACAGGGGTCAGTTAGATTTTTGGAAGTACTTGAGATAAATTGGTTGCTCAAATAGGCGTCAATTGAGATTCTGGTGTAAATATGGTGGAAGTGCAATAAATATACTTGTCTAAAAAAGATGCAATTAAATTTAAATGTTAATCAATTATCTGCAGGCAACGAGACTAAAGGAATGAAACATTATGTGACATGAAAGATCAGGCTATGTTGATAATGCAAATGGTATGGAATAAAATAAACTCTGTTTCAAAAGATACTTAACGATTCCTACGTTGAATTTTAGACATAAATTTTGTCATATTTTATCATCCATAATATGAAAACAACACTCAGAAATCTTTACCAGTAATTAATAAGTCAAAATGATTTTAGGAACCTTGTGAATTTCCCAACTCCGAATAACGGGATTGATCGGATTACCTAGCCTGTCCATATGTTACGAGTATTATGAGCAATTTACTTGAAATATACTTAAGGCTGTATATTTAATATAATATCTAACTGTGAAAAGATCCTCAAAAGTAGTAAAAACTCGTAGCTTGGCAGTGCCCGCCGGACCTAATCTTCATCTTTCTGATAATATGAGTAAACAAATTTATCCTGTTTCATGATTATGTTCTTTATCATCGTATTATTGTGTAACAATCAGTGTCAAGAGTTCAATTTTGTACGAGATAGATTCAATGGATGAAGGAAAATTGACAATAGAAAACTTTGGTGGATCGAATTATGAGTTCTGAATGATGCAGAGTAATAAAGATTTCTGATGACCTTTCAGGAATAAATCAAAAGATACGAAAGATAAAAACAGGCTGTGTGCGACAACAAGTGTAGTGCCTTTATCTCTATCATTGAACATTGTGTTTCACACATCGAAAGAGGCAACCCCAAAAGTATGGTGGAAGTTTTAGAAACTTAGCATACATGTTTTAGAGGTCATCACTGCTTCTTTCTTTCTTTTTTCCTTTTCCTTTTTATCGGTGAAAAGAAGAAATTTATTAAGGAGGAGGAGGCAAGGAACAACGTGGAGTACAAGAAATACTCCGAAAAACAATAAACGGCCACCGCCAGACACTAAGATCCCAACACCAGATTACATCAGACAAAACTCAAATACAACTCCAAGACTGCTGATACCAATCTATAGATGAAAAATTGAAATCGGACTTGCTTGCTTTAAGCCATCCCCACGATCTGACTCAGAAGATTTCCATAGTCTTAACTAAATGCATATTGAACAAGATTCATTTGATGTAGTGCATAGTTTACCAAAAACTATCAGAAAAATAATGTGGTTATCGATCATATTAATGATTTCAGTTTGATTACATTCTAATTGTGCTTTGTCAAAATTGATTTTTAATCATAAGGTTAGAGCCACTTTTGTTGTTTTCTTTGTCAAAAAGTTGAAGAATGATAACTACTAATTTTCGTGCTTCAGTGGAAAGGTGAAGTTGAAGTTTGACTAAGTGAGAAATCTGAATACTAGTGAAAAGATTTGTAAGAATGAATCACGTAACACTTCGAGATCAATTCTGAGTACATAAAATATAGGTAGCACCGCCTCCCAATTGCCTCGTCCATCTCTACGAGTGCCTATCCACAAATAATCAAGTTCATCTTCGGAAAAAAAATTTCAACTACTGACTTCTTTTTTAGCAGGTTGCTCGATCCGGCCACCCCAACTTTTCAAATGATATCCTCCGAAATCTATGTATGCATTTTAGCAAACAATGAGAGCGAAGATGTCACTTCACTTGAACCCAAGACATCTCTTTCCTAGCTTGCTTATACTTGAGTGGATCTAGAGGATATTTGAGATTTGGCCGCACGGGAAGATCGGAGACAGTTGCCAAGTACAACTTCTGAGTTGTTCCCGAAGCTGTCCGTGGGATCTAGAGTTGTAGAGACTAATGATACTGTCTATAATCTTCCCATGCTGCCAAATCTCAAATATCCTCAAGATCCACTCAAGCATAATCAAGTTATACAGGAGATGTCTTGGGTTCAAGTGAAGGGACATCTCCACCCTTATTGTTTGCTAAAAAGCATAGAAAGATTTTGGAGGATATCATTTGAAGAAGTGGGGCGGCTAGATTTAGCAACCTACTAAAATAGTAATCATTAGTTGAAAATCAAGTCCGAAGATGAACTTGATTATTTGTGAATAGGAACTTGCAGACATGGACGAGGCGATTGAGAGGCAATGCTACAAGATCCAAGTCTAAAGTTCTCAAAGTTCATAACTGACAAGGATCTGTCAGCAAGATGGGAGAAAGAACAACTCAACACAAGTACTGGTGACGGTAATTCCACCACGGTAACTGATCCTGGGATACCTGAGGTTCTGTTGGTGAAGCACTTGTTCAGGAGCACATATATCCGTCTGTCTCCATGGTGGAACTTGCACTTGCGACTTATCTTGAGGTGGCAGTAGCATTTGCACCGAGTTCTGACCGTGAGGAGGTGATGATAAATCTGTATTACATCCAAAACCTGTATTATCACCTTGAACTGGACAACCCAATAACCTGATTAAGATGCTTGTCTTTTTGAACAAAACCAAGAGTAGAGCATTACCTCCTCACCAACCATCTGTATCCAAGGATATAACATCATGGCAACATCAATAGCAAAATTAGCCTTGAAAATTGAAGCAAGAAAACTATGTCAAGAGAGCTAATGTCCATTTGACAAGAGATATATCATACCAATTGTGAGAGATAAAGTGACTACAACCACTCTAATAGAACAGAGGACAGGCAGAGCGTCTAGATATGATGCAACAGAAAAAACCAAGATAACTCAATCACTCTTATTATAAAGGTGAATTGCAAATATTTTCTGAATTTGATTAATTTACAGCAAGATAGAAATAAACAAGGTTCAAATAGTAGTTAATCAAGCATGCAAAGCGCCGAATTCTCGTTTTGCCCCTAAAACTTGTGTTTTAAGTAGAACAAACTACGGTTCAAGCATGCCTGGGATTGAAGCCCACAAAGTGGTCAGGTCGTCCATACAACACATATTATATATCAAGTAACTGAAGGAGACTATTCAAGTAAAAATGGAGAAAGGCAGTAAAGCAACATACATATATATATATATATATATATATATATATATATATATATATATATATATATATATATATATATATATATATATATATATATATATATATATATGTATATAATAGTCTCACTCTTTTAATTTTTAAAAATTAAATTTTCCACACAAATTACCATTTCGTGTAATCGTCGACTGCACAAGTTTTATTCAACAAGTCTTACTTCTTATGTTCACATTCCTTTATTTATTAATTTTGTGATCCAGTCTTATCTTACTCAGCTATAGAATACCACCAAAGAGTTCATCTGCCTTAACGAGTGAAATAATATAATGTCGCAAGTAGTAACTTAGATATTCTATGATATCGAAAAAGGAAAGCCGATAAGACAAGATTCACTACAAGAAAATCGAGTTTTACAAACGGACAAATCCGTTTGCAAAACCCGAAAAATCCGTCACTAAAAGTCAGAAGAGCCGGATTTTTGGTCAGTAAAAGTGGTCACTATTGACCTCGTCACTAATGACTTTTAGTGACGGAAAACCGAATCCGTTTCCACTTTTAGTGACGGACTGTCCGTTTGTAAAGGCCGAAAACCTTTACAAACGAATTTTCCGTTTGTAATACACCTACATTATTAGAAACGCAAAAACCGTTTCTATAAAGTAGGGAGTATTACAAACGGAAAATCTGTTTGTAAAACCTCAAATACCGAAAATGCCCTTCACCTATAGAAACAAAATTTCCATTTGTAATAAGCAAAATTTTTGGAAAATTGCAGACTTATAGACACGGAAAATCGGTTTTTAAAAATCAAAATCTCGAAAAATATTTTCGGAAAATTAAAATTAGAGAGGCTTTTTAGTAACGGAAATTCCGTTACTAAAAGTCCAAAACTATTAGAAACGGAATAGTGGTTAGTAAAAATAAAAACTATTAGTGACGGAAAATCCGTTACTAATAGTTCATGGATTATTAGTAACGGAATCTCCGTCACTAATGTTTTTCGAAATTTAAAAATAAAAAATTGGCAGAAAAATCTTCCAATTTTTAAATATTTGATTATAAATATTAATGTTTATTAATAACAAATTTCTTTAAATAACTTTTTCCAAACATTACATCAAGGCAAATTTATATTAATTAACTAGAAGATCTATAAACTATATATAGTTATATAATTATAATTATATAACTATAAATGTAAACTAATTTAATTAACAATAGTGTTTTGATATATATATATATATATATATATATATATATATATATATATATATATATATATATATATATATATATATATATATATATATAAAAACAAGAAAAGTAGATTATATTGAAAAAAACAAGAAGAGTAGATGAGAGATTTGGAGAGAAATTATTTGTGTTGTTGATGTAGAAAAAATGAAGAGGGTGGAACTATATATAGATGGATCTAAATTATTGCAAACGGAAATTCCGTTTCTAATAATCTTTTAGAAACAAAATTTTGGTTACTTAAAATTTTCGAAAAATTTAAACTCCCGCCTCAACTTTTAGAAACTGATATTCTATTTGTAAATATATTCAAAATTTTCAATTTTCGCGCCTTGACTTTTGCAAACGGAAATTCCGTTTGTAACAATTTTCGAAATTTTGAAAACTCCCGCCTTGACATTTACAAACGGATATTTCGTTTGTAAAAGTATTATATTTTTCTTAAAAGCCACATTTATTTGTAAACAAAATTTAAATTTATTTTATTTGTCTTGCTTTTTACAAACGGAAATTCCGTTACTAATAGTTCTTTACTTTTTACAAACGAAATTTCCGTCTCTAAAAACCTTATTAGTGATTTTTAGTGACGGAAATTCCGTTTGTAAAACTCTTTCGCTTACTACAAATGGATTTTCCGTTACTAAAACAATTATTAAAGACGGAAATTCCGTTTCTTTGGATCTTGTCTCTTAAACTTTTTCTATTCAACCCGTGAACCTTTTGCACTATTACAAACAGAATATCCGTTTGTAAAATCCCTTATCTGCATCTATAAATAGCAGCTTATTCCGTTTGTAAAATCCCTTATCTGCATCTATAAATAGCAGCTTCAACCTCACTCACAATCACTTACATCTTATTGTCCAGGTGCGTTTCAAATTAATACTATTCCGTAATTGTCATTATTCGTTTTTTTACTAATATTTGCTATATATACGAACTATTCTAATTATTTAAATTATCTTGTTTATTACTTAGATCCGAATCACTATTTCATCGCGATGAGGAGCCTGTGAGTTGAAATACCTGCACCAATTTCCGGTATGTCCCACATTTGATCATATATATACCCAGTTATTAAATTTATCCAGTTTTGTAGCATATAAACGCAATGTATTCGCATGATGATAGAAGTTGGATGTATGATATGAAATACGATAATGGTGATTTGAAGGATAGTTTCGCATACGGTGTGCAAAGATTTCTGGAGTTTGCTTTATGCCAAATAAATTATCTTGATTTGCAAAATTATCCTAGATGTCCCTGTAGGAAATGCGACAATAGAAAGTTCTTGAACCCCGATCAGATTTCAATTAACTTATGTAGATGGGGTTCGTCCCTCATTACTATACTTGGGTAGCACATGGTGAAACTAGTCCTGTCTTTCACCGATCGACTTCTAGGGTAGGACAGACATCAGACGAAACCATAGTAGATGAGGGTGATGAAGACCAATATCCTTTTAGTGAGTTGGTATACGATGCATTTCAAGTAGATAGAGATTCAGTAGAAGAGGAACCGAACCTTGAGGCTAGACAGTTCTATGAATTGCTAAGGCAATCAGAGGAGCGCTTGCAAATTGATAAAGATAAAACTGTGCTGCAGTGGGTGGCAGAATTTCTTGCCGTGCATAATGTTCATAATATTCCCGTTGCCGCGTGTAATAAATTTTTACATCTAGCCAAGGACAACCTCCCTCCTGTAGATGATAGTCGGTTGCCTGATAATGTATACGGGTTGAAAAAGATGATTTCCGGTTTGGGTCTTGGGTACAAAACATATGACGTTTGTGTCAACAATTGTTTTTTGTACTACGGACACTTTGAAAATAGCGACTATACAGAATGTCCCGAATGCGGTGAGGCTAGATATGCCATGGGTAAGAAGAAACCAATTAGTCTTAAAAAGTTGTGGTATTTCTCTATAATTCCTCGCCTTCATCGTCTATACATGTCTGCGACTATTGCTCAGCATATGACTTGGCATACGAAATGTCGGGGTTCGAATGAAAAAATGATTCATCCAGCATGCGGAGAAGCCTGGAAACACTTTGACAGTGTTCATCCAGAGTTTGTTTCTGAACCCTGAAACATTCGTCTGGGACTCTGTAGCGATGGATTTACTCCATTCGGTAGTTCATCAGTCCCCTATTCTTGTTGGCCCGTGTTCGTTACTCCTTATAATCTACCACCAGATCTTTGCATGTGTCAGGAGTATATCTTTTTGAGTTTGATTATATCAGGACCAAAAAGCCCAGGAAAGAACATTAACGTGTTGCTTCGCCCGTTAATTGATGACTTGATGGAGTTATGGGTTAATGGTGTGGACACGTATGACAGGCATCTGAAGTAGAACTTTCGACTATTTGCCGCGCTAATATGGACAATCAGTCCGGCATATGCCATGTTGTCGCAGTGGAGCACTGCAGGTCGATTTTCTTGTCCATATTGCATGTAAAATACACAGGCCTTCCAGTTGAAGCATGGGTGAAAGACGTGTTTCTTTGACTTTCATCGTCGATTTCTACCTCCAGATCATGTTTGGAGGAGAAACAAAAGAGATTTCATAAAGAGAAGACATGAGTTTAGTGAGCCTACTCCTACGAGGTCAGGTATTGAGATGAGAGCTATTGTTGATGATCTTCTAGAGGACATGGATCCTAGATATCACATTTCGAGTTATGGGGTATCCCATAATTGGTGTGGTAGAAGCATTTTTTGGGACCTTCCGTATTGGGAAACTAACTTAATACGCCATAACCTTGATGTCATGCACTATGAGAAGAATTTTTTTGACAACATCAAGAACACTGTGATGGATGACCCTGATAAGTCAAAGGATAACTTTAATGCAAGACGAGACTTAAAAATCCTGATGAGACAAAAAGAGTTGTTCTTGAATGAAGGTGCAGATGGGAAAGTCTATAAGCAGAAGGCAACATACTGTCTCAACAGAGATAAAAAAAGGCTAGTTCTAGAGTGGTTGAAAGGTCTTCGTTTTCTAGATGGGTATGCTTCCAACATCTCAAGGTGTGTTCAGATGCCGCAGCTCAAACTCACCCAGATGAAGAGTCACGATTGTCACGTGTTCATGCAACAGCTAATACCAATTGCATTTCGAGATTTTCTCCCTGATGTTGTTTGAGGTCCACTAGCTGAAATCAGTCTATTCTTCAGAACTCTATGTTCGTCGGAGATCAGAAGGTCAGATATGAAAAGACTAGAGAGCTCGATTGGAGAAACAATGTGCAAGCTGGAGAAGATATTTCCACCCGCCTTTTTTGATTCAATGGAGCACTTAGCCATTCACCTCCCATACGAGGCGAAAGTGGGAGGTCCCGTACAATATCGATGGATGTATCCATTTGAAAGGTAATATCTATTTTTAAATGAAATAAATTATTGTTTGTGTGATTTGAGTTTTCTTGAGTGTTAACTGTAAATTGTTTAATTGCAGGCGAATGTTTGAGTTGAAAAGATCAGCAGGTAATAAAGCCCGGGTGGAAGGTTCCATCTGCCACATATATTTGTTGTCCGAAATGACACACATTGTCTCTCAGTATTTTGGTGAAGGAGTCGAAACTAGATACAATCGACTTAATAGAAATGAGACGGCACTGATCGATGACTATGCTGGACAACTCTCAATCTTTCATAAGCAAGACAAACCAATTGGGTCCGTTCAGCAGCGACGATACCTAACTGAATCGGAATTCAGTCTAATTGAGTTGTATACACTCTTGAACTGCCCAGAAGTGGATGGCTGGGTCATGTAAGAGTTAATTAAATTTATATATTGTCTAATGAAAAGCATGGTAACTACTTGTTTCCAAATATAACTCTTTAATAATTATATCTTTTACAGATTGTTTCAACAGCAAATGTGTCAGTACCTGAACGAGCAACAAACTCAAACTAAACGGAATGCTCTGTTCATCGAGTGGTTCAAGAACACGGCGCGATCGGGTTACTACGTAGTTGATTCATGGCTAAATGCATTGATTCAGGGGCCATCGGCTATGGCTAAGACATACAAATGGTACAAAGTCAATGGGTTTAGATTTCATACGGAGTCGCACAGTATTGGGAGTGCAACAATGAACAGTGGTGTGTGTGTGAAGGCAAGTCTGGGATCAGAAGAGGACACTAATTTCTATGGCATGATCCAAGATATATTGGAAGTTGATTTCTGGGGTTACGGGAGACAGCAAACCATTGTGTACTTCAAGTGCGATTGGTATGATATTCCCCGATCGACTCCGTTTAACTCCCATTACCGACTAGTCCACATCAATCCTCGATCACGTCTACAAACCAATGAGCCATTCATATTTGCCAATCAATCTCAACAGGTCTACTACACACCATACCCATCTGCAAGGCATTTTGCAGCTCGTAGGGGATGGTGGGCAGTGTGCACAACCAGAGCGAGATATATCATTGACACTACTGCACTGCTCGAAGGGAATGCAAGAGAAACAGAAGAAACTACTGTGCAGAGCGAGATCTTTCAAGATGCAGAACCAAACTGGGCCATCGAAGTTGATCCTGAGAGCCACGATTACAATCTACCTATTGCATTTGCTGATACAGAACTTCAAGTAGTAGATCCGGTAGATAGCGAGGAATCTGACGATGACGATGATTAAGATTGTAATAATCAGTAGTTTTTTAATTTGTTGTTTGCCTATTTCCACTATCTGTGTTAATTTGCTGTTTGTCTATTATCGGATTGTAATTGTTATTCTACATTTTAAAAATGAAATGAGGTCATTTCATTAACTTGGACGCAATCGTGATCAATTTTAATTGACTATGTCATATATACAGTCGCATATTAATAATCATAAATTACAGCAAATCATAAATAATTAGATTGCAAACAAACAATTAAAATCGTTCCAAACACAAGTTAACTACTGAATATAAAATACATAAAATAAATAAAAAGTAGTCCGATAAACGCTAAAACATCTACAGCTCAAACATCTACTCCTACTCCTCCTCATCCTCATCATAATCCTCCTCATCGTCTGCAATCAAATCCTCGGGGTCGAGAGTGGCGGGCAAAGGTCCACTAGGCATAGTCCCTAAATGTGCAGCCACCCAATCACCTACACCATGGTATGCGGTCAACAATTGGTCCATGGTAAACTCCGATGGAAAATCGTTCAGGTTCTGAGTGGCTCCTAAATTTACCGCAGGTCCAGGAGTAGTCGATGGGCGTGGCTGAGTAGATGAACCAGGCTGAGTCGATGGGCCTGGCTGAGCAGAAGGGCCCGGGCCCGATGCAAACTGACTCCACTACTGGTGCATCTGGCTCCACTGCTCCTGCATCTAAGTAAACTGCCTCTGCATCTCAGAAAACTGCGCATTCAGCTTAGTGTTCTCCCGCATAACCTCCTGCGCAATGCTCTTCCCCTTCACAGACTCCTTGGGAAGGGGAACACCAAAAGCCTCAGGATCCAAGTCATAGCCCAATCCCCTCAACCTGTTCTTATACGACCCTCCTTGTGCATTCGCCCAAATCGCCACGTCGAACTGGGGCCACTTCGAATTGTCAGTACCGTGCACCTCTAGACAGTGTCGGGTATAGTTCTCCTATAACAAAAAGGGAAACTGTTGTAAGTAATATGTATTATGCATATTAACTACTAACTGTGAATGAGAAACTCACGAAAATGACCCGGTTCTGATCGTTGATGAAATGATGCAACCCATCAGCATTTCTCGTAGTTCTGATCGCCAGCCACGCGTCCAGGTAGGAAACGGGTGTGTCCGGGGTAGCAGCTTGCTGTTAATAACAAAACCAATACAAATAGACTCATTCAGATCCCAGAACAATATAATCACCATATATCATCATCAAAATGTCAACCATAGTCAAGTCCCTAATTATTATCATAAATCCAAATGCATAATCCGAGTAACAATCATAATCAAAATCAGAATCATATTCATATATATATATATATATATATATATATATATATATATATATATATATATATATATTCATAATCAAAATCATAATCATGTTCATTATGAAAAACATAGTCATATTCATAATCAAAATTATAATCATATCAATAAACTAGTTATCATAAAGTCAACTATTAAAACAATATAATTATCAGAATAATAATCTTAATTGTAATCATTATAACTACACTAATTCATATTTGCTAAATTAAGACTGATATAAACGCAAACGTACCCATCTCCTGTGATGATCATGTGTGCTGATAGAGCCCCCACGATAATTGTAATCGTTCCCCTTCTTCTTGTTCGCCCTCGCCTTCTCCGACTTTTCCTTCGTCTCAACCTTGTCCAAATGGACAATGAACCAAGGAAGAATACGGGACGGAATACAACAGAGGTTATCCCGGTAGCGCGGATCGTGTTGTCTTGTGAAATAGCATGTCTTCGCCCTGTTCACCTCGCCCTTATAACGGTTGCGTGCAATTGCAGTGAAACCTCTGTAAATCATATTAGTCTGGCTGGGATCCCACTGATAGATCGACTACAAAACAATTATAAACGGTTAGAATAATAGGGAAAACACTTTAGTCATAACAATAAATATACAAGTTAATTAGACACATATATATGTACCCGAAAACGATCCCAGAATGCCGCCCTGTCCTGATCAAGATTGTCGTAATAAGTCGCCCACGGTCCAGTCATCAAGCTCTTCACCGTCTTGCTGATCGTGCGAACGACTCTCTGGCGATCATTCCATATGCCAAACTGATCTATGGAGATCCAGATCCTGTCCTCTTCACAACAGGCGGGCTGATTGGCTACAGCCATACCCCGTACGGGTTGTATAGGAGCAGAAGGGCCAGCTGCATCAGGGGTCACCCGAGGAGGGACAGTCGGCGGTGGGCCTATTGATGCAGTAGGAACAGCTGGACGTTGGACACGAGCAGCTCCCTGTGATGATGTCGGTGGTCCCACCAGATCGGCCCGATAGTAACCATGGGATATACGAGACCCTGTAGGTGTGCCAACCGATCCTCCTGTAGATGCCCCAACAAATCCTCCTGCTGACCCTTTCTTTCACTAACCGTTCACGTTAAAAAATAAAAGTTCCATATATGCTTAACTTTGATATAATTACAAGTCATGTTTAAGTGAAATTAAATTATAAATAATCTTTAAGGGTACATATGAGTGCAATATTCCTATTTTTATAATGTATTATTTGTAGCTATTAATGTACTTTTATATTTTCTTTTTGTGAATATCAAATATATATGTTACTTTAGAGTTCCGTTAATAACTTTTCACTGTACAAAGTATCTCGTTTTTAAGTTAATTATGCTTGCTATATATGATGGATTATTCATTTTTTAATAAATTAAAAAACGATTATTTATACAAATGTCTCATGCTTATAGTTAGTAAAATAAAAAAAATTCTTAGTGTTATTTCGCCCCTAACTTAAATTCCTGGCTCCGCCCCTGCAGAGTTATTCAAAAAAACAAAAAAAAAAAAAAAAAAAAAACGCATATCTCCTATGATAATTAAAACCAAGAAAATGTGACAAAACCCCTCCCCTTTCTTTTGTTCCGACTATAATTAATTCTGTTTTATTTTTCTTTCATGTGTTTTCTTTGTTTATTAAGTATCTAACACATGGATTTGTCAGCTTATGTTCACATTTTAGATTCTGTAGTAGACGTTGTGAAGATATAAGATAACTTTTACATTTCTGCCATTATCTTAGTTTATATCACTTATGCAATATGTAATGATTATTTAATTTATTCATAATTTGGTTTACGCCATGCATTTTTTATTTGAAAATAAGAACTTCAAAAATCAAATAAATTATCCTATGAAAAGAAAATATACACTCTATCTTTTTAAGAATATTGTCAATTTTTATTTTATTGCTACATCTATAGCATAATTTAAAAAATATACAAAATTGTATGGCAAATCAAATAATTTATAAAATCTAACCGTGAAAGCTAATAAAAAACTACTAAAAAATTTACATATCAAATTAAACTTCAAAATATATGAAAACGTATAATCACATACAACTATATATATAAGTCTATATATACATTAATAAAAAAATAACATATGTAACTATATATGTATAAACATACACATAGACACACACACACACTAAAAAATAAATTTGGAGTTTTAATTCAACAATACAGGAAAAAGAGATTATGGAATACATGGCAATAGTTATCCTTTCCGTACTTAGAATGAACCAAAGTTCTTACACCCAAAGCTGAACTAATAATGCACTTGAACTACAGAAGATTGTTATTCCACTTTTTTTCTCGAATTTCCTTCTGAATTATCATAAAGAGGTGCAATCTTGAATGTTGATATAACCATGTAACAACAAAATTTTAGAAGTCATCTTATTTTACAAATATTTACACATCAACCACATAGTTCAATTTCTCGATACTTACAAGTTACAACACACATAACTGCACTTCCAAACTCCCATTTCCCTTAGGTCGCTAGTCAGGTTCAAGGGTTTTATTGGGAGTACTTACTGCTTCTCACAAGCAATGACGAATTATGCTTTTTGGATATTTGCATCTAGCTGCATCTTCCTCATTTCTAGGCTCAAAACCTTGGACCTTTGTTAGTCTTGGCAACCACCAAAGAATACTGGAGCTTACTCCTTCCCACATACCAATGTTGGATGGTTCAGAATTTGGTGCACTGGAATGTAGAGCACCCACATCCAATCTCATGTATGTCAAGTGTGTTTCAAATTTCACGTGCCCATAAAACATTCCTCCATGCACTAATCTATGCCATTATTCTACCCGACCCCAAAAAGCACCATATTTACAAAGTTCAGAGGCCTCCTAAGACAAAAGCACGTGAAATCCTGCTCCATTAAATATCTTGAGTTGTTCTTTCTCCCATCTTGTTGACAGATCCTTGCTAGTTAAGAACTGTGAGAACTCTAGACTTGGATCTTGTAGCATTGCCTTGTCCATCTCTACGAGTGCCTATCCACAAATAATCAAGTTCATCTTCGGACCAGATTTTCAACTATTGACTTCTTTTTCAGTAGGTTGCTCGATCTAGCCGCCCCAACTCTTCAAATGATATCCTCCAAAACCTTAGTTTTATAAGAACTTGCGTTAAAATTGTGAATATAACGATAGCAATGAATGAGTAAATATGATATTATGCAAGGACATTTACCAAATTTTGAACAGTTAGAATCTGGCAAAGATGCTACCAAAAGAATTGGAAGGGAATCACAAGATCATATTTTTCACAAGTATATGACTTACAAAGAAATACGTTCCAACTGCTTCATAGCTTGGTCTATGGCGAGGAAGGTCATCTGCTCCACCTGACACATTACGGGTAATTTAGCTGCTATTGGTAACCTTTACCGTGTTGCAAGGGATATTACAAGTTTATTATCTAGAACTACCAAAAGAACCACAATCACTTTAAGTAACAAACAATTATTTTGCAGTTCAATCAAAATAAGAATAAACTAGACCTTCTCTCTAAACATGTACGAGTCCCTGAACTACAAATGCAAAAGTTTCTCAACGAATCAAGATCAAAATCAAGTTCAATAAATCACTAACTTGGCAGAAAACATGCATTATCAACAAGGGAGATTCTTGGTTGCAGGAGGTTGACACCATTAATAAGGTAACTACATTGGAATCTTTATCCTGCATGAGGTTTTCATTGTTGATAAGAGAGAAACGCATCAAATATACTCAAGCGAATTCCTAAGTTGCTTAGAGCTATAAAATGAGCTAGGATAGGATCAGAGACGAAATATAAATTTACACTTCACATTTGTCTTTTCAACAGAAAACTTGATATATAACGCTCCAAAGAAGGATGCTGCTTACTGAATTACCAAGTAAGAGTATGTACCTGCAAATGGTATTCCTTTAACACATGGTGAGGAGAAGAACGATATTCTTCTAACAAACGGTTGCACTCAGCAGCACTTTCAGGTGAAATAAAATCCGTTCTGACATTTATGCATGACTGCACAAGAAATCATTAATAAATAAATTACACTCCATGTGCTTGAAAGATGTCAGCCATGAAATAGACACTCCATAAAATTGTTAGCAGATCAGAAACATCAAACAGATCTGCAAAATATTCGATGTTGCATTTGTATCTGACGCTAAAAGAAAGTATAATACCACCTCCAGCAACAACAACAGATACAAGAAAGATGGCAAAGTAAATCCGATTCAGATTACATTCCTAATCATTTTTCTCTTACTTTCTCTCTTACCCGTGCCATCAGTATTCTTCTCATTTCTTATAATAGACATTAAATTAGACTTGGTTTAGATCTTAGAACAGAAGGCAACGCAACGCCGTAAAGACAGAAGCCAGGTGAAGCAATGCAATATTTGAAATAAAAGGAAAAAAGGGAGTGTGTTTGGAAAAAAGAGTAAGTGAGTAGAATCACAGTAATAAAGGTAGAGCCTAGATCACATAGTTTCAAGCGGTATGGGACCACTATACAGACGGATATTTGAGATTTGGCAGCATGGGAAGATCAGAGAAATGAGAACCTCAAGTGCAACTTCACCTTTGTTAATATTTTTGCTTTTGTTAACTGAAGTTGGTGTGTGCCGAAATATTTATTTCTTGGTGTAACTTGCCAAGTACAACTTTTGAGTCGTCCCTGGAGTTATCTCTAGGATCTAGAGTTGCGAAGACTAATGATACTGTCTTTAATCTCCCCATACTGCCAAATCTTCACCCGCATAATTTGCTAAAAGGCATATAAAGGTTTTGGAGGATATCATTTGAAAAGGTGTGGCGGCTGGATCGAGCAACCTGCTAAAAAAGAAGTCAGTAGTTGAAAATCTAGTCCGAAGATGAACTTGATTATTTGTGAATAGGCACTCGTAGACATGGACGAGACAATTAGGAGGCAATGCTACAAGATCCAAATCTAAAGTTCTCAAAGTTCATAACTGACAAGGAGGGCTATCAACCTTAAACCCCCATGTGGTTTGTAAATTGCTTAGAACCCCTTTGTGGTTTCATTAACTCTGCACAAAATCCCTTCCGTTAAGTCTCTTGTGACTCCATTAGTTTTTTTTATTAAGTGACTATAATGCCCTTACTTCACTATTTATAAATATATATTTTTTAAATTAAAAAAAAAACTATTTTATTTTAAAAAAATTCAAACATAATTTTGTTTGAATTTATAAGACAAATAAAACTAATTACGTATATTTTTCTGTGAACTATAAATTAAAATAGGGATTCCGTGCAGGGTTTTTCAAACCACGAGGGGATCCTGTGCAGGTTTTCAAACAACAAGGGGGTTTTGTGCTAAAGTCTTAAAGGGTGAAATTAACTTTTTGAAGAGAAAAAAGTACACAAAAATCAAACCAACTCTCACATAGAGTGAGTGTAGACCACGCTCTAACGGAGTTGGACGGAAAAGAGATTTCTTGCAGGGTTTTTGAAACCACAAGGGGGTTTTATGCATTTTCCTCCTGACAAGGATCTGTATTATCACCTTGAACTTGACAACCCAATAACTGGTGAAGCTGCTTGTTTTTTTGAAAAAAAATAAATGTAGAACATTACTCATCATTTTAGTTGATTGAGAAGGTAAGATTCAGTAAAAGAATAGGAGGATAAAACATATGTTCTCCCCAACAAGTAATCTACACGAGCTTCATACCTGCTGATTGCCGCGTGCTGATTGCCACGGGCATTATAAGGGTTCATGCACTGCCTCCTCAGGAACCATCTGTATCCAAGGAATTCACATCATGGCAACATCAATAGCAAAATTAATATTGAAAACTGGAGCAAGAAAACTGTGTGTAAGAGACCTAATGTCCATTTGACAAGAGATATATCATACCAATTGTAAGAGATAGAACCACGACAATAGAACAGAGGGATATAGTGACTCTAACCACGATAATAGAACAGAGGACAGACAGAGCGTCTAGATATGATTCAACAGAATAAAACAAGATAACTCAATCATTCTAATTATGAAGGTGAAATGCAAATATTTTCTATAGTAGTTAATCAAGCGTGCAAAGCGCCAATTTCTCATTGTCTCACTAAAATTTGTGTCTTAAGAAGAACAAACTATGGTTCAAGCATGCCTGGGATTAAAGCCCACAAAGTGGTCAGGTCGTCCATACACCACTTATTAAATATCAAGTAACTGAAGGAGACTATTCAACTAAAAATGCAGAAAGGCAGTATATATATATATAATAATCTCACTCATTTCATTTCAAAACAATTAAAATTAGCCACACACTTTTCGTCAATTCGTCGACTGCACAAGTTTTCTTGGACATGTCTTACTTCTTATGTTCACATTCCTTTTATTTATTAATTTTATGATCCACTCTTATCTTACTCAGCTATTGAATACTACCAAATAGTCCATCCGCCTTAATGAGTGAAATAATTTCATGTCGCAAGTAGTAACTTAGATATACAATGATGTTACAAAAGGAAAGCCAATGAGACGAGATAAGATTTATCCAACATTTCATACAAACAATATGTGTAAATTAAAGAAAACTTACTATATAAAAATTATAGTTCTTTCCAATTCCATCCATTCCAACTATCTTCCTTGAACCCACTGTCACATTCATCATCGGCCAGAATCTCTTTGCAACATCAGCTTCACCATTATCACAGAATTAGTTAGTACTCATATATTTTGGATAATATACTCAACAATGCTGGAGGCCTTACCAATATTCTCCCTCGCCATAGTCAAATCTGACTGCAATTCAACTCATATATTTGGGATCTCTTAGGAACCTGGAAATTGGAAACTGGAAAGGTGACCCAAGCAGAAAATTAGAAGATGATGACTTATAAGATCACGACTGAATTTTGAGGTCTGTGGAGATGAAAAAAATGGTATAGAGTTAAAGATGACTTACAAGATCATGACTGAATTTTGAGGTATGTGGAGATTAAAAAAACGGTATAGAGTTAAAATTCAATGCGGTTGGGAGAAGAGATGATGGTAGACTAGTTTCAACTCTGATGATGGTGGAGGCAACAACAGCTGATCGGATGCGATGAACGTAACATGTGACTAAGAAATGATGGCGGCATAACCTAGAGCTAAAATCAATCTAGGGTTTATGTGACTAGAGGCCGAAACTAATAAAAAAATTATAGCAATAAAAATTGTGTAACGCTCACCTGAGTGATTACACCTCTATATATAATATATACATAAGAGCCTAAAGAAGAAATAATATAAATACCCCGACTATATTTGGCAATTTTACCTCTAAAACTAACAATCATTTAATTTCTTCGTCCTAGCAGTCTTACTTTCTTCCGTTCCTAGCTTTATGCATATATGTAAAGTAGGGGTAATTATGAAGATGTGGGTGGAAGATAGGGGAGACACGCATTCATCCATATCCAAACATAAGATTAAGTAAAACTAGCCATACACAAATGGAACAAAATCTGCATTCATTCATCTTGCTCATTATTGTGATATACTTCATTCTCAAACAACTTGTAATAGAAAGCAATCATTATTTTGTGTTAGGATAAATAGTCGCAGTATGATAACCTAATTAGGAATTGAGAATGTATACTTCGTCCATCAATCAACGTTTGGGCAGTTGAAAGGATGTAGAATTAGGTGGAGTTATACTCTTCAACTGTTAGCTAGATGTCTATTTGTAACATTAAGGCTCATTGGTTTCCCATTTCTTGTAAAACATGGGTTATTAAATTGTCTTATCAAACTCAACCTAGTTTCATTCTTGTTTAAGTGGTTGAATCTAGTTTTAACTTCAATCTCAGAATAATGAGAAAGAGAGTTTGTGATTTCTAATACCATGTGTGCCTTGCATATTGAGACTTCAACACCGACTTTGTTACGTACTATGATAAAATAAACCTCGGATTAGAGCGAAAAACACGGGTAATAATTTGAAATATGAAGATAAACGACACACAAATTTTACGTGGAAAACCCCAAATTACTTTGAGGTAAAAAACTACGGGCAATGTAGAAGAATTCACTATGAGGTAAAATATAGGAATTACAACTCTCGGATTTTTACCGTAGTAAAATCACACTAACTCTCTATTTTTACTCTCACACTAAACAATTTATTAAACACTCTTAATGCTTGTAATTGCTTAAACTCTTTTGCTGGGATGATGAAAATACTTCATATGACAAGCTATATATAGGCAAACATCCGGTGAACTTCATGAATTGCTATAAGGCAATTTTCGTGATAATTGGCCCCATTCACAAATCCCCCATGATCAGCATTATATGCATTTCATATCCGTGAAATGCATATTATGCATGGGCCATGCATTAATTCCTGATGAAGGCTGACAATCTCCCACTTGAAGATTTGATTAGAGCCTAATCACATCTTCACACCATTCTTCTATCTTGCCCTTACATGTTGCTTACGGTTGTCCGAGGCCACACGAGGATCGACACTGAATGAACTTATCAGCATTAACACTCTTTGTCATGAAATCAGCTATGTTGTCTTTAGTGTGTATCTTCTCCACATCCACTGTACCTTCTTCAACGTTTTCACGAACGAAGTGATACTGAACTCGAATGTGTTTTGACTTTGAATGGAACGCTGGATTCCTTGCTAGATGCAATGCACTCTGATTGTCACAGAATAGAGTAATCGTCTCTATATTGTGCCCGAGTTCCTCCAGGACCATTTTCAACTAAATTGCCTCTATATTGGCCTGAGTAGCTGCCACATATTCAGCCTCCGTTGTTGATGTAGCAACAATTGATTGTAACTTCAAAACCCAGCTTACTGCGCCTCCAGCAAGAGTGAACACATATCCTGTTGTGGACTTGCTTTTGTCAAGATCACTTGTATAATCTGAATCAACATATTATGTCACTGTAAAATCCGATCCTTCGTAACATAATGCAACATCACAGGTTCCCTTGATGTATCTCAGAACCCTCTTCACTTCACTCCAATGCTCTTTTCTAGGATTTGCCACGTATCGACTAACCACTCCCACTGCATGTGTAATGTCTGGTCTTGTACAGATCATAACGAACATCAAACTTCCCACTACCGATGCATAGGGTACTCGATACATTTCCTTCCTCTCTGCTTCACTGCTAGAACACATACTTGAGGATAACTTGAAATTAATAGAAAGTGGGGTAGATATTGGCTTACAATCTTGCATATTGAAGCGCCGCAAGATCTTTGACAGGTAGTTCTTTTGAGAAAGCCAAATCTTCATGTTATTTCTGTCTCGGTAAGTCTGCATCCCTAGAATCTTGTTTGCTAGTCTCAACGCCTTCATTTCAAATTTCCTAGCCAGTTGAGCATTCAATTCCTGAATGCGAACTTTGTTGGGGCCTGACACCAACATGTCGTCAACATACAGCAACAAAATGACAAAGTCATCTTCACCAGATCTTTTGTAATATGCACATGGATTTGCATTAAATCTGTTGTATCTAAGGCTCATTATGAATGAATCAAATCTCCTGTACAACACCTTGGCGCCTGTTTTAGACCGTACAGAGATTTGGCCAACCTGCAAACTAAGTTCTCTTTACCTTCTTCTTTGAATCCTTCTGGTTGGAGCATATAAGTTTTTTCATCTAATTGTCGTGAAGAAATGATGTCTTTACATCTAATTGTTCAAGATGTAAATTGAATGTAGCACACATAGCCAAAACTACTCTAACAGTTGTCAGTCGAACCACTCGAGAAAATGTTTCATTAAAATCAATACCTTCCTTTTGAGCATATCCTTTCACCACCAATCTTGCACGGTACCTTTCCCCTTGGTCATCACTGTTCCGCTTGATCTTGAACACCTATTTGTTGCTAATGGGTTTTCGGCCTTGTGGTAGAGACACAAGTTCCCATGTCCTATTCTTATGAAGAGCTTCTATTTCCTCCTGCATTGCTGCCATCCACTGAGCCGCATCCGAGCTATTCATAGCCTCCTCAAGAGTTGATGGCTCTCCATCCTCGGTTAGAAGACAGTATGCAACATTGTTCTCCATAATATAGTTTGAGTCCCAGCCTGGTTGTTTCCTGACACGCATTGATTGCCGCGTTTCAGGGACTTCAGACTCCGTTGTCTCCTCAGTTTCGTGCTCTGGTTCAGAAGGACCACCCTGCTCAGAATCCTTCTTGACTGGTACTGTTGTAGTTTCTAAACTTTCCTTTGAACTGCTATCATCCTCTTTCTTATCTTCCGTGAAGATAACATCCCTGCTTATCGCAATCTTATGGGCAGTGGGGTCCCACAATAGATACCCCTTCACTCCTTCAGCATACCCTAAGAACAAACACTTTCTGGATTTTGGGTCCAGCTTCGTTGTCTCTTGAGTATTAAACATAACATAAGCAGGACTTCCGAATATATGGAGATTGGAATAACCAACTGGTTTACCTGTCCACATCTTTATCGGTGTCTTCGAGTCTAGTGCTGTTGATGGAGATCGATTCACCGCATAACAGGCAGTACTGGATGACTTGTCTAGACCACAGTTTGTAACATTGCTCTTGTTCTATCCAACAAGGTTCTGTTCATCCGCTCTGCCACTCCATTCTGTTGAGGAGTGTACGTCGTGGTAAACTGTCTCTTGATCCCAGCCTGCTTACAAAAGTCATCGAATTTTGTGCCAGTATATTCTCCTCCATTATCCGACCTTAAACACTTGATCTTCTTTCCAGATTCAAGTTCAACTCGCGCTTTGAACATTTTGAACTCTGAAAATACATCTACCTTCCTCTTGATCGCGTACACCCAACATCTACTGGAATAGTCATCTATAAAAGACACAAAATACCTTGCACCTCCTAGGGATCGCACCGGTGCTTGCCACACGTCAGAGTGAATTAATTTTAGAATAGCTTTACTTCTAGAATTTGAACTACTAAACTTTAAACGATGTTGTTTGCTAACAACACAATGCTCACAGAAAGATAAAGATACCTTCGTGAGACCACAGAGTAGTTTCTTTTCAGCAAGAACCCTCATGCCTCGTTCCGACATATGTCCGAGTCTCTGGTGCCAAATCATTGATGATTTCTCAGTTGACTCAGACGAAGCCACTGATGCTTCTCCTTCGTGCAAAGTCTCCCCATGTAGCACGTACAGATTTCCAGCAGTCTTGTCGCCTTTCATATGTATAAGCGCGCCTTTGATAATTTTCATGATCTTGCCTTGAGACTCCATTTTGTAGCCAAGATCAGTCAGTTTTCCAAAACACAACAGATTCTTTTTCAAGCCCTCCACGTGTCGAACCTCTTCAATGGTCCGAATAATCCCGTCATGCATCTTCAGCTTGATTGTACCGATGCCAATAAACTTCAAGGCATTATCACTGCAGCTGTACATAGATCCTTCAGAGACAGGTGTGTAATGGTGAAACCATTCCCTCCGGTGAGTCATATGATAGCTAGCTCCTGAATCAATAAGCCATATATCATCAAAGCCTTGCATACCTCGAAGTGCTGTTGCAGCTTCACAGTACATAGCATTCCCATCATCTGAAACGCTACCGGCGTTTGCCTGAGGTTTAGAATCTTTCTTCTTAAGATCCCAACAGTCCCTGTTTTTATGACCCTTCTTACCACAGTGCCAACAACCGCCGTTGGTCCTTGACTTTGATCTACCTTGCTTCTGACTCCCACTTGCACCACGTTCTGTTGATCTCCCCCTTGTCATCGCCAAGGCACTCGCTTGTTGAGAGCCTGCCTCCCTATACTTTTTGTTCTTGCGCTGATTTTCTTCTTCAAGAACTGCAGCTACAATTTTCTCAATGCCCAAATAATCCGTCACGAGATTATTTGTTAAGTTGATGACAAGTTGATCATATGAATCTGGAAAACTTTGTAGTAGGATTTCAGCACGTTCTGCAGACTCTATTTTATGACCCATAGAAGTGAGTTGAGAAAATAAAGTATTCAAAACGTTAATATGATCGGTTACCGAGGTAGATTTTGACATCCTCAGCATGTACAATTTCCTTTTAAGGAAAATCTTGTTGTGGAGTGACTTAGATTCGTACATCTTGTTGAGATGATCCCAGATCTCCTTCGCCGTCTTCTTTTCCTCTATGCTTGACAACACTCCATCCGCCAACGCCAGATGGAGATTTGCAATAGCATTCTCGTCCATATCATTCCATTTTGCATCATCTGTGAGTTCCACCGGTCTATCACCGATCGCAGCTAGACAACCATCTTTCCTCAAGATAGCTTTGATGTTCAATTTCCAAAGCGAGAAATTGCTCCCGTTGAATTTCTCTATCTTAAATTTTGCCGTCATTGCTTCTATCACGAACCACCGTTACTGATAATTTCGGTACGATACCTCCAAAGTAATATTGCAGGCCCCGTAAGTGAACCGAGGCTCTCATACCACTTGTTATAAAATAAACATTGTATTAGAGCGAAAACACGGCTAATAATTTGAAATAGGAATATAAACAACGCACAGATATTACGTGGAAAACTCCAAATTACTTTGAGGTAAAAAACCACGGGCAAGGTAGAAGAATTCACTATGAGGTAAAATATAGGAATTACAACTCTTGGATTTTTACCGTAGTAAAATCACACTAACTCTCTATTTTTATTCTCACACTAAACAATTTATTAAACACTCTTAATGCTTGTAATTGCTTAAACACTTTTGCTGGGATGATGAAAACACTTCATATGACAAGCTATATATAGGCAAACATCCGGTGAACTTCATGAATTGCTATAAGGCAATTCTCGTGATAATTGGCCCCATTCACAAATCCCCCGTGATCAGCATTATATGCATTGTATTTCATATCCGTGAAATGCATATAATGCATGGGCCATGCATTAATTCCTCATGAAGGCTGACACGTACTAGTGTTTTAACTTGTATATCAGTCTGAAAAAAATATATATGCATAGCAATATGAATTAAATTTGACGTGTTACCTCTCCAGTGCTTACATCCGCCAATATTTGACAATTCACCAACTTTTAATTTTCATGTAAGTGGATCATTTAATGCTCCATTGAACCAAAGGAAGATGGTCCTTTTTTTTTCGCTTGCGCATAGTCATCATAATTGAGTTTTAAAGTAATTCAAAGTCAGATTCATGAATTTGTGTAGTACACAAAGCTCGGAAAAAATTACTGACCTATAAGGGTCTCTAATATATTATCTAGTACCAAACACGAAGTGCAACTGACATGAACCTTTGCATTAACACTTAAAAATCATGACTTTTCATCTGGATTAAATGGAGTTGTTGTATTAGGACAACAAGATGTGTTTGATACATATCTATCTCAAAATCGTATATTGCTCGACCATTCACATAAAAGTTTCCTCTCCGTATGGTTAAGGAATAGAATGCTTTGTCTTTGTACTTATTGTCGTGCCTACCTGACATAATAAATAATGTATTTGCCATGCCAAGAATTCCAAATCTTTTGTAGCATTCATGTCATGCTTAGTTTTATAGGTATCACCCATGACGGTGTTCTTAATATTGTCAAAAGTATCTTTTTCCACAACGTATCACATCTAAGTTGTGACATTAAGTTTAAAGACCCACACAAGAGCTCTCAAAATATATTTCTGCAACAATAGTTGTGTCAGTCACCAAAACACATATTGTAATATTGATTATTACCGAGTGGGACATCCGGGAGGTTACAAAGCCGTATCCATTTGTTACTATTTCTTCTGAAAATCCATGTAAATAATGATCTCAATCTAAACTATTACCATGTTCACAATACTAAACAAAAACTTCATTAAGTCCTTGAACAAAATCATATCTCATGTTTAGCTTTGGTAGAAAACTTATTTGCTTATAATTATAAGGATTAAATTACATAATATTGCATATATCATTAATAACAATTAAAAAATATTATTAAATATAGATCTAATTAAAATCAACATTTCCGAAATACAATGTACGCTAATAAAGTAGATTAGATGGTTAGATCACAAGATAAATACAATAATTCACTTAAAGTTAAAGTAACTGAATGATCAACCCTAAAACAAACTACATGTGTTATATAAATATGTAAGGTCCATGAAAAGTATTAAGCACGATCATAACTTATGATCAACTAATACGATATCATTATAAGCATTGAATGAGTCCATATTAGAGATCAATTTCTTGATTTGGATATCTTTTGCAACATAAATTGGTTAAACAAAAGGGTTATGCAAATTTTAAGCTGAAAATTGAAGCGATCTTAGATTTACTTTCAAACAGACTTTCAAACTATATGATAGTCTCAAATAAATTAAGGGTTTAAATATTAAACATAATGAATGTTTGTAACGTGAGAGTAAAGGCAAAAAATATAAGATTTGGTATTTTAAATAAATAATGAAAGTTAGAAGCTGTTTTTTGGATTTTGTGGACAGAGGTCTATAGTTCCCAACTTTAGACCCCTCAAAAAACTTCATTTGATTAAGGTTTCTGAAGACAAAAGTTATCTTACAACATTCAAAATACGTGGTTAATATATCACAGAGAAATATGAAGTTTTGATATAGGTTTCGTACTTCCAAATTTTTTGTTCCAAAGCTGGTAGTTTTGATAGAATTTGATTTTAAAGAATTTTAAGGAAGATGAAGAAGCCTTGAAGTGATGGAAATCTTTTTCTAGTAATATCAAAATTAAGATAAGAAAGTTTTCGGAAGAAAGTGAGAGCGAATTCGGAGAGGAGATGTGTGTGAAAATTGTTGAAGATGAATGCTTATTATGTAGAAAAAGATGGGGCAAATGAATTAACTATTATACCCTACTCATTCTGCCACCCTAATTATATGGAGGGTTCGAGGACTTATCTTTGATAAAATTTTATAATAATAAATATTAGAAATATCTACAATAAAAGACAAAGCAAAAGTTACTTTTACTTTTCAAATGTAAATGTAAATATGTTAATACTTACTATAATAAATGAATGTCTGGATATACTGAAATTACCAGGGACCAGTTTGAAAGTTGTGATTACTCTTTTGGTCTTAAATAAAAATATTTGGGGCCAATCGAAAAATTGTCAAAAGTTGAAGGACTAAATTGTAACTTTATCAAAACTTTTGTGGTTGAAATCATATTTTTAGAAAGTTTAAAGACTAAAGTTAAAATTTCTAAAATGCTTTTATGTTCTTCCAAAATTCAGGGGCGTTATGTCTAGTAAATGGTTGTCATTGATATTCTAGGAAGAATATGACCACGATATTATTAATCTCATGTATGTAATGTATGTTTAAAATTTCACGAGCCCATAAAATGTTCCTCCATGCATTGATCATGCCATTATTCCACCCGACCCCAGAAAGCACCATTTTTACAGAGTTCAGAGGCCTCTTAAGACATAAGTATGACAAGTCTTGCTCCATCAAATATCCTGTGTTGTTCTTTCTCCCATCTTGCTTACAGATCCTGGTCAATTATGAACTTTAAGAACTTTAGACATCGATCTTGGAGCGTTTCCTCCCAATCGGCTCCTCCATTTCTACGAGTGCCTATCCTCAAATAATCAAGTTCATCTTCGGACCAGATTTTCAACTATTAACTTCTTTTTCAGCAGGTTGCTCGATCCAGCTGCCCCAACTCTTCAAATGATATCCTGCAAAACCTTTGTATTCTTTTTAGCAAACAATGAGAGTGAAGATGTCACTTCACTTGAACCCAAGACATCTCCTGCCTAGCTTGCTTATACTTGAGTGGATCTAAAGGATATTTGAGATTTGGCAGCATGGGAAGATCAGAGACACAGTATGAATACTCTCTGCAACTCTGGATCCCAGAGATAGCTTTGGGAACAACTTAGGAGTTGTACTTGGCAAGTTTGCACCAAGACATAAATATTTTGGCACGCACCAACTTCTTCTGAAATGGCAGTTTGGAAAACATATTTTCTTGAAAATAAGAATAAAAAGCATGAGAATTCCACGAGTGCTCTATAGGTCTCTTACGTATACAAGGCAGAGCAACCGACTCTAGCATGTACTGTTTCTGATGCGGAGTAGATGATTCAGTTAAATTCCTCTTCGCTAATCTTTCTTTTTGTCGGGCACGATGCTTAGCATTCTTGAACATTACTTGCATTAGGACACTTATGCTAAAAAAACTATCTGCAAAATAAGAATATCAGTGTTAATCAAAGAAAAAAAGAAAAGGATTTTTAACCCGATGATCCTTTAATAATAATAATAGTTGTAATAATAATAATTGTAATAATAATAATAATTATTATTATAATAATAATAATTATTATTATTATTATTATAATAATAATAATAATAATATAATAATAATAATAATAATAATAATAATAATAATAATTATAACAATTAATAATTTAGCCCAATTGATGTGCATTATGCTCAGTTTTTGCGCAACGCATATGATTGCGTTGAATTTCGAGTACGCTTATCTTACAAATACATGTTTGTTTCACCATTAATCACTCATTTTATGAGCAAGATACGTTTATTCGTATCAAAGTATTGGTTTATCTACAATAAAAGACTTCCACTATTGTGAAGACAAATTCCTGACATCATATGCTTTTCCAAACTCTCATGCCACAATTCTCCATACACTTATATTGCACTGTTATATATACAAAAGTGGTCAGGTCGGCCATAAACCACATATGATGTATTAAGTAACAGCAGAAAATTGTTTAAGTAAAAATGCAGAAAAGAGTAAAGCTACATAGTATTTAGTCTCACTCTTTTCTCTGTGAAAGAATTGAAATTTGCTATATAAATTACCTTTTCAACAATTCGTTGACCGCACAAATTTTCTTTTGGACAAGTCTGATTTCTTATTTTTACATTCCTTCATTTATTAATTTTGTGATGGTACCACTCTTATATATCATACTCAGCTATATAATACTACCAAAGAGTTCATCCATCTTAATGAGTGAAAAATTTTCATGTTCCAAGTAGTAACTAAGATATGCAATGATGTCAAAAAAAAAAAAAAAAGAAGAAGAAGCCAATAAAGACTGAGATTTCATTTAGCCGACCTTTTGTACAAAAAGTGTGTAAATTAAAGAGAACTTACTTAAATAAAATATAGCTTTTCCAATTCCATCCATCCCAACTATCTTCGTTGAACCCAGTTTCACACTCATCATCAGCTAGAATCGCTTTGCAGAATCAGCTTCACCATTATCACATAATTAGTTAGTAATCAACAAATTCCTTTTTTTCACCATTTACCGGATAGATCTATTCAACAATGCCAGAGGCCTAACCAATCTTCTCCCTTGTCATAGTAAAATCTGACCGGAATTCAACTCATCGGTTTGGAATTCTACGAACAACTTTAGGGAAGTTTTACAGCTAGCAGGAACCTGGAAAGAAGACCTAAGCGGAAATTTGGGAAGATGATGAATAATAAGATCACGACTGAATTTTAAGGTTTGTGGAGATGGAAACAATGTATAATGTTAAATTCAATGTGCCGAAGAGAAGAAATGATGGTAGACTACTTTCTACAATGGTAATGGTCGAGGCAACTGCAATTAAACGGATGCGATGATCGTACCAAGTGACTAAGATATTATGGCGGCATAACCTAGAGCTAAAATGGATCTAGGGTTTATCTGACTAGAGGTCGCAGCTAATAAAAGACTTAAAGCAACAAAAAATGTGTAACGCTATACCGAGTGATACACCTTTGTATATAACAAAAACATACGTAACATGAAGAAATTATAGAAATATCTCAACTACACTTGACATTTTTACCCCTAAAAAACCGGGGACGGGCGAGAAATTTAGTTTGAGGGGGATAAATATTTCTAGAGTTTTCTTTTTTATTAATATGTATGATTTCTATAGTTAACCATGTTTAGTTTATTACAAAGTTATGAGATCGCATAAAAACAGAGTTTTCAAACCCCCCCCCCCCCCCCCCCCCCCGAAAAAAAAAAAGAAACGCATATCTCCTATGATAATGAAAACCAAGAAAATGCGACAAAACGCCTCCCCCCTCCCCTTTCTTTTGTTCCGAATACAATTATTTTTGTTTTATTTTTCTTTCATGTGTTTTCATTGTTGATTTATTAAGTATGTAACACATGGATTTGTCAGCTTAGGTCATTATCTTAGTTTTTATAACTAATGCAATATGTAATGGTTATTTAATTTGTTCATAATTTTGTTTACACCATTCCTTATTCGAAAAATACATCTTGAATGTTATAAGAACTTCAAATATCAAATAAATTATCATATTAAAATAAAATATACACTCTTTCTTTTTAAAAATATTGTCAAAATAAATGGGCTATCAACCTAAAACCCCTGTGGTTTGGAAAACCTGCACAAAATCCCCCTATAGTTTGAAAACTACCTAAAATCCCCTTGTGGTTTCAAAAACCCTGCACACATTCCCTTCCGTTAAATTTAACATAACTCCGTTAGTTTTATTTAAGAATGACTAAATTTCCCTTATTTATTTTTAACTTCTTTTAAAAAAAATCTGGATGTTTAAAAAAAACAAAAAAACAGGAATTTTATGTAGGGTTTTCAAACCACAGGGGGATTTTGTGCAGGGTTTTCAAACCACAGGGGGATTTTGTGCAGGTTGTCAAACCACAAGGGTGTTCCATGTTTTCAGTTTTTAAGGGTGAAATAGATTTTTTAATTCGAAAAAGTGCACAAAAGTTAAACCCACTCTCACATAGAGCGAGTGGTCGCCACTCTCTGACGGAGTTTAACGGATTAAGGATTTTGTACAGGGTTTTTGAAACCACAAGGGGATTCTGTGCAGGGTTTCTGAAACCACAAGGGGATTCTAGGTAATTATCAAACCACAAGGGGATTCCGTGCAGGTTTTCAAAACCACAAGGGGGTTTTATGCATTTTCCCCCAAAATAAATACACTCTTTCTTTTTAAAAATATTGTCAAATTTTATTTTATTGCTACATCTAAAGCATAATTTTAAAAAAATAGAACGGCAAATCATTTTTTTTTCAAATTTAACCGTGAAAGCTAATAAATAAAACTAGTAAAAAAATACATATCAAATTAAACTTCAAAATGTATGAAAATTATAACTAGAAAATGTATAATCACATACATCTATATAAGTCTATATATACATTAATATTAATATAACATATGTAACTATATGTATATACATATAAATACACACATACAAACGTACCAGACTAAAAAATAAATTTGGAGTTGTAATTCAACGAAACACGAAAAAGAGATTCGGAATACATGGCAATAGTTTTTTTCTTTCCGCACTTAAAATAACCTAAGTTCTTACGGCCAAAGGTGAACTAATTCTGCACTAAAACTACAGAAGATTGTTATTCCACTTTTGTTCTCGAACTTTCTTCTGAATTATCACAAAGAGGCACAATCTTGGATGTGGATATAACCATGTACGTAGCAACAAAATTTTTGAAGTCATGTCATTTTACAAAATATTTACACATCAACCACATAATTGAATTTCTCGATACTTACAACACACATAACTGCACTATCAACTCCCATTTCCCCTTTACAGCTCTCTAAGAGATTTTGCAATTGCAGACACCGTAGGAGGTAGGTCAGGTTCAAGGGTTTTAACGGGGGTACGTACTTACTGCTTCTCACAACCAATGACGAAGTGTGCTTTTGGAGATTTGCATCTAGCTTCCTCTTTTGTAGATTCCGAAAATCTTGGACCTTTGGTAGTCTCCGCAACCACCAAAGAATACCATCCAACCTAGTTGGATGGTTCAGAATCAGGTGCACTGGATTATAGACCACCCACATCCAATCTCTAGATTTATGTCAAGTTTGTTTCAAATTTCACGTGCCCATAAAACCTTCCTCCATGCATTAATCATGCCATTATTCCACCCGACCGCCAAAAGCACCATATGTACAGAGTTTAAAGGCCTCTTAAGACATAAGAATGGGTATTCCTACTCCATCAAATATCTTGAGTTGTTCTTTCTCCCATCTTGCTGACAGATCTTTGCCAGTTAAGAACTGTGAGAACTCTAGACTTGGATCTTGTAGCATTGCCTCTCAATTGCCTCGTCCATGTCTATGAGTGCCTATCCACATATAATCAAGTTCATCTTAGGACATAATTCTCAACTACTGACTTCTTTTTCAGCAGGTTGCTCGATCCAGCCGCCCCAACTCTTCAAATCATATACTCCAAAACCTTTGTATGGTTTTTAGGAAACAATGCAGAGGGTATTTGAGATTTGGCAGCATGGGAAGATCAGAGACAGTATTTGCTTAACTGAATATTTTAATTCAGCAATGAGTAACTCAAGTGCAACTTCACCTTTTGTTAACTTATTTACTTTTGTTTACTGAAGTTGGTGCATGCCGAAATATTTATTTCTCGGTGCAAACTTGCCAACTACAACTTCTGAGCTGCAGATACTAATGATACTGTCTCTGATCTTCATATGCTGCCAAATTTCTAATATTCTGATCCACTCAAGTATAATCAAGTTAGGCAAGAGATGTGATGGGTTCAAGTGAAGTGACATCGTCACCCTTATTGTTTGCTAAAAGCATACAAAGGTTTTGGAGGATACCATTTGAAGAGGTGGGGCGGCTGGATCGAGCAACATGCTAAGAAAGAAGTCAGTAGTTGAAAATCTAGTCCAAAGATGAACTTGATTATTTGTGAATAGGCACTCGTAGACATGGACGAGACAGTTGGGAGGCAATGCTACAAGATCCAAGTCTAAAGTTCTCAAAGTTCATAACTGACAAGGATCTGTAAGCAAGATGGGAGAAAGATCAACTCAACACAGGTACTGGTGACAGTAAATTCCACCACGGTAACTGATCCTGGGACACCTGAGATTCTTGTTGGTGAAGCACTTGTTCAGGATCATGTATATTGGTCTTCCCCCGTGGTGGAACTTGCACGTACGATTGAGCTTGAGGTGGTAGTTGCAATTGCACCGACACCTGACTGTGAGGAGGTCATGGTAAATTCCACCACGGTAACTGATCGTGGGACACCTGAGATTCTTGTTGGTGAAGCACTTGTTCAGGATCAAGTATATTGGTCTGCCCCCTTGGTGGAACTTGCACGTGCCACTGTGCTTGAGGTGGTAGTTGCAATTGCACCGACACCTGACTGTGAGGAGGTCATGGTAAATTCCACCACGGTAACTGATCGTGGGACACCTGAGATTCTTGTTGGTGAAGCACTTGTTCAGGATCAAGTATATTGGTCTGCCCCCGTGGTGGAACTTGCACATGCGACTGAGCTTGAGGTGGTAGTTGCAATTGCATCGGCACCTGATTGTGAGGAGGTGATGGTAAATTCCACCACAGTAACTAATCCTTGGACACCTGAGGTTCTTGTTGGTGAAGCACTTGTCAAGATCTGTCAGCAAATTAACATTGAAAATTGGAGCAAGAAAACTGTGTGCAGGAGAGCTAATGTGCATCTGACAGGAGATATATACCAGTTGTGAGAGATACAACCACGATAATAGAACAGAGAGAACAGTGGCTACAACCACGATTATAGAACAGAGGACGGACAGAGCGTCTAGATATTATGCAACAGAAGAAAACAAGATAATTCATTCACTCTAATTATAAAGGTGAAATGCAAATATTTTCTGAACTAAATTAACTTACAACAAGATAGAAATGAAAAAGGTTCCAATAGTAGTTAACCAAGCATCCAAAGCGCCAATTTCTTGTTATGCCCCTAAAATTTGTGTTTTAAGAAGATCAAACGATGGTTCAAGCATGCCTTGGATTAAAGCACACAAAGTGGTCTTGTCGTCCATACACCACAAAGTGGTCCTGTTCAGCTAAAAATGCAGAAAGGCTGTAAAGCAACATATATATATATATATATATATATATATATATATATATATATATACCAACTTACTCCGATTTTATTTAGAATTCAACTTGACATGGATTCTAAAAATCGAACAACGCATCCATACTACAACATCTGGTTTACAACAATTAGTCAAGGTCGCTTTTGTGAAATGGTGGAACAAAATGGACACAACAAACTTTCAGAAACAAGCAGTGATAGCCTGGTTCAAAGAGAATTCGAGATATGACAAAAATAAGGATCAGGTATCTCCACAACAAATTGAAAAACAGGAAGAATTTCTTGTGATGAAACAAAGTTTACAATCCAAATTAGCAGCTGCAAAGTCAATAGATGAAGTTAAACAAATCCTACAAAGTGCAAGTGAAGATGAAGACTCAAATTCCTCAGTCAACCTAGCAGATGACAATGAAGATGATTGTTACGGAATATTTTCACAAATTCAGCAAAAGTAATGGTTTAGTGTAAATTTCAAATTTAAAAAAAAAAAAAAAAAAAAAAAAAAAAAAAAAAAAAAAAAGAGTACAAAAGTTCAACAAAAATCTAACAATGATCTTTTGTAAATGGTATTTTTGTCAACATTAGGTGGTTTCCAATTAAATAAGTCTTTGTCTTCCCAAGTATTTTCTGTTCTAGAAACAATATTACTATTATCAATATATTCTGATGCATTAGAAGAAGAGGCCATATTACCGAAAATTGTGTTCATAATTAAGATACCTAAGCAACAAACTAGGACTTCGACACGTAGTGTTAGGCTTCTAAGTGTTTCATGCCTTATAAATCGTTGTCTGATCCACGGTTGTTTGTAGCATAGTTATTATAATTATGAACACAATTTTCGGTAATATGGCCTCTTCTTCTAATGCATCAGAATATATTGATAATAGTAATATTGTTTCTAGAACAGAAAATACTTGGGAAGACAAAGACTTATTTAATTGGAAACCACCTAATGTTGACAAAAATACCATTTACAAAAGATCATTGTTAGATTTTCGATCCGCTTATACTATAAAAACTAAAGAACAAGTTTTACCTTTAGTTAGTGATCAACAAACTTTACAATTATTTTCTAAGAAATCTATCAGACAACATCTCAACAATAATTACAAATTCCTTCATATTGGTCTTGTCCAAGTTGCTATTAAACCTTTAACAAGAGATGGATTAGATACGAGCATATTCGTTGCTCTTAGAGACTGTAGACATTTTAATTTTCATGATTCCTTACTCGGACTTGTTGAAACAAGTCTTTGTAACGGGCCAATTTATTTTAATTGTTACCCAAATTTTACTATATCTTTAAATGATCCTCACATTTTGGATATCTTAACGCTCAACGTTAAGACTCATAATTATAAAATGAAACATGGATCTCATATTTATGAAGTATTCTATAGAATACACTATAAAGTTATGAACACTGGTTTAAATGTTAAAGCCGTTTTTTATGAAAAACCTTCTGGACAAACTGTGTTTTGGGAAATCAATAAATCAAAATCTAACTTAATGGTACCAAAAACAATAGAATGGAAAAACATAAATCTTCCAGATTCATGGGTTTTGCCCTCTGGATCTGTTCCTAGAACCCAATCAGTTGAAAATACAGATATAGATTCTATTATCCAACATACGGATGGAGCTGTTGACATCAAATTTGTTAGACAAAGATCCGCAAATTTTAGAGATTTTGGGTCTTTTAAAGATTATGAATCATCTGAAAAATTTAGTCCTAGGAGAAAGTCTTGTAGCGTTCCTGAAAAATCAAGACAAAGTTTTCAAGGCATTAGAGTAGAACAAAATTATGCCCAACCTATATACGAACAATTTGAGCAAGATGAAGTTAAAAAACCACCTTCTCCTGATCCTTCACAAATTTTTGTTCTGACCAAAGAATTTTATATAGATAAAAATTATTTGAAAATTGAATTTCTTTCTAAAGAAAATGAAGATGACAGAAAATGGTTTATTAAATCATTTTCAAAACAACAACGAGATACCATCCGTGAAGAATGGTATAATCTTATGAAAAAACATAAACAAAATATCCCATTTTTCATGTACTTTTTCGATACTTACGGTACTGAAAAATTACTTGTCATACAAAAAATTACTAGAAAATGGACTAGGACGGATGGTTCATCAACATCATCTGAATACCCCCCTATGGAAGAAACTGGGATAATGATAAAAGATAATATCATAAGTTGTAGCCCTGTTTTTAAAGCTTCCATGGATACCAAAGATCCTAATTTTTACCAAATTCGTCAAAACAATTTTACTAATATGAGCCTTCATATTGTAGGGAAACAATTAGAAAGAATCGAGAACAAAATTGAAAATAAAATAGATGAACAACCTACAAATATTAAGAAACCTCATGAATCATCTTCTGCTACTAAAATTGACATACAAAAGTTACCTTTCAAAATAAATGAACACATACCAAAGTTAAGGCATAACGAAATTTTATCAAAAATACAAACAAAACTTGAAGACCTAAGTACTAACAAAATTAATACTCTAGAAAGCACAAGTTATTATTCTGAAAATGAATTGGATAAAGAAAAGGTTTTAAACCCTGTTATGAAAATGGAAGGAGTTTCAAAAAATTACTATCCTAGACCAAGCCCGCCAGATTTACAATTTGAAGAAATCCAACATCAGAAAACTTTTAGTGGTTCAGCAATCTATGAATGGAACATAGATGGCTTAGCCGAATATCAAATAATAGGTTTATGTAAACAAATGGCCATAGTTGCCAACATCTATAAAGAATCTTCCAAACTAAATGAGACAGAAACTGCTCAAAACTTAATTCTTGGTTTTAATGGCCAACTAAAAGGTTGGTGGGATAATGCTCTTTCTAATGAAATCAAAGAGAAAATTTTACATAGTATGAAACAAGATGAAAGTGGAAATCCTATCATGGACGACCAAAATAATACCATACCAAATGCCGTTTCTAATCTTATTTACAATATAGTTGTTAGTTTTGTGGGAAACCCACAAATATATCAAGAGAGAAACACTGAAATCTTACAAAATCTAAAATGTAGAAGATTACAAGATTTTCGATGGTATAAGGATGTTTTCCTTACTAAAGTTTTCGAAAGAGATGATCCAAATAACTACTATTGGAAAGAAAAATTTGTTTCAGGCTTACCAAAGTTATTTGGTGAGAAAGTCCGAGACAAAATAAAAGCAACGTATGGAGAAATTTCTGATCTATCTTATGGTGAAATAATAAACCAAATTAACATTACTGCTTTACAATTGTGCAATGATTTAAAACTAAAGTCTCAACTGAAAAAACAAAATATAATTAATAGAAAAGAATTAGGAAGTTGGTGTGAACAATTTGGATTTGAAAAATTTAAACCACCAATTCATCAAAAACCACAAAGGCGCTTTAACAAAACGAACAACAAGCCTAATTATAGGCCAAACTTCAGCACTATTTCGGACTTGAAAATTTGAATTTGAAATCCGGATTATTGTGGTGTGACCTTGGTGTACCAGAATATATTAATGTTTGTAATATACATTCTTAGAATTGAAATTAGTGACAGTAGACAAAGATATCAAAGAAAATAAAATAATTGCGGAATTTTAAAAAGTAAGAAGACTTACAGATAATTTGTAACTTGGAATTTTTATTGAACTTGGGAAACTTGTACAAATCCGTGGTATCTCTCAAATGAAAACATTAATTGTGCACTCTAAACTCTTAATAATTTTCTCTCACAAGTACAAAGTAGAAATATATCTGAATTCTAGCACTCGAACTTAGATTTAATTTCTATAACTATTTTTGTATGTATATCACTCCATAAAGGTGGATTTTTCTTTAACCTTTCAAAAAGGGGTTTACATATTTGTCGTAAGTTTGGATAGAAGTCTCCAATATAGTTTAAGGCTCCTAAAAATCTTTGTAACTGGTTTTTATCTTTAATTTCATTTGGGAATTTATCTCCAAACTGAAGAGACCTTTGTATAGGTATAATAGTTCCTTCATTTATTTGATGGCCCAAAAATCGAATATTTGTTTGAAATAATTTAATCTTTTTGGCAGAGACTACTAGTCCATTTTCTTTTATTATTTTCAAAAATATATTTAGATGTTTCCAATGTTGGTCAACAGTTTGGCTAAAAATTAAAACATCATCAATATATACTATTGAAAAAGTTGTATATGGAGTAAATATATCATTCATTATTTTTTGAAACTCGGATGGAGCGTTTTTTAATCCAAATGGCATTACGTTCCATTCATATTGTCCAAATGGTACCGTAAAAGCAGTTTTATATTTGTCCTTTTCTGTTATTTGTATTTGCCAAAAGCCTGATTTCATATCAAATTTAGAAAATATCTTTGCATTGTAGAGTCTTTTTAGTAAATCACTTTTATTAGGGATTGGATACCTAATCCATTGTAAGACTTTGTTTAAAGGTTTATAATTTATCACTAAACGAGGGGTACCGCGTTCTAATTCAGTATTCTTTTGAACATAAAACGCTGAACAAGACCAAGGAGACTTACTTGGTCTAATGATTCTTTTTTCTAATAACTCCTCTATTTCTTGTTTACAGTGTTCTAACATTTCTTGATTCATTTGTATTGGTCTTGCTTTTGTGGGTATATTTTTCTCCTCGAAATCTTTTTCATAAGGTAACGTGATAGTATGTTTCTTCCTATCCCAGAAAGCATTTGGTAATTCAGAACATATTTGTTTTTCTAGTATATTCTGAAAATCTGTAATTTTCTTTTGAAAAGCTTTATTTTCAATTTGTTCTTGGATTCTTTTGTAGCTGATTTCTTCTTTTAAATAACAAATTTGCTTTTGTTTATTTTCCAATTTTTTGAAAATTCCGGCATGTTGTAATGTATTAACGTCTCTTTGAGAAACAGGAAATTGAAAATGGAAAATAACTTTTTTGCCTAAAACAGTAGTTTCAATGCCTCGATTATCAACTCTTATGGGGTAAAGCATTTGAAGAAAAGGATTTCCCAATATAACTTCTGTATTAAGATTTTTAATAAGAACAAAAGCAGCTCTAAAACATATTCCATCATTGCAAATATGTGCATTAGATAATTTATATTCGATTTTTAATCTAGTAGCATCAGCGGTAGATAGTCTTTCTTTAGTTTTTTCAAAAAACTTTGTTGGAATTAATCCTTCTCTTATACAATTCATATCTGCACCTGAATCCATTAGGGCAATAGTTTGTAATTTAAAATCTCCGATTATTATAGTAACTTGGACTAACCATTTCTGATAATTTATTTTGGTTAGTATATTCACAAAAGAATCTTCTTCTTTTTCTTCTTCTTGAATTTCATGTTCCTCTTCTTGTAGATGTTCTCTTATTTTTATAATCATGAGATCTTGTTTTATTTGGTCATTTTCTATCTTGATTTGTTTGACTTCTCTTTTTAGTTCTTGGATTTCACTTTGTAAATCTTGAATTGTTATTTTGTTAGTCTTTGGAGAATTGAAGGATTTTATGATGTCTTTGAATTCTGTTTTATAAATATGTGGTTTTTGAGATGTTTCTTCTTTGCTTGTTATCATATTTTTTAATTTGTTTAAATACAAACTTTTTGTGTCGGAATCTTTAACTTTATCTATCATTTCAAATATAAATTCGAATTGATTTTCTCTAGTTAGGACATTAATTTTGTTTTCACAATTACAGATTGTCGTCCCTGGTTCACAGAAGCAACCTTGGGATTCATCTTCTGTTTCATCAGAAGATGCTTCGTAATCTGTTTGTATTTGATTTAAATCATTTTCTTTGTCGGATTGGTTGGGTTCTTGATTATTATCTTCTTCCTCATCATGCAGATCTATTTGACCAATAAGGTTTATTATTTCAATTTTTAAACTATCTTCGATTTCTAAAGCCAAGATCTTTTTCCGGACTCTGCACGTGTTGGCATAATGTCCTGGTTTTTTGCATCTATGGCAAATTATTTTTTCTATTGGAGTTTTTGTATAAGGTTTATTTCTGGGTGTTTTATTTGTATTTTCGTGCTTATTCTTATAGTTTGGCTTATAATTAGGCTTGTTGTTCGTTTTGTTAAAGCGCCTTTGTGGTTTTTGATGAATTGGTGGTTTAAATTTTTCAAATCCAAATTGTTCACACCAACTTCCTAATTCTTTTCTATTAATTATATTTTGTTTTTTCAGTTGAGACTTTAGTTTTAAATCATTGCACAATTGTAAAGCAGTAATGTTAATTTGGTTTATTATTTCACCATAAGATAGATCAGAAATTTCTCCATACGTTGCTTTTATTTTGTCTCGGACTTTCTCACCAAATAACTTTGGTAAGCCTGAAACAAATTTTTCTTTCCAATAGTAGTTATTTGGATCATCTCTTTCGAAAACTTTAGTAAGGAAAACATCCTTATACCATCGAAAATCTTGTAATCTTCTACATTTTAGATTTTGTAAGATTTCAGTGTTTCTCTCTTGATATATTTGTGGGTTTCCCACAAAACTAACAACTATATTGTAAATAAGATTAGAAACGGCATTTGGTATGGTATTATTTTGGTCGTCCATGATAGGATTTCCACTTTCATCTTGTTTCATACTATGTAAAATTTTCTCTTTGATTTCATTAGAAAGAGCATTATCCCACCAACCTTTTAGTTGGCCATTAAAACCAAGAATTAAGTTTTGAGCAGTTTCTGTCTCATTTAGTTTGGAAGATTCTTTATAGATGTTGGCAACTATGGCCATTTGTTTACATAAACCTATTATTTGATATTCGGCTAAGCCATCTATGTTCCATTCATAGATTGCTGAACCACTAAAAGTTTTCTGATGTTGGATTTCTTCAAATTGTAAATCTGGCGGGCTTGGTCTAGGATAGTAATTTTTTGAAACTCCTTCCATTTTCATAACAGGGTTTAAAACCTTTTCTTTATCCAATTCATTTTCAGAATAATAACTTGTGCTTTCTAGAGTATTAATTTTGTTAGTACTTAGGTCTTCAAGTTTTGTTTGTATTTTTGATAAAATTTCGTTATGCCTTAACTTTGGTATGTGTTCATTTATTTTGAAAGGTAACTTTTGTATGTCAATTTTAGTAGCAGAAGATGATTCATGAGGTTTCTTAATATTTGTAGGTTGTTCATCTATTTTATTTTCAATTTTGTTCTCGATTCTTTCTAATTGTTTCCCTACAATATGAAGGCTCATATTAGTAAAATTGTTTTGACGAATTTGGTAAAAATTAGGATCTTTGGTATCCATGGAAGCTTTAAAAACAGGGCTACAACTTATGATATTATCTTTTATCATTATCCCAGTTTCTTCCATAGGGGGGTATTCAGATGATGTTGATGAACCATCCGTCCTAGTCCATTTTCTAGTAATTTTTTGTATGACAAGTAATTTTTCAGTACCGTAAGTATCGAAAAAGTACATGAAAAATGGGATATTTTGTTTATGTTTTTTCATAAGATTATACCATTCTTCACGGATGGTATCTCGTTGTTGTTTTGAAAATGATTTAATAAACCATTTTCTGTCATCTTCATTTTCTTTAGAAAGAAATTCAATTTTCAAATAATTTTTATCTATATAAAATTCTTTGGTCAGAACAAAAATTTGTGAAGGATCAGGAGAAGGTGGTTTTTTAACTTCATCTTGCTCAAATTGTTCGTATATAGGTTGGGCATAATTTTGTTCTACTCTAATGCCTTGAAAACTTTGTCTTGATTTTTCAGGAACGCTACAAGACTTTCTCCTAGGACTAAATTTTTCAGATGATTCATAATCTTTAAAAGACCCAAAATCTCTAAAATTTGCGGATCTTTGTCTAACAAATTTGATGTCAACAGCTCCATCCGTATGTTGGATAATAGAATCTATATCTGTATTTTCAACTGATTGGGTTCTAGGAACAGATCCAGAGGGCAAAACCCATGAATCTGGAAGATTTATGTTTTTCCATTCTATTGTTTTTGGTACCATTAAGTTAGATTTTGATTTATTGATTTCCCAAAACACAGTTTGTCCAGAAGGTTTTTCATAAAAAACGGCTTTAACATTTAAACCAGTGTTCATAACTTTATAGTGTATTCTATAGAATACTTCATAAATATGAGATCCATGTTTCATTTTATAATTATGAGTCTTAACGTTGAGCGTTAAGATATCCAAAATGTGAGGATCATTTAAAGATATAGTAAAATTTGGGTAACAATTAAAATAAATTGGCCCGTTACAAAGACTTGTTTCAACAAGTCCGAGTAAGGAATCATGAAAATTAAAATGTCTACAGTCTCTAAGAGCAACGAATATGCTCGTATCTAATCCATCTCTTGTTAAAGGTTTAATAGCAACTTGGACAAGACCAATATGAAGGAATTTGTAATTATTGTTGAGATGTTGTCTGATAGATTTCTTAGAAAATAATTGTAAAGTTTGTTGATCACTAACTAAAGGTAAAACTTGTTCTTCAGTTTTTATAGTATAAGCGGATCGAAAATCTAACAATGATCTTTTGTAAATGGTATTTTTGTCAACATTAGGTGGTTTCCAATTAAATAAGTCTTTGTCTTCCCAAGTATTTTCTGTTCTAGAAACAATATTACTATTATCAATATATTCTGATGCATTAGAAGAAGAGGCCATATTACCGAAAATTGTGTTCATAATTATAATAACTATGCTACAAACAACCGTGGATCAGACAACGATTTATAAGGCATGAAACACTTAGAAGCCTAACACTACGTGTCGAAGTCCTAGTTTGTTGCTTAGGTATCTTAATTACAATACTTCTTCCCGGATTTTTTATGGCTCTGATACCATGTGTACCAGAATATCTCTTCATTTTAAAACAATTAAAACTTGCCACGAATATTACCTTTTCGTCGACTGCACAAGTTTTCTTGGGCGAGTCTTACTTCTTAGTGTCACATTACTTTATTAATATTTTTGTGATCCACTATTATCATACTCAGCTATAGAATACTACCAAAGAGTTCATCCGCCTTAACGAGTGAAATAATTTCATCGCAGGTAGTAACTTAGATACTTAATGATGTCGAAAAAGGAAAGCCAATAAGACGAGATTAAATTTAGCCAACCTTTTGATACAAACAATATGTGTAAATTAAAGAGAACTTACTATATAAAAATAATAGTTCTTTCTAATTCCATCCATCCCAACCATGTTCCTTGAACCCACTGTCACATTCATCGTCGGCCAGAATCTCTTTGAAACATCAGCTTCAACATCATCAGAGAATTAGTTAGTACATATATTTGGGATAATCTATTCAACCATGCCAGAGGCCTTATCGATATTCTCCCTTGCCATAGTCAAATCTGACTGCGATTCAACTCATATATTTGGGATCTATGAGGAACCTGCAAATTCGAAACCGGAAAGGTAACCCAAGCAGGAAATTAGGAAGATGATGAATTATAAGATCGCGACTGAATTTTGAGATTTGTCGAGATGGAAAAAAAGGTATCGAGTTAAATCCATTGCGCCGGGGAGAAGAGAGGATGGTAGACTAGTTTCGACACTGATGATGGTGGAGGCAACTGCAGTTGATCGGATGTGATGAACGTAACAAGTTACTAAGAAATGATGGCGGCATAACCTAGAGCTAAAATCGATCTAGGGTTTATGTGACTAGAGGCCGCAACTAATAAAAAACTTATAGCAATAAAAATTGTGTAAAGCTATCATGAGTGATTACACCTTTATATATAATATATAAATAAGAACCTAAAGAAGAAATTGTAGAAATACCCCGACTATATTTGACAATTTTACCCCTAAAACTAACAACCATTTATTCGTCCTAACGGTCTTACTTTCTTCCGTTCCTAGCTTTAAATATGCTTATATTTAAAGCAGGGGTAATTACGAAGATGTGGGTGGAAGATAGGAGAGAAATGCATTCATCCATATCCGAACATAAGATTAAGTAAAACTAGCGATACACAAATGGAACAAAATTTGCATTCATACATGTTGCTCATTATTGTGACATACTTCATCCTCAAACAACCTGTAATAGAAAACAATCATTATTTGGTGTTAGGATAAATAGTAGCAATATGAAAACCTAATTTTGCAGATTGAGCTTTCAACACCGACTTTGTTACGTACTAGCTAGTATATAACTCTGAAATATATATATATATATATATATATATATATATATATATATATATATATATATTCATAACAATATGAATTAAATTTGACGTGTTACCTCTCCAATGGTTACATCCTCCAATATTTGACAACTCCACCAACTTTTAATTTCCATGTTAGTGGATCTTTTGATGCTCCATTGAACCAAAGAAAGATGGTCCATTTTATTTTTGAGCTTGCACATAGTCATCATAATTGAGTTCTTACGTAATTCAAAGTCAGATCCACGAATTTTTGTAGTACACAAAGCTTGAAAAAAATTATTGACCTCTATAAGGGGCTCTAAAATATTATCTAGTACCAATCACAAACTGCAACTGACATGAACCTTTGCGTGAACACTTGACAATCATGACTTTTCATTTCGATTAAATGGAGTTGTTGAATTAGCTAGGACAACAAGTTGCATTTTATAGATATCTATCTCTGTTTGTCGTACAGAACTGGCGTAATAAATAATCTCTTCGCCATGCCAAGAATTCCCAATCTTTTGTAGCATTCATGTTTTGCTTAGTTTTATAGGTGTCACCCATGACGATGTTCTTAATATTGTCCGAGAAGCTTTTTCCACAACGTATAACATCTAAGTTGTGCATTAAATTTAAAGATACAAGATCTCTCAAAATATATTTCTACAACGATATATAGTTGTGTCATTCACCAAAACACTTATTGTAATATTGATTATTACCGAGTGGGACATCCGGGAGCTCGCAAATGCGTACTACCATTTACTTCCCAATCTTCTAAGTAGGGATGCATCAGTCTCCATTACACAGTTGATAAAAATTGCTTTATTCTCCATGGGTTGTCAAGAGTTAGAAATCATCCATAACAATGCAAGAAACAGATTTCTTGGTCATGGTACAGTTGAAAAGATTTAGCTTTCTCCATATAATATTAGAAAGAAAATCAACCATGTGTATTCCACTGAGATTACCCGTCGTAGCTTGAGAAAGAACTTATCATGCATAACAAGACATTCGTATTCAGAAATTTTATTTCCTAAAGTTGTACATTTTACAACCATACTCCCATAGGGAGCATAGTTCATAAATGATGGGTAACATGCAGAAGCACGTAGGTATTTTTCTAGAGACATTTTGGTCTATATTTTATTAACATATAAAAGTCTCAAATCTCCTAAACTGTACCCCCATTGCACTTTGCCCCTTATCATTTTCTTTTTGGCAACTTGTTCCCGTACTATGATAGTTACAACACACATAATTGCACTATCAAACTCCCATTTCCGTCCTACAGCTCTCTAACAGATTTTGCAATTGCAGAAATCGTAGGAGGTATGTCAGGTTCAAGGGTCTTATCGGGAGTACTTACTGCTTCTCACAACCAATGACGAAGTGTGCTTTTGGAGATTTGCATATAACTGCATCTTCCTCTTTTCTAGACTCAGAAAATCTTGGACCTTTGTTAGTCTTGGCAACCACCAAGTATACTGGAGCTTTGTTAAAAGAAGCGCCTTCCCACATACCATCAAACCTAGTTGGATGGTTCAGAATTTGTTGCACTGGAATGTAGACCACCCACATCCAATCTCATGTTTGTCAAGTGTGTTTCGAATTTCACGTGACCATAAAGCGTTCCTCCATGCATTAATTATGCCATTATTCCACTCGACCCCAAAAGCACCATATTACAGAATTCATAAGAGACCTCTTAAGACATAAGCGCGGAAAGTCCTGCTCTAGCAAATATCTTTAGCTGTTCTTTCTCCCATTATGTTGACAGATCCTTGCCAGTTAAGAACTGTGAGAACTCTAGACTTGGATCTTGTAGCATTGCCTCTCAATTGCCTCGTCCATGTCTATGAGTGCCTATCCACAAATAATCAAGTTCATCTTAGGACATAATTCTCAACTACTGACTTCTTTTTCAGCAGGTTGCTCGATCCAGCCGCCCCAACTCTTCAAATGATATCCTCCAAAACCTTTGTACGCTTTTTAGCAAACAACGAGAGTGAGATGTCACTTCACTTGAACCCAAGACATCACTTGCCTAGCTTGATTATACATGAGTGGATCCAGAGGATATTTGAGACTTGGCAGCATGGGAAGATTAGAGACAACATTTGGTAACGAAATATTTTAATTCAGCCATGAGCAACTCAAGTGCAACTTCACCTTTTGTTAACTTATTTGCTTTTGTTAACTGAAGTTGGTGCATGCCGAAATATTTATTGCTCGGTGAAAACTTGCCAAGTACAATTTCTGAGCTGCAGATACTAATGATACTGTCTCTGATCTTCATATGCTGCCAAATTTCAAATATTCTAATCCATTCAAGTATAATCAAGTTAGGCAAGAGATGTGTTGGGTTCAAGTGAAGTGACATATTCACCCTCATTGTTTGCTAAAAGCATACAAAGGTTTTGGAGGATATCATTTTAAGCGGTGTGGCGGCTGGATCGATTAACCTGGTAAAAAAAGTTAGTAGTTGAAAATCTAGTCCAAAGATGAACTTGATTGTTTCTGAATAGGCACTCGTAGACATGGACGAGACAATTGGGAGGCAATGCCACAAGATCCAAGTCTAATGTTCTCAAAGTTCATAACTGACAAGAATCTGTAAGCAAGATGGGAGAAAGAACAACTCAACACACGTAATGGTGACGGTAAATTCCACCACGGTAACTGATCCTGGGACACCTGAGATTCTTGTTGGTGAAGCACTTGTAAGTATATTGGTCTGCCCCCTTGGTGGAACTTGCACGTGCCACTGTGCTTGAGGTGGTAGTTGCAATTGCACCGGCACCTGACTGTGAGGAGGTGATGGTAAATTCGACCACGGTAACTGATCCTAGGACACCTGAGGTTCTTGTTGGTGAAGCACTTGTCAAGATCTGTCAGCAAGATGGGAGAAAGAACAACTCAAGACAGGTACTGGTGACCACAATATAACATCCAAAACAAAAATTAACATTGAACCGTCTGTATCCAAGGAATTAACATCATGGCAACATCAATAGCAAAATTCACATTGAAAATTGGAGCAAGAAAACTGTGTGCAGGAGAGCTAATGTCCATTTGACAAGAGATATATAATACCAATTGTGAGAGATACAACCACGATAATAGAACAGGGAGATACAGTGACTACAACCACGATAATAGAACAGAGGACAGACAGAGCGTCTAGATAATATGCAACAGAAGAAAACAAGATAATTCAATCACTCTAATTATAAAGGTGAAATGCAAATATTTTCTTAACTTAATTTACAACAAGATAGAAATGAACAAGGTTCCAATAGTAGTTAACCAAGCATCCAAAGCGCCAATTTCTTGTTTTGCCCCTAAAATTTGTGTTTTAAGAAGAACAAACTATGGTACAAGCATGCCTTTGATTAAAGCCCACAAAGTGGTCATGTCATCCATACACCACATATTATATATCAAGTAACTTAAGGAGACTGTTCAGCTAAAAATGCAGAAAGGTTGTAAAGCAACATATATATATATATATATATATATATATATATATATATATATATATATATATATATATACACTTTTCATTTTAAAACAATTAAAATTTTCCACACAAATTACCTTTCTGACCACTGCACAAGTTTTCTTGGGCAAGTCTTACTTCTTATGTTCACATTCCTTTATTTAATAATTTTGTGATCCACAATCTTACTCAGCTATAGAATACTACCAAAGAGTTCATCCGCCTTTATTAACGAGTGACATAATTTCATCGCAAGTAGTAACTTAGCTAATTAATGATGTCTAAAATGGAAAGCCAATAAGACGAGATTAAATTTAGCCAACCTTTTGATACAAATAATATGTGTAAATTAAAGAGAACTTACTATGTAAAAATTATAGTTCTTTCCAATTCCATCCATCCCAACTATCTTCCTTGAACCCACTGTCACATTCATCATCAAAGAATTAGTTAGTACTCATATATTTCGGATAATCTATTCAACAATGCCAGAGGCCTTACCAATATTCTCCCTTGACATAGTCAAATCTGACTGCGATTCAACTCAATTTGGGATCTATGAGGAACCTGCAAATTGGAAACCAGAAAGGTAACCCAAGCAGGAAATTAGGAAGATGATGAGTTATAAGATCACGACTGAATTTTCAGATTTGTGCGGATGGAAAAAAAAGGTATAGAGTTAAATCCAATGGGCCGGGGAGAAGGGATGATGGTAGACTAGTTTCGACACCGATGATGGTGGAGGCAACTGCAGTTGATCGGATGTGATGAACGTAACAAGTGACTTAGAAATGATGGCGGCATAACCTAGAGCTAAAATCGATCTAGGGTTTATGTGACAGAGGCCGCAACTAATAAAAAACTTAAAGCAATAAAAATTGTGTAATGCTATCATGAGTGATTACACCTTTATATATAATATGTACATAAGAACCTAAAGAAGAAATTATAGAAATACCCCGACTATATTTGAAAATTTTACCCCTAAAACTAACAACCATTTATTCGTCCTAGCTGTCTTACTTTCTTCCGTTCCTAGCTTTAAATATGCTTATATGTAAAGTAGGGGTAATTACGAAGATGTGGGTGGAAGATAGGAGAGAAATGCATTCATCCATATCCGAACACAATATTAATTACAACTAGCCATACACAAATGGAACAAAATTTGCATTCATTCATGTTGCTCATTATTGTGACATACTTCATCCTCAAACAACATGTAGTAGTAAACAATCATTATATGGTGTTAGGATAAATAGTCGCAATATGAAAACCTAAGTTTGCATATTAAGCTTTCAACACCGACTTTGTTACGTACTAGCTAGTATATAAGTCTGAAAAAATATATATATGCATAACAATATGAAATACATTTGACGTGTTACCTCTCCAATGGTTACATCCTCCAATATTTGACAATTCTACCAACTTTTAATTTCCATGTTAGTGGAGTTTAATGCTCCATTGAACCAAAAAAAGATGGTCCATTTTTTTTTTTTGTTTTTGTTTTTTGAGCTTGCACATAGTCATCATAATTGAGTTCTTAAGTAATTCAAAGTCAGATCCACGAATTTGTGTAGTACACAAAGCTCGGAAAAAATTACTGACCTCTATAAGGGGCTCTAAAATATTATCTAGTACCAATCACGAAATACAACTGACATGAACCTTTGCATGAACACTTGACAATCATGACTTTTCATTTCGATTAAATGGAGTTGTTGAATAAGGACAGCAAGATGCGTTTTATAGTTATCTATCTCTATGGTCAAGGAATAGAATGCTTTGTGTTTGTACTATTTTTCGTACAGACCTGGCATAATAAATAATCTCTTCGCCATGCCAAGAATTCCAAATCTTTTGTAGCATTCATGTTTTGCTTAGTTTTATAGGTGTCACTCGTGATGATGTTCTTAATATTGTCCGAGAAGCTTTTTCCACAACGTATCACATCTAAGTTGTGCATTAAGTTTAAAGATACAAGAGCTCTCAAAATATATCTCTATAACAATATATAGTTGTGTCATTCACCAAAACACTTATTCTAATATCGATTATTACCGAGTGGGACATCCGGGAGGCAGGGGCGGAGCCAGGGGCATATGAGGGCCCCCGGCCCCCCCAGCTCCAGCCCCCCACCCTATATATATACATATATTATGTATATGTTATAATAATTATATTATATAATATATAGAATCTGTTATATTTTATATACTCTGTAAAATCTTCTATATTACATTATATAGTATATAAAGTTTATAGATATTGGTAATCTGATCACCTTAAATATTACACAAGAAAAACTTTAGTATATACCCAAATATTTTGTTTCATATTTTATAACTAGTTCAATTCCCTAATTTTATAAGGTTTTGTCCATAACTTGTTGTATGAATTTTTATATTTTATCTTAATTCTCTTGTAATCTTTTCATGTAATAAATAAAATAAATTGTGATCATATAATACAATATTTGAGCTTATATATATTGTTTAGAATATTTATTTTTAAATTTTTCTTAGACATCTTTACAAAAAAATATGTATTGTTTTATAAAAAGATTTATGGTAACAAAGGTACAGACTAAACTACTCAAATGTATTTTCTTATTACTGAAGTGTGTATTTCAAGTTTATTTTGTTACAATTTAATACTCTTTTAAAGCATGCAATATTATAAATACGATAACGAACATAATATAAGAAAAAACTCTCTAATTGAGTATAAAATATCTCAATTTTTATGAAATATTTTTTGTATTTATTTATGTAGTATTTTCCAAATCTTAGCTAAAGTTGTGTCACTTTAGAGTTGCTTTTATAATTTTGTTTCCATATATCTATTAAGGTATTGGTATTTTTATGGTGATTATTATTTTGTCATAAATTAAAATTAATTAACAATAAAAATGTTTGTATATAAATATATATGTGTAAAAAAAATCTCAGATCTCGCCCCCCCTAACCTAAATTCCTGGCTCCGCTCCTGCCGGAGGTTGCAAATGTGTACTGCCATTTACTTCCCCAATCTTCTAAGTAGGGTTGCATCAGTCTCCATTACACAGTTGATAAAAATTGCTTTATTCTCCATGGGTTGTCAAGAGTTAGAAATCATCCATAACAATGCAAGAAAGAGGTTTCTCGGTCATGCTACAGTTGAAAAGATTTAGCTTTCTCCATATAATATTAGAAAGAAAATCAACCATGTGTATTCCACTGAGGTTACCCGTCGTAGCTTGAGAAAGAACTTATCATGCATAGCAAGACATTTGTATTCAGAAATTTTATTTCCTAAAGTTGTACATTTCACAACCATACTCCCATGGGGAGCATAGTTCATAAATGATGGGTCACACAAGCACGTAGGTATTTTTCTAGAGACCTTTTGGTCTATATTTTATTAAGGGATAAAAGCCTCAAATCTCCTAAACTATACCCCCCATTGCACTTTGCCCCTTATCCTTTTTTTTTTTGGCAACTTGTTCCCGTACTATGATAGATACGCACTTTGCTTCTGAAGCAAAATTCAACAGCACAAAATGCAAACACGTGTGCAAATCCAACAGTGGATCAAAGACTCTTGGGGAAAAGTGCTTACTTATCCATAGTATAAGGAGCAAGTTGCCAAAGAAAAATGATAGGGGGTAAAGTGCAACAGGAGGTAAAGTACAAGGGTGTTGACGCTTTTATCCCTATTATTAAAATAAGGAAAATATTCTCTTGTCGCATGCGGAAATCCAGAGGAATGTTGGTTCATGAATACAGGCCAAACACGAGTATAAGACCGAATAGTTTCTAAATAGATTAAAACTATCAATATAAATACCGAGTCTATCATTTCATGCCTCAGTAACAAAATTTGGATGTGTTTGATTGAAATGTTTTTCTGTTTCTCGAGATGCATGATAAATCATTTGGTTGGTTTCCCCCTAACATTTCAAATGAAACAGGCATTCTTACCCGAGAGGAGTTAATGGAAAGTACCCCAACTTGTTACCGGAGACACGTTGCAGAATCACAATAAGTTAAAAATACTAGTTGACATACCAAGACCTAATGTTTCTCTCACTCTCTTCATACTAAACAAACTATCAGGAAGTCTATGTCAATCTTCATGATAATTTGATGATGTACTGTTGTATAAACTTGTCGCAAACGATTCCCACTAATATTCTGATTTCTCATGTTAGCGAGAAATCGTGATACCCACTGCAAAATTGTGCTTTACACGTTAAGTCGTATGCGCACTGATGTTTGTAGTCTTCTTTCTAAAAAAGACTTTTGCGTCACTGTTCGGCTCCTCGACCTATCGAGGATTGCTGTAATATCCGTGTCCAAACTGACTCGTTAATGCACTATTAACTATTTTTTCGTATTGATCCACTACGTTATTACTAGATGATTCTTCTGCATTTACAAATAGTTATTCAGCAAATTACAAAGAATTGTTTAGCGTTAAATAAAACAAAAAGAGCTTCAATATTAATTGCGAGTAACACATACCTCCTCACTACGAGTTTTACAGAGATTGAAAACTAAGTTGTGGAAATATTGTTTGGTATGAATTTAATTTTACAGAATGGGTATCTTATAAAGCAGAAGAAAGGTATCTACTTACTGTTGTGAAGAAAAGAGTGTAGGGACAAATTATCCCTCCCTTTAAGCTCTTCATGTTGTTCGTGAACATGTTATCCCTAACTAAAGTATGTTATAAAAGTGCAGGACAATTTCCTACCTAAAATTTGTTTATAAGTTGTAGAGACTGATCAAATTTGTTCCTACTCCATACAGATCGACAAACATCCTTAAACTGCATGGGAAAATTATATCCGTCCCTACAATGTAGGGAACGATAGACCACACCTAGAACTCCTTTTATAAACTTTGGAAATAGATTAATTATTTCCTATGGTATAAGGAAAGATTTTGAGTCCCTAAATGTGGAGTTGAGAAAAATCCAACAAAAATTCGGGGTCAGTTATCCGTCTCTTCATGCTAGGACGGATTTTCGATCCCGAAATTTAGAAGTCTAAATTTTTACTTTGTGCCAAAACTTATAAGGGGGATTTCCCATCCCCAATTAACTACCACATTGGATTTTTTGTCTATAAATATCCATTTTTTCTCAATTCATTTCACCATTCTTCTCTTCTTCTTTTTTTATTATGATTTGCATGTATATTATTATACTTTATATATTTTATCCCTCTATTGCAAATATATTGTTACTAACATATTCTTCTATTATTTTTTTTTACTTATACATTTATAATTAGTTACATTTTATCTCAGTTTATTAATTTTACGCATAGTATTACTCAAATATGAATGTTTTTTGTATTATATAATTTACAATATTTATATATTATAATAATTAGATTGTTCTTATGAAATGTTTGAATATTAGTTATGGTTTTATTATTTTAATTTTCATCTTTTTTATAATAAACATATATAATATTTAATAGTGGAAATTTACTATCGCCACTTCTTTTGAAAAGTTTCAACTAATTTTCTGAGTGATATTATCGGACCCTAAATTTTTCTGCCAATTTTTAGTTTTGCTAAATTTTCGGATGGATTTTAAGACTTCCTGAAGTATAAGAACGGATTGTTGTCATAACTACAATCATTTTTCACTCATTTCTTTTCTTTCTTTAAAATTTCCAAAAAACAAAAAGATGATTTTTGTTTATTTTATTTTTCAAAAGAAACTTTTCATTTAAGTACGGAGGTATCCGCATCTAAAGAGGCTATTTTATTTTTGAATCGAAAAGCCTTGTGGGGAGAGAAAACATGTACCTGAATTTATGTACAAACATAATTCATATCTACGTTTTGGTAAATACCAAATTATGTACCTAAACTCTAGGTACAAATTAATAATCTCAAATTCAAGTACAGACTAAATCTATAACAAAGTTTAGGCTTGGATTGATTTTATAGAAAATGGGGAAGTAGAAAGAAAAAAAACGGAAAATGAGAATTTTCAGGAAAACTTTCATGAAAAACAAATTTTCTTCTGTTTTCCATGTGATTAACATTCTATTTATTTCATGAGATACTGTAATACATACTTTGCTTACTCATTATTTTACTGTTATTATACTTTAAAACTTAAGTTATATAGAAAAATTCATATTAATTTATATTTTGTTTCTGGAGATTAACTAATGCTTTATTTTTTTTACAGATTTCAAAAACGTCTTGCAGAAAGAGTCATCTTAAACTAAGAAAAGTAAAGTTAGTTTATCAAAACAAAATATTTCTCTTTGAAGTGCTTATTTAGATTTTAAGGGGAATTTTGTAATAATGGTCCTCTAAGTTGGCACTTCTGCGGAATTAGTCCTCTTAGTTTTTTATTTGCAACTTTAGTCCTATAAGTTACAACATGCTTTAGAATTGGTCATCTATCCAATTTCTTGGCAATTTTGGCCGAAAATTTCATGAAATCTAATCATTTTCTTCTCGTTTTTATGTTCTTTCCCCCTGCAAAACGTGACATTGTGCTTTTGTTTCAATGAATGAAATTTAGTGAAAAAAAAAAAAAATCTCAGCCCTTGCCAAACAAATTGGTTAGACGACCAATTTTGAAACATGTTGTAACTTATAGGACTCAAATTGCCGATAAAAAAAATTACAGGACTATTCCTACAGAAGTGCTAACTTAGAAGACTATTATTGCAATAGTCCCGATTTTTAGTTGGTGGAAATATGACAATTTTGAGAACTAGAAATTTTTTCAAAGAGTTTTCACTTTTTCCATCTTTTTTCTCGTTTCCTATTTTATTTAGAAATTTCCCAGTACCAATCACTTGGAGAATAAAATAATAATTTTTCAGTTTTTTCTCATTTTTGTGGAACCAATCGCAGGAGCCTTAGGTACTGATGGTATTTCTAATATCATTAGAGAAGAGGTTTGAAATTAGAACATATTTTAGATACGAATTTTTCGGTCCTAAATATAAGTATTTTTGTTGTTATCTGTTAGGTACATACTTTTCCACACGTAATATGTCATTTTCTTATAGTCAACTATAACAACATCAGGTATAAATTAAGACTTGCCACCTATGATGCACCGACACTTCGAAAAATTTCTTTATGCCGTGTCCGACACCGACACTCCTCCGACACGTGTCGAATATGCCACGTGACGTGTCTTAATAAAAATGAAAGAAAAAGAAAACGAACGCCGTGTCGGATAAGTTTTGGGGACGTGTCGACACGCCTGGACACTTTGTGAACTGATATTGTAGTTTTTAATTTTTGTTTATGGTTAAAATTTAAATTTCTTAAAATATATAGATAAAGATATTAGAATAATCAAACATTAAACTTTAACAGTTAAATAATTAAGTAGTAAAAATGCATAAATGATAACTTTTTTCCCAATCAAATCTCACGAATAAGTCTACTGCACTTCTCTTTGCGCAAAAGCAAGGACGGACAAAAAAAATTCGTTTTTTCTTCGAGTCGTGGCGCTAATATCCTATTTAAGGATTTTATTTGATTATGGTATAACACTTTGTTTTGTCATTTGATATATACCTTTGTATTTAATGCTTGAAATTTATGACTTAAATTTCAATGACTATTTTATTCGAATTTGTAGTAGTTGGTACTTGGTTTTGAGTCTAAATATGTTTGGTTTGATTCTATATTTGGACGTAATAAGTTATTTGTACAGATTATGATGATGTCTTCTATATTTCAATATAAAAGATACAGTTGTGTCGCCGTCGTGTAGTGTCTTGTAATTTTAAAAATTCTGTGTCGTTGTTTCCGTATCGTGTCGTGTCCCTGTCCACGTGTCCTTGTCCGTGCATCATAGCTTGCCACACATTGCATATACGTGAGGCGAAATTTGAATTAATACGCCATTTTTAATTTGGGTCGATGCTAAATTGCAAAAATCACATTGGGTAAAGTTTCCGATCAACGACCCTTGTGAATAGAAAAAAGGGATAATTACAGCTTCACCCCCTGAGGTTTGGTGTAATTACACATACATCCCATGTGCTTTGCAAAATTACAGAGACCTCCCCCGAGGTTTGAAAAACTACAGAGACCTCCCCTCTAAAATTAAGGGTTGTTTGGGGTGTCATTTTTATAGTAGTATGCTTTATTACACTAACATCCCTAAAGTTTTGTATATCTATAAAAATAATCTTTGATATTTGAAAATATAAAAAATACTCCAAATAATTTTCATAACTACTATATTACTAACTAGAGATATAAAAATCATTTAAATTTAATTTTAAAATTTAATCCAAATATTTTTATTTTATAAAAATTACTTAATTTCTTATTTTTCTTTCTCATTTTAATTTTTTATTTACGTATTACTCTTAATAGTCTCATGAATTTCAGCACAGTTCCATATTAATACTATTACTATGAGTTTTTAACTTATCACAACCAAAAAGTAAGCATTTGGTAAAAGAATAAAATCTTCCCCTAATCTCCAGAAAAAATAAGACAAGAAATAGAAAACTCAATTCCAAATTTTCACCTCCTTAGTGAAAATAATTAAAAAAAAACCCAAAAAAATAATCAACATTTTCACAACACATTTAAGAAATGAAGAATGATGACAAAATTACCGACAACGATGACAAGAGAATTATCATCATTGGAAGTACGTGGTCATTGGTTTTAGGAAGCAAGTTTTGTTGAACTTTTTGACAAAGCAAGCAAGCTAAAATGCATTATCTTTACTGCGGCTTCCAATTTTTTAGAGTTTGCTTTTTTCCTCCAATATTCTGCAACCAAATCTTAGTGGTTATCTTCTTCTATTGCTAAAATAATTGACAGGTTACAATTGCAACTAGAAAGACAAAAGATAGTAGTTAGTTGAGTTTGGACGGAGATTCGCTTGAGAAATTAAAATATAAAGAAAAAAAAAAACTAAAAGTTGAATGTTTTGATTCAAAAATGTATTTTGGATTAGAATTTTAAATCTATTTCAAATTTCAAATTTTAAATTTTAAATTTTAATTGAAACAATTTTTGAGTGAGAAAAGAAATAAATGTGTAGTTAAGACATAATTGATTGATGTTTCATAATGATTAATTAAAAAAATATGATTTTGAGAAAAATAATTTAAATATTTTTATATCTTTCGTTAGTAATATAGTATTTTATAAAATAATTTGGAGTATTTTTTATATTTTTCAAATATCAAAAGATTATTTTTATAGATATACCAAACTTCAAGGATGTAAGTGTAATAAAGCATAATTATATTATAATGACACCCCAAACAACCCTTAATTTTTAGAGGGGAGGTCCCTGTAATTTTTCAAACCTCAGAGGAGGTCTCTATAATTTCTCAAACCGCATGAGAGGTATGTTTAATTACACCAAACCTCAGGGGGTCTAGCTGTAATTATCCCTACAAAAAATCGGCCCATATCTGAGCTAGCTACCATTTTCTATGCCCTTGGCGCAAAGAAAAAAAAAAATTTGTGAATATAAAAAGCACCACACTTCAGTTTCCCACCATTTAAAAGCTTCTTACACTCAATGTCTCAAAGAAATCTGTTAGCCAGTTGGAGCAAGTGAATATACACCGATGACACTAATTTGAAGTACCTCTCTTCGTCACACACTCAGCTGGTACTTAGTAGGAGTTCCGTTCACGTCAGTTTAATATTGGTTGCGCAAAAACTACAACCTATATATGAATTAAGAACCCACCGCAGCTTCCAATTCTTATTTGACATCACATTATATATATATATATGTGGATATGAACTATGAAGAACCCACCGCACATTTGAATTGACGTCTTTTCAGAATGGAAGATTTAGACCGATGCCAAATTGCGAAAAAATAGAACATAATTAATGAGCTACCATTTTCTACCAAAAGTCATTTAGTAAACAGAGTGACGCAGAAATTTGAATTGATACTAAATTGCCAAAAATACAGTGGCCTATTTTTTCAATTATGAGCTACCATTTTCTACCAAACGCTCATCTGTAGTTTGAAGTTCCTATCTTTGTCACCTCAGCTCAATATTGATATACCATTATTCCATAGATTCTTTCGTAAGGATCAGCTAATAAAATGAAAAAACTACATATTTTCTTTCTTCCGGCAATGGCTCAAGGGCACACAATCCCCATGATAGACATGGCCAAGCTTTTCACCTCATATGGCGTAAAAACTACGATAATCTCCACTCCTGCATTCGCCGAACCAATAAAAGATGCCCGAGATGCAGGAGCCGATATTGGCTTAATCACAATCAAATTCCCGCCTGAAGAATCCAGATTGCCCGATAATATCGTTAGCCTCGATCAAGTAACCGATGATTTAATGCCGAATTTTGGTAAAGCCTTAGCTTTACTCCAAGAACCAGTTGAAAAACTCATTCAGGAGTTCAGTCCCAACTGCATTATTTCCGACATGTTCTTACCATGAACCGTAGAATCTGCAGCGAAATTCGGTATCCCAAGATTGGTTTTCCATGGAACGTGCTACTTTTCGTTATGCGCTACAGCAGAAATGGTAAGGCACAAGCCTTTCAAGAATCTTTCAATGGATTCAGAACCGTTTGAGTTGTCAAATCTCCCACATCGTCCGAAGTTTGTAAGAACACAAGTGGCTCAATTTATGCTCGAAGAAAACGATAATGGTTTCGGAAAGGTTTTCGAGCAAATAGTAGAGGCAGATTGGAGAAGCTACGGAGTTGTGGTTCATAGCTTCCACGAGCTTGAACCAGAGTATGCTGATTATTACAGGAGAGTTTTGGGCATAAAGGCTTGGGACTTAGGCCCCCTTTTGCTATGCAATAGAAGTTTAGAAGAAAAAGCACACAGAGGAAAGAGATCAGTGATTGATGCACAAGAATGCATAACTTGGTTGCATCATAAGAAGCCTAATTCTGTCGTTTACGTGAGTTTTGGGAGTTTGGCCAGCTTTCGTCCTGCTCAAGTAGACGAAATTACGAATGGGCTCGAATCCTCAGGCCAAGATTTCATTTGGGTAGTCCGGAAAAGCACAAACGAACACGAAAACGAGCAAAGAATACCTGAAGGGTTTGAGGAGAGAATGAAGGATAAAGGCCTAATTATAAGAGGATGGGAGCCCCAAGTGCTGATTCTTGATCATCCGTCGATTGGGGCTTTTGTGACTCATTGTGGATGGAATTCGATAATCGAGGGTCTATGTGCTGGTGTGCCTATGGTCACTTGGCCTTTGTTCGCGGAGCAGTTTTTTAATGAAAAGTTGGTGACAGAAGTTTTAAGAAGTGGGATTTCTGTTGGGAATAAGAACTGGCAACAAGGGGGGAACGAGGGAGTGGCAGGAGAGGCGGTAAGCAACGCAGCGCGGCGTGCTATGGTGGGTGAAGAGGCTTTGGAAGTGAGAAGTAGAGCGAAGTATTACATGGAAATGGGAAGAAATGCTTTTGCGGTAGGTGGATCATCTTACACTTGTATGAATGATTTGATACCAGAATTGATTAGCTACAAAGAAGAAAAAGATGTGAATTAATTAGATTGCTATGTATGAATGATGGTGTTAAGATTCCTTCTTATTTTCTTTTTCCAGTGTGTACCCCGGACTTATATCTATACTTCAGAATAAGTTTGTTCGTGCTAGTAGTTTTAATGTTACTCCATATGGAGTTGCAAGCTCTTTCATTTGATATCATGAAAAAATAGAATTGTATTTCTAATCCATGGCTTCTTTCCCATTTGCTTGTATCCAAGAATTTGTAGAAGAAAAGTAAGCTAGTGGATTAAATTTTCCAAAACAGAGTTGCTTTATATATTTCGAGTATGAAACAAGTGGAAGATATGAATCCTTGATAATACATACATGTGAAAGAAGCCATAAATTAGCTCTGTTAATAGCGCAAAAGTTTTCAAACTGAAAAATAACTTTAAGATTAATTTTAAGTAAATGATACTTTATATTGTTTGATAATTTAAACGAACAAGATTAACTTTCGTACATTTTGATGTGAAATGTTGAAAATACTCATATTTGTTAGTCAAGAATCAGTGCTTTAAAAGGCGAAGGCGTAAGGCGAGGCGTTCTGTGTTTCCAGAGGCGAGGCGTAAGCCTTGCGAATTTTAGAATTTAATATTTTAAAAACATATATGGGCTAATTATAATAATAAAAAGAATTCATTATATTATATAAAGAAAAAATTATCAAAAGAGTAATGAAGCTGGAGAGTTGCAATATGAGAAACATTCAATTTGATACATAAAAAATGCATGAAATCACAATTTCATATTTATTGATATGATATTGTCTAGAAAATATGCTATAGAGTACCAATAGTATAATTAACTACCAGATTAGTCTTAAATTATTTAACTATAATGATATGATATATACAAAGAAAGCAAAAAGATTTACAAAGAAATAAGATTCCAGTGGTAGAAACTAGTGATGATTCCCAATGATTTTGAAAAGAGGAAATGATTTTTGCTTTTACTTGTGGAGTAAAAGTCTAAAAAATTTGTATTATTTTTGTTCAAGAAAGAGAAATATTGCATTTAATGAGATTACTTTTTTGCCCTCAATTGATTAGGTAATATTATTTTCTTACATCACATTAGAAAAACATTGGTTTTTGAAGTGAAGCGCAAAAAGCGTAAAAGGCGCGCCCCGGGCGTACGCCCGACAAAAAGGCGTACGCCTTTTGACATTTACGCCTCAACAAACGCCTCGGGGCATTTTAGGTGGATTTTAAACTGGTCAAGATTTAGGTTAAGAAACTAAAACAAAAAAACACACCCTTGAAGACTGAAGAGGCGCATGCACACATGCAGCGTGTGCAAAGGTGTACAAAAACAAATAGTGAAACTTATTCACTAACCCAAGATCACAAACTAGATTTGAGAAAAGGAAACTTTAAAATTGATAGAAAAGAAGAACTAGCATTCGAAGTGTTTGTGATACAAGAGGAGACTTTGGTATTTCTGGTCTGTTACATTCATATTTCATACATACAAAGTATTCAATTTAGGGCTAATCCCATCAAACCCCCCAAACTTTGGGTGGTTTCTCAAAGTGCCCCCTAAACTACTGATTTGTTCGAAATGCACCCTGATCTTTTCAAATTTGTTCGTTTTGCACCCTGTAGCATTGACCGAAGATCAGGGTGCAAGATTATTCAAATAAAATAGTTCAGGGGGTGGTCTGCTACAAATAAAATAGTTCAGGGTGCAGGGTCGTACAAAATACTTTAGGGGGTTGTTCGGAATAGTTCAGGGGGCAAAGTAATATGTTGAGTGGTTTTACAATACATTAGGGGGTATAACAATACATAAGGGGGCAAAAATTAATAGATGAGGGGGTACAAAAATGAATAGTTGGGGGGGGTAAACGGGGAAAGATTGGGGTGTAACCTATATTTTTTTAAAAACGCTTTGTTTCTTACGGACGAGAATGCCCTTCTAACGATCACGTGACTCGCACGTTTTCCGGTTTTGAGTATATCTTCTTGCACCCTAACGTTTTATTTAATTTGCAACATACCCCCCAAACTTTTTTTTTTTGCCCAAAAGCATTTGTCTCAATAAATAACCAATACATTTGTTCGAGCCATTTAATTATCATAACAAACAACATATTCATACAACAAATATGCAAACAGGTAAAGGATTTAAACAATCATCATTGCATTAGCTTGAGATCTAACTTGATCAACATAAAATGACATCCTTATCAACATTTCATACCAATATAGCATCACTCAGTTTGCAACCTCATAAATAGTAGAAGTCAATTCAAAACATGCCAAAATACCAAACTTGCTAAATGCTAGTAAAGCATGCCAATACAAAACATTGTTCAAGACAAAATGAAGCCAAACAATGGCAAAGATTGTTCACTTCTCCCCATCATATTTGGGCCGAGCAGACCTTGTGCCAGACTTCGCATCTCTAGCCGTCTGAGCCCATTGTGCTGCCATTTCTTTTTCCAGACCACCCATAAATGACTCTAGTTTTTTAGACATGACACTATCCCACTCCTTATCATTGACAGTGTAATCAGGCAGTGGTTTTTGCAGTTCCTTCTTACATTTCACCTACAAAACAATATGCACAAGTTAAGCACTGTATGTGACCTTAATCTAATAAAACATGCATTCATCTACATAATACAACACTAACCATATCATCATACTCTTCTTGTGAGTATATTCCTTTCTTCTTTGATACCACCTCCTTGGGTTTTTTGGAGTTGCCCGCCATTTGTTGATCATCTCCCTCCTCTACAAATCTTACCACACGCTTTCTTATCCTAACAGGAGGTAGATCCAGTTCCTCCTGAGGAAGAACATCCATTGGTTTCTTGTTCTTTGCAGTAGGTTTTGGTACAGGAGACACTTGAACCTCATAAGTTTGTCCCTTTTTAGTTGTGTGATCCTCCAACACAACCACATCATCTTCATTGACCACTACCTCCTTCTGCACACCACCTTGCTTCTTCATCCTTTTATATGTCTTTGATGCTTTGGGAGGTGCCATTGTTATGTTTTGACTGGCAATGGGCTCATCCTTTTGAGGTGGCTTTTCAGGCACAACCATGTCATCTTTTGTCTGCACAACAACCATTCTCTTAGTCCTAGTTCTAGCAGCCACTGGTCCAGACCCTTGCTTATTCTTTCCATGTGACTCTTTTTTCTTGCACCCCAACAGTTGGCACATGCTCAACCTTTTCATCACCAGTTTGCACAACTGTTGGTTGTGACTTGTCTACATTCACATTACCATTCTTCTTGTTGGTGTCCTGCATGACATACATCATGATTTAAACACTACAATGGTCATGATAATGTATTAAGTACACTTTGTAATGCCAAGTACCTCTACTATGCAATTTTTTGCTGCCACAATTCCAAATGTCCTAGTCTTGGTCCTAGTGGCAACTGGTCCAGAACCCTTCTTCTTCTTACTTGGTGTATCAATGTCTAGCACCTCAGCATCCACAACAATATCATATTTCTTCTTATCACCCTATAAGTCATATACAACACCAAAATTTATAACATATGAGAGTGACATAAACTACATGACAAGTTGGGCTGCTAAATACCTCTACATTGTCAGCCTTTGGAGCCATTGTATCAGCCTTTTTAATCTTTTTCTTAGCAGGAACTACTGCAGCCCCTTTCTTCCTCCTGCTTTGTGTGACCATATCTTGCATCACAGGAGTTGAAAAACCATCAATTTGCACATCTGCAACATCCACTTGGCTTGCTCCAACCTCCTCAGGCATTTTCATAGAATCATCCTTCTTCTTGGTGTTCTACATGAAATTTACAACAATTTAAAACAAAAAAAAATGGTATTACACAACTAGAAACTTTATGCAGCTACATACCTCAACAATATCATCTATTGGTTTCACAACCACAGTCTTCTTTGTCCTCTTCTTAGCTAACACTACTGCAGCCCCTTTTTTCTTCTTTTTTGATGACTCAACATCTTGCACTTCAGCATCCAAAACAGCATCTGTTTGCAAAGCATGTTGTTGTTGCATAGTTGTTTCACTTTTGCACATTACCAGCATCCAACTTGCTTGCTTCTGACTCAGTGTTGTTGCTCTACATCAAGTGCAACACCAGTGGTTAACACACCTCCTCTACAAATACACTATTTAACACAAAAAATACTAGTAACTCTAAATACCTCAGATTGCTGTTAGAGGCTCTTCATTCTGCTTGCTAAATTCTTGATCTTGCTGGTAGTTGCACCTCCTGCCCCCTTCTTCATTCTGTCCACTGAAGGAGGTTCCTGTACATCACTACCTTGCAATGGACTAGCATTCAGGTCACTTGCTTGAGGCTCACTTGGCTTCTCATTCCCTTCTCCATTATGATTTGTCTGCATTATAAAACAACATTGTTAGAATCAATTATTACATGCAAATAACACATATAATGTCATGTTCATTACCTCAGACACAGGCTCCTTATCAACAGCATGTCCTTACATTGTGGCCCTGTTTACCACAGAACCTACAACTCATCACAATTCCAATTCTGGTCATTTTGGTTTTCTCTCCAGTTTTGCTCTTTGCTTTCAACTCCTCTATCTCTTGTGGTGTCTTCTTCCTTTCATTTTTTTTTGGGCCTTCCAGACATCCTTTCAGGAACAGGTGGCAAGCAATGGGGCTTGTTTGAATATGGCCAGTCATCAGGTCCATACAGAATGCTCATGCAGTGTTTGTAGGCTTTCAAGTAAGTTGACTTCTTGTAGCATTCATCCACATAATCAATGGGTTTGTACCCCATAAAGTACATGGCATTAACTGCATGTGGACAAAGAATGTCTGTTAATTGCCACTTCCTACACGTGCATGTCTTTTCCTTCATGTTTACTGCCACAGTTCCATTTGGGTGCTCCATTTCAAACTCATCCTTTCCATTCCAAAAATGGCCTACACTTCATAGTAGCCTTCTGAGACTCTTCCAGCAGTTTTAGAATGTTATGACAGAATTCGGTCTTCCACTTCAAAGCCTGATCTCTTTTAACATAAACCCTCTTCATCAAGATCAACCTAATCTGCTCCAGCATATCAATTATTGATCTTGTCCTTGCCTCAACCAAAAGAGCATTGAAGCTCTCACACAGGTTATTCAGCAATATGCCACACTTTGCATGTGTCAAGAAGTATGACCTGGACCACCATGAAGCCGGCCTATTTGCCAGCCATTTGTATGCCTCTAAGTCTTTACTTCTCAGTTCCAGCATCACTTTCTCAAATTCTTTTATTCTTGTAGACCTTGCAGCCTTCCATATCATTCTCTTCAATGCCAATTAAATGCATGCTTGAAGTTGTTGTACAGATGCATCACATAGAATCTGTGATCACATCTTGGCATCATTACTGACACTGCATCAACCAAACCCTTCTGCTTGTCTGACATAACAGTCCACCAATGTCTGTTGTCCTCTGTAATCCCCGAATCCTTCACCAACAGCCTCATGAACCACACCCAAGACTCTTGTTTTTCCTTCTCAACCACTGCATATGCAAAGGGATACATGCTGTTGTTGGCATCTATCCCTACTGCAGTGAGAAGTATTCCCCCACAGTAACTCTTGAGGTGACAGCCATCAAGGCATATCACTCTTCTGCATCCCTCCAAGAACCCTTTCCTCAAGCTTGCCCATCCAATGTAAATCCTCTTGAACACACTCCCATCATCAGTTTCCTTTGTTTTAATCTTCACAGTATTTTGAGGATCACTCCTCTTCATCTCAACTGCATATCTCCACAGCAAAGCATATTGATCCTTCTCACTGCCAATGGTCATTATCTTCACCTTGCTCTTAATCTTGTACATCTGATTTCTGGAAAATATCAAGCCTTCTTTATTTTGCAAGTGTATCTTCATAGACTCCACTTTCCAGCTAGGATCAATCTTCACCATTCCTTGATACTTTCTTGCCAGCCATGTTGAATTAGATGCACTGACTTTATCAGAACGGCAACACTCATGCTTGCCAGTGTATGTCTTCGCCTGTATGGTCTTCTCCTTGCCAATTGCAGATGCAAATATTGACCAAGGACATGTTTCTTGCTTGCACTTCACTTGTATCCTTAACTTGTCATTCTTTGTGAACTTCACATCTCTTCCACACTTGATGGAATGGTACCTCACTGCAGCCCTAAATAGCTTCATGTCATCAAAGCACAACCCAACAAAAAAATCAGAATCTGCCATGTCTACCTTGGGATTGAATACATCAAACCCCCCATATTCAAAGTAGCTTTTCCTGCTACTGGCAGATCCTGTTGGTGGTTTTCTGGCCCTGAGATGTGGAGCCCAAATTGGCCTCCTGGCCCACTATTCTTGTTCTTCTTGCTCATACCTTTCATACTCCCTCTCATCATCTGTGATATCACAGTCATTATCCACAATTACATCAGAGTGCTCAGAATCACTCCCAACTGAATTTAGATCATCACACTCCCCTTCATCTCTGTCATCAATCACATCATCAAATGCCCCATCTTCTACATAATCCCCTGCACTTACACCAACCTCAATATCAATACTAACATTTCCATCCTCATTTACAAGCTCCCCCTCCCCATCTGTACCCTCATTATCCCCATTTGTACCCTCATAATCCCCATCTTTACCCTCATCCTCCCTAGCCACACCCTCTGCACTATCATTATAATTACCCTTATCCTCTACATCCTCATTTTGGTTATCCCCGGAATCAGTTTCATTCTCCTCTATATTTTCTGTATCCACATAATCTGAACCATCTTGTTCCTCATTCTCTTCACCCTCATTACCCACACCACCAACCCTATCACCATCTAAATCTCCCTCAAATCCTGCATCCTCATTAGGCAAGTTACTCTCTACAGCCTCACCATCACCCATATCCTCTTCAGGTATTATACCATAAACTATGATTCCCACTAACCTATCCTTATTAACATATTTGCATACATTTACTGCATCCTGATCACTCAGAAGCAAATCAAGATCAGCACAACTATCTACTCCCCTTGTACAACCAAATAGCTCATAATTACTAGTATCTAAATTAGCTTCCTCAACCATAGACATCCTATCTTCACTACAGTAGTCAAAGTAAGAAAATTTACCACCAATGTAATACATCTGGTCTTGCATCTCAAACTGACCATGGTGACGCATCTTAATTGTGAAGAACTCACTATTTGTCCCTGCATAAAGTAAACAATAGGGGGTTAGTCACATGATGCGAATATAAACACAGTCCTTAAAAGTAACAAACTAATATTTTAAGATCAAAGTCTGCTACTTTAAGAATAAACTATGCAGTTAGGGTAAGGACACAAAGTAAACAATAAGCTTAGTTTAAAAATGACTAAAAAAACTAACAAAAACCAAAAAAAAACACAAGGGACCACCTATGTGGTCCAAAACGTCAACTTGCTGTGACTTTGGTCTTTAAAAATGAATAAACTAAACCATTTTACCAAAAAGTTAAAGCATTTGCCCCCACCAACAAACCTGACCATGCTTTCGTTCACAAACCCGAATAAAAAAGCCCACAACTACGAAAACACATCACTTTCCAACTCTTACTTTTAGTATATTGTCCCCCACTAGGCAAACCAACAAAAACCTAACATATTTAAACAAATCGCTCAGAAATCTTACCAATATCGGGCGTTTCTCTGCCTGGTGGTATGTTGTCGCTTTCAGACCGCTTTCTCCAATCTATTTTCTATACTTTTCAAAGAATAACGGACGCACACGGGAAAATAAAGACCAATTCGAGTTTTTTTGGGCGAAGAACACTCCAATTCGTATTGAAATTGAAGAGAATGTGAAACCCTAATATTTTCCCCAATTTTTCGCGCTCAGTTTGAGTGTTAAACCTTTCGATTTCTACACCCCAATGATTTGCTAAGTCCCAAGAATTAGCTGTAATTTAGGGCAAAAATTAAATGTAAAAAAAAAAGACAAAAACACCCTCATCGAAATCACGTGATTATCACGTGATAGAATCAGCGACGGAATATTCCGGAGAAATTGGCCGGTCAACGCTCTAGGGTGCAAAATGAACAAATTTGAAAAGATTGGGGTGCATTTCGAACAAATCAGTAGTTAAGGGGACACTTTGAGAAACCACCCAAAGTTTGGGGGGTTTGATGGGATTAGCCTTTCAATTTATAATAGTAATAGAATACCCTAGAGTACAGCAATAGAGTGAACACTTGAGGGAAACGAAGAGACAACAAAAGTAAGTCTTCATACTTGTGCTAATATGTTGGTTGAGAGCAAAAGATCTGCTTTATTCTTCCAACAATCCCCCTTGGATCTGCAAACTCACACTCATATGCAAGAGTACTCCGAGCGGTGTCCCACCCCCCTGCGTCTGGATCAAAGCTCTCTGCATACGATGGTGCTCCTCTCTCCAATGCTTCTCAAATGATCTTTTGGAAGGGGCTTCGTGAAAATATTAGCAACATCTTCGTTGTTGCACACCTCAAGGTTTAAAATAATGTCACTAAGAACTTTTTCACGAAGAAAATGATGCTCTAGCTCAATGTGTTTGGTTTCTTATATGACATAGTGGACTTAAAGCAAGTTTAATAGCACTTTGGTTACTCCAAGAAGCACAGTTGGTTTCATCATTTGAATGTGAATATCTTCAAAGAGTCTTTAGCGACAAATCAATTCCTGGGTTGCTTGCTACAAATGTTGCCTTATATTCCGCTAGTTGAAAATGAAACAGAGTTTTATTTTTTACTACATTGAGATACAGTTGAAGAACCGCAGAGGAAACATAATTTGATGGAGACCTTCAATCATCCATATCACCCCCCAAATCAGCATCTATGAATCTGCTTAAGGATACTTCTGCTCCCTTTTCGTATAGAATCACCCAATATATGTTACACCTTAACATATTTGAGATTTCGCTTCACTGCTTCCAAATGCAGCATTCTTGGTGATTGCTTAAGCCTGCTCACTAGTCCAACCATAAATGTGGTATGCTGTGATGGTTAAATAGATCAGGCTCCCAACAAGAGCTTGAAATGGTAAAGCATCTGCTAAAACTGAACCGTATTCTCGTCTTATCTTTGCATTTCTTCCTACAATCTAGAAGAAATATGCCAATAAGTTTCTTAACATAATTTTCTTAAGTGATGAAAAAACCTCCTATGAAATTTTGAACCTCTAAACCAAGAAAATAGTTCAGTGCACCCAAGTTTTTCATGTCAAAGGAAATTAGTAATTCCTCTAATAGCTTTGCAACTTCAAGTTTATCATTTCATGTTATAATCATGTTCTCTACTTATAAACAAATAATAATATGTATGCCTCTATCCATATTACAAACAATCTTTGATCAGAATGTGAAGTATAATATCCATAAAATTGTAAACACTCGGCGATTTTCTCATTCCAAGCTTGTGGAATTTGTTTCAGTCTATAAAGTGCTTTGTGAAGCTCGCTAACATAATTAGGATTTGATGAAGAAACATAAATGGGTGGTTGCTCCAATCTTATCAAGCTTCCATACAAGAATGCAATCTTACATCAAGTTATCATAGCTTTGAATCCTTGCTTGCTACCAATGCTATAACAAGTTTTACACAAGTCATTTTCCGTTATAAGGCTAAAAGTTTCTTTTTAATCCTCTTTGTATTTTTGTGAGAAACCTCGAGCGACCAACCTTGCATTGATCTTTCCACCTTACCGTTAGATTTTTTTTATTTTATACACTCATATACAAGACATGAGTTGCACTCCTCCTGGCTTTGGTACAAGAGTTCATGTTTGATGTTTTTCAAGGCACTGATCTCTTCATCCATGTTTGTTCCCGTTCTTTATGCCTTTAGATTCTTCATAACAAGAAGGTTCTTCATCATCAAATAGTCCAGTAAAAAAATAGAAATAAGTGGTGACAAACTTTTCATCTCGTTACAGGATTAGTTTGACAATATTCCTTTGTGGTCTTTGATCATTTCATTCTTAGGATCTTGTTGAATGTGTTCTTCATTATTGATATAACTTTTTTTAATATAATTGGAGTATTCGGAGCTCAAGCTGAAGTACTTGATGCCAAAGTCAAATTTACAATTTTTTGGATCCAGATTTAGGTGACTTGTCTGCGCATAATCAGACTTGTTATCATTGTAAAAAGTAGACATTTCTTCAAATAACATACCTGAAAACAACAAATTTGTTCCTACAAGGATCCATGCACTTCCAACCTTTTTCCCTTTCATTGCATCCTACAAAAATGTCTTTCAAGCCTTAGGTCTAGTTTGCTTTTTTGAGAATCAGGCACATGGAAAAGACCACGTAACCTTTTTCCCTTTCATTGCTTTATTGATCAACCGTCCATTTTGGGTAGATTTCCTCCCAAAACTCCTCAATGTTTTCAATTGTTTTGTAAAACCACAAGGGGTTTTAGACCATTAACAAACTATAGGGGGTTTTGTGCAAGATTTCAAAACTATTCAAGTTTTAGTGGATATCAACTCAAAATGAACTATTGTCCAATAACTCAGAGGAGCAAAGCGCACAAACATCAGTAGATTAGGGGGTATACTGCAGAAATCAACATGCTAGGGGGTGAAGGACAAACGACCTAATAAGTTGGGGAATTTGTTGCAATTAGACCCTTTCTTTGGATGCCAAAGCATGCTACATCGATGACACTTCACTAGCCTTTTGTAACCTTTGGTGGATGCCTGATACGAGATTACTTCGCATACTTTTATCATATCCTTTTACTTACTTTTTGCAAGTTCTTGTGCATTTTAGTGTCTTTTATGTTTGTTTTGTGTTTTTGCAGGTTTTGAGTCAAGAATGTATAAAAACAGAATAAAACATGGAAATAAGGCCAAAAAGACCAACCAAAAGTTCAACAGAGTAAAATAGATTAAGAAGAAGAAAATGCACAAGAAGTGTTGGCAATGCTACAATATTAGTGTTGCCAATGCTACCACACGAGCATCAACATTGACAATGCTTGACCAACAATGTTGCTAAAGCTATAGAAGAGAGAGAGAGAGAGAGAGAGAGAGAGAGAGAGAGGCGTTGACAATGCATCTTCAACGATGTTGACAACACCCATTTCAACAGCATTAACAATGATTGTTCAGCAGCGTTGCCAATGCTGCAATGTTGGCAACGCTACTTTATAACGTTTCCACACCGTGTCATCAGAATGGAGCCCTTGTTTCACCATAGATCACCATTCGCAATGCTTGACCGAGGTTGTCCACGTTCTTGACCATGCTACATTAGAAATTGTGCACTCACTCTGATCAGAATTTCGTAGGTATCCTTATCATTTAGGACGCCCAAATGGACAAAAATAACTCTAAAATCATCTATAAAAGGATTTAGCCAGTCTCACAACAAAAATCTTGAAGACTTTTAAATTACTTCTAAGTCTAGAACAGGAGTAAACACTCTTATATTTTAGTATCTGGATTCTTGTTCTTAGTTTTTCTTAGCTTTAGTTTATAACTGTAAGGATCCTTGAGCAATGAATAAAACTTAAGCATATGTCCTATCGACACCATGCTCAACTAGATTCACCATTTTCCAAGACCCCTATGAGTAATTGGATGAACAAATCTTTTGTTTTATGAATTTTTAGTACTTAATTATGTTGATTTGAGTTTATTTGTTTATAGTTGTTATCCTTGCTCAGTGTGTGCTTTTGGATTCGCTATTGATTTTGCACGATCTCGTTAATTAAACTTAAAAGTCATCCCAATACTATGTGCCGCAATGACGCTCAACTCAAATGGTCTTGGTTGCTAAGTGTATGATTGAATTAACATTGCAGTAATTAATAGGTTCATAGAATCTCAGTACTTAGTTAAAATCTACGTGCATGCATAAGACTTAGTATTTCGATAAATGATGTGATTGCATCAATTAGGATTAATGAAGTATTTTGGTAATATGACTATTTTATCTAGTACAATCTAATGAATTAGGGCAAATAAATAATTAACTCAATTATGCATGTTTAAATATTATGAAGAAATAGATTGTATTTGTCTACGAATACAAGATTTAATCACAAATAAAAATCGAATTTTGAACAATAGCTCAACTATTTCTACAGTAGTTTATTTTATTATTTTGTTGCTAGCAAAATCTATCAAAACCCCCATGTTACTGTTACTGTAGTTAGGATTTAAATTGTTGGAGTAGATTATATTGGAAATTAAGTTGTTTTTGGTTCCTTCTCCGTGGGATAGGTACTTCTAGACAGTAATCTCTACTATCCTATATTACATGAAGAATTTGTTGGCGTGAGCTGTTGATAGAAGATTTTGTGGAGAGATTATTGTTGTTTCCTTTGTTATTTTTGGTTTCCATTAATCATGGGATACTAGTAATCCTAGTCTAGGATAGTTCATCTTTTCCTATAATAGTTTTCTGTGTACAGGCTATATTAACATCCTCTTGTGTAATGTAATTCACTTTTTGATTAGAATGATAATGAACGAAATATACTTTCTTATCATGGTACCAGAGCAAAGATTCTAGGACCTATTTTTTTATTTTCTTTTTTTTTTGAAAAAAAAAAGAAGAGGAAAACCTTCAGATTGAGAGCAATGAGCAATCCCGATACAAACAATTCCCAAGGAGAGAACTCAATTCTTGTGGATCTAACATCCAGACTATCACAAATGTTAAACCAGACATCAAACCATTCGGCTCATGAATCCATTGTAGCGCCAATTGGAATCAAACTGGACGACAACAATTACGGACTTTGGTCCCAAGTTGTTGAGATGTATATCTCAGAAAAAGACAAGTTGGGATATATCAATGGGGATCTTCCGCAACCACAGGAAACAGATCCTAGTTTCAGAAAATGGAGAACAGAAAATGCAGCAGTGAAGGGATGGCTAATCAACTCTATGGATCCAAAACTAATCAGTAATTACATTAGATTCCCAACAGCAAAAGCCGTATGGGATGCTATTGCTACAACATACTTCGACGGCACCGACACATCACAAGTTTATGATCTCAAGAAGAAGGTGACGAGGCTTAAACAGGGTGGAGGATCTATTGAAACATATTACAACAATCTTCAAGGACTATGGAGAGAGATTGATTTTCGCCGTCCAAATCCAATGAGATGTGAAACTGACATACAAAATTTTAACTCTATTCTACAAGAAGACAGAGTTTATAAATTCTTGGATGGACTCGATGATCGTCTTGACAAGATTTGAGGAGATGTGCTTCAAATTCAACCATTTCCTACAGTTGAGCAGGCCTATGCACATGTGCGAAGGGAAGATCTACGTAAAGCGGTAATGTTAGCAAAAGAAGATACCACTTGGTGTTGTGATTACTCTAAAGGAGGGCAGAACTCAAAGCACCAGCCTTCACTTCAACTCGCTTCTGGTGGAAAGCCTAACTCGTCAATGAAGTCAAAGCACCAGGTAGGGACTGGGGGCTGCACACATTGTGGGAATATGAAATATAGTAGAGAAACGTGTTTCAAGCTACATGGATATCCAGATTGGTGGCACGAACTGAAGGAAAAAAAGAAGCATGAAGGTAGCGCAAGCGAGAATCCTGGTCGCGCCGCACTTGTAAGCGCTGAACCACAACTATCCCTTATACCACAAGAACACCCAACTCCTGGTGTTGCAAACGAATATGTGGCTCTCAGTAATTCAGGTAACGATGGTTGGATTGTTGATTTGGGAGCAACCGATCATATGACATTTGACTCCAAAGATTTTGTCGAATTATCTCAACCAAAACGGACGTGTATTGCCAATGCTAATGGAGTGGAATATCCCGTTACAGGGGCTGGACGAGTGGATCTTTCACCCTCCTTTCCATTACCAAATACTTTATTAGTTCCATCTCTTTCGAGTAAATTATTATCTGTCAGCCAAGCTACTGAGGACTTAAATTGCTGTGCACTAATGTATCCAAATTTCTGTCTATTCCAGGATATTCTCACCAACGAGATTATTGGTCGTGGTACTAAAAGAGGGGGGTTGTACTACATGGATGATTTCAGCTTAGGCAGAGCACATGCAGCGCATCGGTCTAGTGAAGAAGAGCGACAAGTGTGGTTGTGGCATCGTCGACTGGGACATCAATCTTTTACCTACTTGAAGCATTTGTTTCCAAAGTTATTTTCCAGTTTACATAAGTCTGAGTTTAGGTGTGAAACTTGCATTCTAGCCAAGAGTTATTGTGTACCTTACCCAGTAAGTTTAAAAAGATGTGAGACCCCATTTACATTAATTCATTCCGATGTTTGGGGCCCTTCTCCCATTGTAATATCTTCAGGTGTGAGATGGTTTGTTACTTTTGTGGATGATTGTACACGTATGACTTGGCTTTACTTGATGAAAAACAAGAATGAGGTGTTTGAAATCTTTCGTTTCTTCCATAATATGATCAAGACACAATTCTCTGGTAAACTTCAAATCTTACGATCTGATAATGGCGGGAAATATGACAATAAAGAGTTACGTGAATATTTTCAAGCCAATGGTCTTTATCATGAGACGACTTATCCTCAAACACCATGACAAAATGGCATTGCAGAACGAAAGAATAGACATATTCTTGAAACTGCTCGAGCACTTTTGACAGCAACACATGCACCTCGACGTTACTGGACAGATGCTGTTGTTACTTCTGTTTATTTGCTAAATCGCTTGCCATCTCGGGTTCTGAACTTTGAAACGCCATTGCAAGTCCTTGCTCATCATGTATCATTGCCTTCTGTCTTGATGCTTCCGCCGCGAATATTCGAATGTGTTGCTTATGTTCACCTTCATAAGAACCAGCGAATAAAACTTGATCCATGTGCTGTTCGCTGCATTTTTTTGGGATACGCAGCTCATAAGAAAGGCTACCGATGCTACGACCCAAGTTCCAGACGTCTTTATACCACGATGGATGTCACTTTTCTTGAGAGTGAACCCTTCTTCCCTAAACCAGACACACATTCTTCTCCTCGGGGGGAACATCTAGGTGAAGAGCAGAATGTGGATAGTTGGGAAATCTGGCCTGGCTTTGAAGATACAAATATGGAGGAAAATTCAAAAAATCCAGAGGATCCTTTGGAACCATTGATGATAACATCAGGACAAGGGGAAGGAAGAAATGAAGATGTTGAGAATTACAGTGAGCAAGAACAGCCTACCCCTCCTATTTTAGTACCAAATGATCACTCTCCTCAGAATACTCTTGAGGATTCTCCTGAGGTACAGTCTGTAAACTCTTCTTCAAATATTATTTCAGATGACTGTTGGCTACAGGTTATCTTTCAGATACAATTGAGGTAAACCACCGAACCGATACTCACCAGATCTTGAAGAGAAGAAGTCAAAGTATCTGATTGACAACCACGTTTCAACTTAGAGATTATCAGAAGCTCTTAGAGCTTTGGTGCACAAGTTATCTGCTGATCACATTCTGAGTACAGTAAATGAGGCCTTAAAGAACCCGAAATGGACCCAAGCAATAAAAGAAGAGATGATAGCATTGCAAAAAAATGATACGTGGGAGCTTATGTCGCTGCCCAAAGGAAAAAAAACAGTGGGATGTAGATGGGTGTTCTCCATTAAACACAAGGCAGACGGGTCAATAGAGAGATACAAGGCGAGACTTGTCGCAAAAAGATATACTCAAACATATGGCATAGATTATCAAGAGACGTTTTCACCAGTGGCGAAGTTAAATACAATTCGAGTATTGTTATCTCTTGCAGCAAACTTGGATTGGCCACTGCATCAGTATGACATAAAAAATGCATTTCTACACGGAAATCTTACTGAGGAAGTGTACATGGACATTCCACCTGGCTTTACTACTTCGTCACAAACTCGGGTCGTTTGTAAACTACATAAGGCATTGTATGGATTGAAGCAGTCACCTAGAGCATGGTTTGGACGATTCAGCTCAGTAATGATTAAGTATGGATTCAAACAGAGCAATTCGGATCATACTTTGTTCTCGAAGCATCAAAAAGGGATGGTAACTGCTCTAATAATTTATGTTGATGATATGATAATTACAGGAAATGACAAGGATGAAATCTCCAACTTGCAAAACCATCTGGCAACTGAATTTGAAATGAAGAATATTGGAGGTTTAAAATATTTCTTGGGTATTGAAGTAGCTCGATCAAGTCAATGCATATTTCTATCACAAAGAAAATACATTCTTGATTTGTTGGCTGAAGTGGGAATGCTTGACTGTAAACCTGCAGATACACCAATGATTCAGAATCATGGATTGGGAGATCACTTAAACCAAATGCCCACTAACAGAGAAAGGTATCAACGTCTTGTGGGAAAACTAATTTACTTGTCTCATACGCGACCAGATATTGCCTATGCTGTGAGCTTGGTAAGTCAATTCATGCATAATCCAAGCGAGGACCACATGGAAGTAGTGCTTCGGATTTTACGGTACTTGAAATCATCTCCAGGAAGAGGACTCATGTTCAGAAAATACAATCATTTAAACGTTGATGGTTATACTGATGCGGACTGAGCTGGAAGTGTAACTGATCGAAAGTCTACTTCAGGATATTTCACCTTTGTGGGAGGCAATCTAGTTACTTGGAGGAGCAAGATACAAAAGGTGGTTGCGTTGTCTAGTGCGGAGGCTGAGTTCCGAGGCATGGCTAAAGGACTTTGTGAACTACTCTGGTTGAATAGGTTACTTGAAGAAATTGGATATTCATCTCAATCTGCAATGAATCTGTTTTGTGATAATAAGGCGGCTATAGAGATTGCGCTGAACCCGGTTCAGCATGATCGAACAAAACACGTTGAAGTGGACCGGCATTTTATCAACAAAAAACTTGATGCCAAGATAGTTCAAATTCCTTTTGTAAAATCAGAAGATCAGTTAGCCGATATTCTTACAAAGGCTGTCTCAAGCAGGGCATTTTACAGCTCACTGGACAAGTTGGGCATTGAAGATATCTATTCACCAACTTGAGGGGGCCTGTTGGCGTGAGCTGTTGATAGAAGATTTTGTGGAGAGATTATTGTTGTTTCCTTTGTTATTTTTGGTTTCCATTAATCATGGGATACTAGTAATCCTAGTCTAGAATAGTTCATCTTTTCCTATAATAGTTTTTTGTGTACAGGCTATATTAACATCTTGTAATGTAATTCACTTTTTGATTAGAATGATAATGAACGAAATATACTTTCTTATCAGAATTGTGCAATTACGATATAAACACGTTGATAGTTTGTAGCAGTCAGCGATTCCGCTCTTTTACCAAACTGATGCGGATCATTCTTCTTATTTCCTCTGGAATTCTTATTTTGAGTAAACAAGTCGCTTCTTCTCAATCTCTATAGAAACAACGGTCATTTATCTAGCCTAAGTCTCTCTCGAAGACAACAGATATTTGAATTCTTCCACGGATGGTTGTTGAGCCCACCAACCTATTGAAGTCATGCATGGAATGTATTCTCGCCTTACTCTGAAATTGTATATCGCCTTTGCCTAGCTTTAGAGATCAGTTCTTTGGATTGAGAAGGGATATCTCTGAAGAAAAGTTCTTGATTTTCAGTAAGTACTCGGCAATTGATAGATTACCTTAAGTGGTATTTGTCAACTAAAGATCCAAGATTTCCGGTCAAGCCTCATCCTTTTTATTAAATTATATGTTGAGGGTCTCTCATATCTCTTTTGTTGTTTTCGTGTGAGATAGATCTTTTCAATACGAATTTTTCCTTTGGCACTTAGCTGCTTCCACCTTTTCAATGCTTGAGCATTTTCAAGCATTCTGGGTAATTTTAAGGAGAAAATCATCTTCTTTGGTTGGAGATTTTTCATCAAGCCATTAGGGTTGCGGAAAAACTATCAAATTCATTTACCGTGGCTTGGATAGGACCAAACTTGAGTACAAAAGGGAAAAATTGAGAATCGACTACGGTATGTTAATTTCCTTTTTTATGCATTTTAATCGGCGAAAAATGAATTGTTGTGTATTATTATCATGTTTAATAATCATCGGTTTTCTTATATGCTATCAGAGCCATAAGGGCTCTAGTTGGTGAATTTCAAGATCCCTTGGTTAAGGATTCATGTGGTGCTCAGAGATAGAACTGAACGGGCGTGTTGGGGATTGGGCAGAACTACTGAACCAGTCCAAGTATATAGTATGGAGGACTTCTATGGAGTCATATCTTGTGGGCGAAATTTTTTGGGATGTTGTTTCTTTCTCTTCTCTTCTGTTTTCTGATTATAAAAATGTTCATACACTCTCAATGTGATAGGAAAGTTAGTGGATAGTTAAGGATAATTAGTGGGGAGAAAATAACTACTCCCTCTATTTTATTTAATTCGAATTACATGGATATTTGTCAGCCCATATGGATGCCCCATGCCCATATCTAAAATACCCAACAAAAACAATTCTGAAACTTATTCACAAGCCCAAGATCACACAATAGTACGTAATAGAGTGAAGACTTGAGGAAACAAAGATACAACAAAAATAAATGTGTAGACTTGTACTAATCATGTGTTAGTTGAGCACACAATTGTGCTTTATTCTTCCAACACAAGGGAGTGGCCACAGTTTGCGGCTTCACCTGTGGATATTTTCGTGTTGCTGCTAGAGAAGCCTCGCGCTAAAGCACGGGCAGAGCCAGTAGCCTTTGCCCCCTGGCCTCTCCCCCTCCCCAATTATATATATATATATATATATATATATATATATATATATATATATATATATATATATATATATATATATATATATATATATATATATATATATATACACACAACATATAAATTATAATATACACATACATATAAATTATAATATATTATATGTTGCTAATATACTTTAATACATTAAAGATTTTAATTTGATTTTGTTTCAAAACTTTCTGCTGGTAATTCGTTTAATGTAGTAGCTGTATATTTATTTCTTCAATAGTAAAATGATTTAATAACTCTTCAAAAAAGAAAAGAAAAAAAAAACTTTTCAATATTCAAAAATTTATTTTTGGATAAGAAAATTGTTGAAGAGAAAAACAAACATTTACGTAAATGATAAATTCTTAAATATGACATTAGTATACACAATTACACATTAAGAAAGAAGCCAGACTTGGATTAATTTACTTATAAATTAATATCCTCATAAAGCATGTTAAACAATTAAAGATGTCTAAGTGGAAATTAACAATAGAAAACTCTTAAGAAAGTACATGCAATATCTCAATTTTTGTCACACATTAACTGTATTAACTTATGTAATTCAAATTTTGTCATTTACGCAATATCTCATTTTTTGTGACACATTATTTGCATTTATTTATACGGTTTTACTATGATTATTGGGAATATTGGATACTAATGTTTTTTCTTAGATTTACTTTTATATTTTTTTACTATAGTAAATATCTGCTTTTTAGGTACTTATATATGCTTTCTCAATAAAATATTATAACTTCGGCGATGAATTAAAAATAATTAATTAAAAATACTATTCATGTTTGTAAATAACCCCACCCCCCCCCCCCCCCCCCCCCAACACACACACACCAACCCAATAATCATAGCTCGGCCCCTGCACGCTCATCCGTGCTCTTGAGTGTATTCGGGTAATATTTAGAACTAAATACGTGTTTATAATTTTCCTTTCAATATCTTTTGTGAAAAAGAGAATAATCTCTTTATAGCTCAAATTCTTTCCCTAAATATGTGAGCTTAAATTCAACATGTTATGAGTCTATGACAATTCTCGATCGGGTCCTATTGAAGAACAGCAACATAATTAAACAATTTGTGTGTCACCATTTTCATTATCCCATTCTGATTTTTCATGCACGCGAGTCACATCAGTTTCTAGCATTGCCAAACTTATTACACCCAACAGAAATCTCCAAGCCCGTTGGCATTAAAATACTATAATTTAGAATCCTAGCCATAAATGTATGGTATGCGCTACAAGGTGGTGGTGCCTTAGTATGTGGCAGATCCGGGGTACAGCAATTCAGATTTGCGTTCACTAGTCTTGGTTAGTTGCAATCATTTAATATTCCTACATGCATGGAGTGATGGAGATAATATATGCCTCTAAACTATAAATGCATGGAAAATTATGATTTCCCAACCAATATTTATAATAGTATTAGGAATTTATATTTGCACGTCTAGAGGTACTGTTTTATAATAGGGGTCAAAGAACTTATTTTTCAATAGTATTGGAGGCAAGTCAGAATGAAATTGCAAGAGGACATACTATAGTGGATTTGATTCTTATATCCCTTAAATATATAATCATTCGTTGCCATGAAACTGAAAATTGTAGAGATGGACTCTCGTGAAATTGAATAACTACAAATATGTTGGTAAGAATGAAATAAAAAGAAAAATATTTGGAGCTAGTATATAAACATGCAATATTTTAAAGAATTCTTGCAATTATATTTGCAATTTGTAGATAGAAAAAAGCTCTCAATTTTTTTCTTATACACTCGGCTATCTCTTCTTGTTCATAATTCAACAATACAAAAATCATATTTATAAGTGGAATAAATCGAGTTAAACATGTTCGGTGGTCCTAATTATATTTTATAACAAATCTCTGTCAATAATGCGTGATCTCAATTAATCTGTAGGCCATGTTCTTCTCAAAATATCAATATATAACAACCGCGTGTACGTACTAGGCTTTCCAAATACTTGACTAAAATTGTGATTTTTTTGATGGAATTCATCGTGTGGGGTTGTGTATATATGTTCCCTTAATTGAATTGCAAATTAATTTACAAATAAACCATATGACGTTTGAATAGTATTACGGCTAACCGGTGTTCTTTAATGTTTTAAAGCTTTAATAAGTATATAAGTTAGTAGACCAAAACTCTGGAAATTTAGATAAAATTAATCTTAACTACAAACATTGCAAATAATAAATTTGTAATAGTGTGATGGGTTTTGGTCTGCATGTTTGTAAAAGGATCATTATCTACCACATCGCGATTTACATAATACCTGCAAAACAAGTTATAAGTAACATAAAATCATGGACAAAAACTTGCATTAAATTGCCAAAACAAGTAAAAATTATGGACTACATCAAAATGGCATGTGTTAACGTTGACAAAAACCATTTTATGCCAAAAGAATAGAGACGAAATTATTGAGAAGACACGACTGCTCTCCTTTTTTGGACTTTTTTGGCTGGATGCAGAATTTAATTTTGTGGTCCGTACTTGTTTCTTTGGATGATCAAAGGCTATATGTCCATATGCATCAGTTTCTAGCATTGCCAAACTTCTTACACCCAAAAGAAATCTCCAAGTCCGTTGGCATTAAAATACTTAATTTGGAACCTAGCTATAAATGTAAAGTGTACGCTATCATTTCAGTTCACTACTTCACTTGTGGATAGTCTTGGTTAGTTGCTATCATTAGTACTACATGCATGGAGTGAGGGAGATAAGATATGCCTCTTAAGTATAAATGCATGGATATATATGACTTTCCAACCAATATTTATAATAGTATTAGGAATTTATATTTGCACATCAACATGTTCTATTAACAGGGTCAAACTGCTTATTTTTCAATTGTATTTATGGAAGTTATAATAAATTGTATTGAAGGAGTCAAAGGGCAAGAGAGGATATACTATAGGGGTGTGATTCTTTTATCCCTAAAATATATAATTTCGTTGCCTTGAAAACTGAAAAATTCCAGAGATGGACTCTCGTGAAATTGAATAACGACAATTATGTTGGAAGAAGGGATAAGAATGAAAAAAAGAAGAAATATATTTGGGACTAGTATATAAATATGCAATATTTAAAGAAGTTTGCAATTATATTTGCAAATTGTTGATAGAAAAAAATCTCTCAATTTTTTGTCTTATTACACTCGGCTATCTCTTCTTGTTCATACTTCAATGATACAAAGATCATATTTATAAGGGGAAATAAACCGACTTAATCATATGCTCCTAATAACATTATTACACATATCTATCAATAATGCGTGATCTTAATTAATATGTATATAGGCCAGGTTTTTGTTTTTTTAATTGGGAAATTTATGGTGTGGGGTTGTGTATATATGTTCCCTTAACTGATTGCAAATTAATTTACAAATAAACCATTTGAAGTTTGAATAGTATTACGGCTAAACCGTGTTCTTTAATGTTTTAAAGCTTTAAGAAGTATATATGTTAGCAGACCAAAACTCTGGAAAGTTAGATAAAATTAATCTTAACTCCAAACAATGCAATAATAAATTTATATAGTGTGATGGGACGTTTTGGTCTGCATATTTGTAAAAGTTATAAGTAACATAAAATCATGGATAAAAACTTGCATTAAATTGCGAAAACAAGTAAAAATATGGACTACATCAAAATGGCATGTATTAACATTGACAAAAACCATTTTACGCAAAATGAATAGAGACGAAATTATTGAGAAGACACGCCTGCTCTCTTTTTTTGGATTTTTTTTGGCTGGATGCAGAATTTAATCTGGTGGTCCTCACTTCTTGTTTGGATGATCAAAGGCTATATGTCCATATGAACCAACTTGAACCGCATATGATCAGTATCAAAGCAAAGTTCTGGCTAGCATTCCACCAGTGTCACGGCATTTATTGTTTGTTGTTGTTTTTATCTTATCCCTACTCACCGAGATAGTGAACATACATAAATGATCTCAACGCTGTTCAGTGATCAAATACTCTGCTTAAATCAGAGTTCATATTCACCTAAGTTTCTCCATCGCATATCTTTTGATCATACCCTAAAATGGAAAAACTGCACATTTTCTTTCTTCCTTTTTTGGCTCAAGGGCATGCAATCCCAATGGTCGACATGGCCAAGCTTTTGGCCTCACGTGGTGTGAAAACTACCATTATCTCCACTCCTGCATTTGCTAAACCAATAGAAAGAGCCCAAGATTTAGGATCCAGTGTTGGTTTAGTCACACTCAAATTCCCACCTGAAGAATCAGGATTGCCTGATAATATTGTAAGCCTTGATCAAGTAACCTATGAATTGTCCGCAAAGTTTAGTAAAGCACTGGCCTTGTTGCAAGAACCAGTTGAAAAACTCATTCAAGAATTCAATCCCACCTGTATCGTTTCCGACATGTTCTTTCCGTGGACCGTAGATTCTGCAGCAAAGTTCGGTATTCCAAGATTGGTGTTCTACGGAACGTGCTACTTTGCGCTGTGCACTTCCGAGGAGATGAGGAGGCAAAATCCCATCGAGAATTTGTCGTCCGATTCAGAACCTGTTGTGTTATCCAATCTTCCGCATCAGCCGACATTTTCAAGAGCGCAAGTGGCTCAATATCAGCTGCCGGAAAATGGTGATGACCTCACTAAGTTGATGAAGCAAGTGGTAGAGGCAGAAAAGAAGAGCTATGGAGCTGTGGTTAATAGCTTCCACGAGCTTGAACCTGAGTATGCTGATTATTACCGGAGAGTTTTGGGCGTAAAGGCATGGCACTTAGGCCCCCTTTTGTTGTGCAATGATGGTGCAGAAGAAAAGGCACAGAGAGGAAAGGAATCAGCAATTGATGCACAAGAATGCCTCGCTTGGTTGGATTCCAAGAAGCCTGATTCTGTCGTTTACGTGTGTTTTGGAAGCTTGGGTACTTTTACTCCTGCTCAATTATATGAAACTGCGATCGGGCTCGAGTCTTCAGGCCAGGATTTCATTTGGGTAGTCCAAAGAAGTGCAAATGAACACGAAAACGAGCAGTGGATACCTGAAGGATTTGAGGACAGAGTGAAAGATAGAGGACTAATCATAAGAGGATGGGCGCCCCAAATGCTGATTCTTGATCATCCAGCAATTGGAGCTTTTGTGACTCACTGTGGATGGAATTCAACACTTGAAGGAATATGTGCCGGTGTGCCGATGGTCACTTGGCCTTTGTTTGCTGAGCAGAGCCTCAACGAGAAGTTAGTGACAGAGATTTTAAAAACGGGGATCGCCGTTGGCAATAAGAAGTGGCAACAGGAGGCGAACGAGGGTATAACGGGGGCGGTGGTGAGTGAGGCGGTGCGGCGTGTTATGGTGGGAGAAGAAGCTTTAGAAATGAGAAGTAGAGCAAAGTATTACAAGGAAATAGGAAGAAAAACTGTTGAGGAAGGTGGATCATCTTATTCTTGTTTGAATGATTTGATACAAGAATTAAGCAGCTATAAAAACGAATAAGATCTGAATAATCGTCATGTGTAATATATAGTATAAGTAATTGGTGTTTTAATTTCTTGCTTTTTCTTTTAAGGTTTCCAGTGTGTTGTGAATTTTATTAAGTATTGCAGAATAAGTTTGTATTTCATATAACTATTTTAATGTCACAATTTCTGAAATTGCTAACTTTTTCATCTGATATCATCATTTTATTTAAACAATTCAGTGAATTTCAGCATGTATTGCTTTGCATATTTGAAGTACTAATAATCTAGCGCGCAGATTAGATTCTTGGTTTTAGATACATGTAATAAAATAGGTCGCTGCAATATAGCTCTTTTTTTTTTTTTTCTTTTACATGCGTTGGAAGGAGGGGAACCTCGGAAGGATTAATCCACTACGTTGCGATAAAAGATAGCGCCCACAGTATCAAAAAACAGGGCTGAAGAAATAGAAGTAGCAAGGGGCTGCTCAAAAAACTGAATGCCGGAAGGGAGAGAGTGGCCGAAATGAGCAAGCCGGTCCGCAACCATGTTTGTCTCTCGATAGTCATGGCGAATGTCACAAGAGGACAGTTTTCCAATCAGCTCGCGGCATGCTTCGATGAGGCTAGCATGAGGATGATGCGAAGATAAGAAGACGTAAGGAGCCTGACAACAACTTGTGAATCACAAGATAAAAGGACATGAAGATGTCCGAGACGTAACGCTTCCGAGAGCCCGTAAAAAGCACCCCAAAGCTCCGCAACGGTAATGCTTCCATAGCCAACATTAGCTGAAAATCCGAATGCCCAAGAACCACTCGAGTCACGACCAATTCCAGCGCAAGGAATATTCCAAGGATTCCCCAAAGCACTGTCATCAACATTGATCTTAGTGATCCTTTACGGAGGATGTAGCCAACCGAGACTATACGAGCCTTTGTTCGGACCTAGATAACTAAGATTAGAGAGTTTGTACCATGCCAAAGTGTCATCAGAAGCAAGTTGTCGGATCCAAGTGATGACACGGGAAGGCTCGAGATCAATGTTATCAAAAACTTTTTCCATATTCTTCAACATGCCGTAGCAAAAATTGTAGCCCAACGGGCTTCGTTGTCTTTAGCAGAAGAACGTTGGTATAAGTTTTCACAAAGCCACTCGTGGGGTGCAAGAGACAAGAAGCGTGAGAGCTGGCCGTGAGGGAGAAGCTCTATCCAAATCTTGCGACTTGAGGGACAGTCACAGAGAAGGTACAAAAGAGACTCATTGTTGCAAGAGCAACGAGGGCAAGAGGAGTCATCGGTGAGGTGAGGTGACGTTGGAAGCGACGCTCATTCCTAAGAAGTTTATCATGGAGCGTTAACCAACTAAAGGTACGAATGCTTTGACGGGTGCGAAGATTCCATGCTAAATTCCAGTTGGAGCTACGAGGTTCAATATGAGAAGCAATTAACTCATTGGAGATTTAACAGAAAATAAACCATCGGCCGAAAAACCCCAGCAGGGAGATCCAGAATATTTCCCTCTTTTTGCACGTGAACGCTTGCGATTTCAGCAAGAGTGCGAGCGGGAAGAAATTGCTGAAAGAGTGACCATAGCCACTGGTTTTCCCCGTCGATAAAGTCCGCAACTTTGAGATCACAAATCTAGTTGGGAATTTCTGACTGAATGAGATCAATAAGGGGGCCGCTCCCAACCCACCAATTGGTCAAAAAAAGAGTACGAGAGCTATTGCGAAAAGGTGCAATCCACGCGTGAATTGGCCGCAGAAGAGGGGAGCAATTTGTGGATTAAATAACTCAACAGTTCCTTTTTTCGTGGACACTACAAGATTGAGTTTTTGATATCATTTCTGGTTACTTTACTAGTCTGATAAAACGAAATGGAACAGATCCTTCATGAAACAAAACATTTAAAATAGGGATAAGCATCAAACTCTTTATACTATACCTCTTTTGCAGTTTTTTCTCTTTCTTTATTTTGCAACTTGCCTCCGTACTATGAATAAATAAATATTTTGTCCCTTGATCTATTGACCGGTAAAAAAGAATAGCCCCTGAATGGATTTTTGGCGAACTTTTGCCGAAATTCGGAACGTGAACATGGGGGTTTATAACGATTTAACCTCAAATTCAATAAAATTCCCTCTTTTCACTTCAATTTTTGCTATATTTTCTAAATTTTGAAAACCTAAATTTTGATAATTATACTAGGTTGAAAATTAAGAAAATGTACAAAAATTGAAGAAAAATGAGGGCATTTTATTAAACTTGAGGTTAAATCGTAATGAACCCTCGTATTCACGTTTCAAATTCCAGCGAGAAGTTGCCGAAAATTCGAGAAGGGGTCAAAGTGCTTATTACTTCTATAGTACATGGGGCAAGTTGCAAAGAAAAATGATCGAGGACAAAATGAAATGGAAAGTATAATATAGGGGGTTTAATGCTTTTATCCCTTTAAAATAAAAGTATGAAAAACAAACCTTTGGAATTTGTTTGTTGACTAAAATAGATGGAATTCATATTAGGATAGTTGACATGCATGCCTCACAATTCTCATAGTAATATTATCTAAAATTAAAGAATGTTGCTGATAATATTTTTAGAGGGACTGATCAGAGCATAGGTGTTATGTACCTGTATAAAAGAAACTTAAGCAGTAACGGACTGTTGAAATTTGAATTTTGAGATTAGTAGGATGAGATACACGAAGAACAAATTTGGCCAAGTAGCTAGATAGCCTGAGAGTTGTGTATGGGAAGCATGACTTATCAAAAAATGTCATTATACTTTTTCTTTATGTTGTTCTGTTACATTGAGATATTTGTAACCTTTATGATGAAAACTCTTGTACAGGCATATGCCATCTATCGGAGTGTACAAATCAAATAATACAGAACTTTATAAAAATTCAAAGTAGCGATCCACAAGAAACTTATCTCACTAGAACCTGTTGACTCTATTCTACATATTATAATTAGACGAACAATATAACCGTGGGTTTAATAATAACTAAATAAAATAAATATTAAATAAAACGGTAAATTGCGGTAAACCCCCAATCTATGAGTAATTTTGCATTGTGCCCCCTAACCTATGAAAATGTGCGATTTGCCCCCCAACCTATTGATTTTTGTACGATTTGCCCCCGATGCCAAGTCTAACGGACAAAACCTTAGACAGGTGTCCAAAATGAAAGGTTGATCAACGACTCAGGGGGCAAATCGAACAAAAATCAATAGGTTGGGGGGCAAATCGCACATTTTCATAGGTTAGGGGCACAATGCAAAAGCACTCATAGATTGGGGGGTTTGCCGCAATTATCCCTAAATAAAAATACTATGAAATATCTACGGTATTGGTTTCACTAGAATCTAGTATCTAATCGTTGTTTATCTTTTCAATAGAAATTTGAATTGTAATATTTAGTGTACATGTAGATCTTCCTTTTGTGATCTTAATTCAATTGTCAAATTCTTTAGATCTATCCTAGTTCAGTGACTCCTAAAGTTCATGGTACGTTGGATCTTCGCAGTGAATTTTAGAGACTAGAGCACAATAAACTTTATGAACTAACATTTTTACCAGAAACACGTACCATGTTTTGGATTTCTCTACTAACATGCAAGCTACGATTTAATTATCTTAAGTACTTTTTATATGATACCCTAGTCTACTTCATATATAAAAATCACATAAATATATCCATATGGTGATAAAGTATACCAAAAGTATTTAGTGGGAGATATTAAACTATATACAACTCAATTATCAAAATCAAAATAGAGAATTCAACGTAACATTAGTTCTAGCTACTTTCTTACTCTAGTGAAAAAAGATTTATATGCTCATTATATTATGTAAAACAAATAGGCTAAGATTAAATACCGACAATGTAAGAAATATAATAGACGACACGAAGAACAATCTGATGGTGTTTCTTTATGCTCTTCCCCTGATCTACTGCAATTCCTTATTGGTTTTACAATGTTCTCTCTTTTTTTTTTTTAAAAGGAAGTATTGTTTGTTTCGTGTTGTTCAGACTTCTTCTCTTCTTGCATTATGACTCAGTATATAGGTGTAGGAGTTACTTTACCTGGGCCAAAACTCCTCTTTAAAAGTTTGAATCCACGATTTTTCTAAATGGTGCTAGTAGCATAGTAGTGGTGTTGAATGATGCCTTCTTGTTGACTTCCGGGTTGCTGCTAGAGGTGTTAGTCGCGCCTTGATTGTGGATGCTAGGTCAACTTGTGTCACAACGGCCTTAGTCGCGCTTGGTCTTCCTTAATTTCTCTTTGATTGGCGCTAGTAGTGCCTTGGTTGTGCCATATATAGTCGCACCTAATAGAAGATAATGAGCTAATTTTGCTAATTTTTGTGAAAGTGTGCAAATTCATCCTAAATAAGAGTATTTTAGACACTCATCAATTCTAACTAAAAAATGTACTTGTTTAGAAGAACTAATAATTTTATGGGGCTAATTGCAGCAAACCCCCCAATCTCTGGGGTTTGTAGCACTTTGCCCTCTAACTTATGAAAATGTGTGAAATGGCCCCCTAACATATTTATTTGTGTGCGATTTGCCCCCTGGTGTCAAATCTGACGACAAGAACTTAGAAATGTGTCCAAAATGAACAATTGATCAACGACTCAAAGGGCAAATCGCAAAAAAAAATCAAGAGGTTGGGGGGCATTTCGCACATTTTCATAGGTTAGGAGGCAAAGTGCTACATTCCCCATAGATTGGAAGGTTTGCTGCAAATAACCCAATTTTATAATGCTTATATGGTCATAAGTGTGGCCAACAAGAAATCCAAGCGGACAAAGAATGAACATGGTGGAGAAAGATGGTGATTATTTCCCTATGATGATCATGTAAAGTCTTAGCTTGGAGTTTATGAACATCTTGGCGAGTTTTCTTTTGTAGTTTATATTACGAAAAAAATGTGAGACTCATTTACAGTATCTGCCAATATGTCCTCAACCATACCCTTTTGCTAACGTGAGTATATACATGCTATGCACTATTGTATGCCATTTCTTTTTCCCAAAAATAGGTACTTTGTTTTCAATATTCACCCCCCAAGTCAATTATGGTTAATTTAGTATTATTTGAAATTGACACTCAACCTCTTTGTTAAATGAATAGATATACTCTTAATTTGTAATTCTCGATTAAGCGGAGAAAGCCAAATAATTTTTGTATAATCATCGAAAGAGAAAATACAATATAAGTTCTGCACATAGAAGTTTGGTACAAGTTCAGAATACAATGATTCTAAAGATTTGAATGAAGTAGAAAATGGTGTATAAAAAGGGAAATTATGACTTTTATCCATATAAAAGTCAAAAACAATAAATTACCCTGTCAATTTGGAAAATTCTCCATTATGATATGCAAATTCGGAGACCTGTGAAATAAACAAGTAAAATACATTCATGTGATTTCGAAAAGTATCATAGAACACACTTCTTTTTCATTTGTGCTTTTTTACATCTCATGACCAAATAACTCTTGGTGTTTTACTAATATATTCTTTTTGTAACTTCTTTTTTTTGTATTATTTTTTATTTTGTATGACTAGAAATATAAAAAAATATAAACATATATATAAAATATAAATTTCAGAATTATAGTTGGATATTCTAATGTTATTTAGTATTTTAGTTTTTCGTACTTTATAGAATAATAACAGAAGATGCATATTCTCGAGAAAAAATTAGTATGAATATCTTCTATCTTCTTCTATTTTGCCCAAAAGATTGCTCTCGGAGGATGAGTGGCTCCTACTCTGGATGGCAGCCATAACTAGTATTAGATGAAGAAGCATACTTTGTACGTGTTGGAGCTTGAAATGTAGCAGAAAATTTATAATATTTGTGACCAGACTTCACATAGTGACACCATATTGTATGTTTGTTGGTATTAAAATTGTTTTCATTAGGTCGTTTAAAGAATACTCCTACCATGCTTTGAAGGGCCTTCATCACTTGTTATTGCTGAAAGAACTGCTTCCACGATTGTTATCAGATGCAAGAGATTGTTAAGTGGCATCATTAACAAGCACGGTAAGAATAACAAATAAATGTTGGTTACGTGTGTAATACATGATCCGGTGTAAAACTAGGATAAAGGTTGATATTCTCAGAAGACGAAGTCATTTGCATCAGAAGATTTTATTCAGATCCAAGAACTGCTATAACATTTGTGATAATATGTTGCTTTAATTACTAGGCATGGCGAGTTCATTGGTTGATTGTGTAATAGAAATAAAATATAATGTAGTAGTAAAATCAATCTTGCTAATTATTGCTAGTAGCTAGAGATCACATTTGAAACACATTGGTACGAGAATGGGATGAAAAGCAGTTTTCAAGTGAAGAGTTAATGTCTGACATGCATGAGCACCTACATGTTTGTAAGTGAAGAGTTAATGATGGTTAAAATGGTTGCTTGAGCCAAGCACCAAATGAGGGTTTGTAGATCTATACCATTGTCAACAATAAATATTTTAGATCCATTCTTTGTGTTATGGACATAAATAAAAACTTTTTCGTCTGTAGGATAAAAAATCATTTGCATCTTCAAGATCGAAAAGTTATGTTTGGGAGCTCCGTAATATTGATAGAATGGGATATGTGTTAAATGCACATAACTTGAGTTTCTTTAGGGTAATACTAGGAGTGGCAAAATGGATCCAGGTCCATGGATCCAACCAGATCCATTGAGGATCCACCGGATCCGATCCACTGCGGATCCGCTACGGATCCAGAACCAGGTTGATCCGGCGGATCTTAGGTGGATTTGGATCCGCATTCGGATCCTATTGGATCGCACGGATCATAGACCGGATCCAGTCATAGATCCGTGCGGATCCAGTCACGGATCCGCGCGGATCCAATAATAAATATTCGAATTTTGTAAGTATTTTAAAGATACTTTAATTATCCTATTAAAAATATGAAATATAACTTATATATTGTATTAGATTATCATCTTTGCTTTTATTTATTACATGAAAAAGTTGAGAAAAAATAAAGATAATATTTTTAAAGTTTTGTGCCCATACGCATAAGTAATGATTAAACACACACACATATAGCAAAATGCATATAACTATATTTTTAAAGTCTTGTGCCGAGTAACGCATAAAATTAGAAAAACTTTTGAAGTATAGCAAAATGTATATAAAATACATAATATATATAAAAACACACACATACATAAAATGGGGGAGGGGTGGAGCCGGGGCTAAATGCCCCTCTGGCTCTGCCCTGCATAAGAACAAATATTAGTTTTTTGGTTCTAATAAAATACACTCAATTTTCATTAATAGTTTAAAAAGTTACAAAAAGCATGGACAAATATGGAGTCGGGAAGTGTTTTCTTGGAAAATTTAAGGGACTACCAAGAATTTTTAGTCTAGAAATAGATCTCAATTGATAGCAATATGACCACATTTAATTGCCACTCGTGATATCTCAACTCTTAAGCACTGACCTCTAAGAGTTCAAAATGTTTTACTTAATTTTCATAATATTAACAAATTTGGTATATAAAATTGGATTTAATGTATATTATTATTTATTTCTCTGAATATATTGGCATTAGTACAAAACAAAAAAGAAAGGAGGAGGAAATTTTGACACAAAATGCTTAACATGATAAAAATAATTGAAATTAATAATACTAATCCACAAACTTTTTGGGTGAGAATTAAATAATAATGATACAAATTTCTAAATTAGGGTGGGTGGATGGAGAGATAGAATTGGATGGAGTTGAACTTGGTGGATTAGATGGATCCACTCGGATCCGCCAATGGATCCACTCGGATCCGTTGTGGATCCGCCATTGAATCCATCAGGATCCATGGTGGATCCACGATTGGATCCGTCCGGATCTGTGGTTGGATCCGAAAATAGTACTGTGTGGATCCGCGGATCCACTTGGATTTGGACCTGGATCCGGTCCAAGTTCAATCCATTTGAGGTCCGACCATGTGGATCCGGTTGGATCCAGATCCTCATGGATCGGAATCCTAGTGGATCGGACCCGGATCCGGGTCCGATTGATCCATTTACCACCTCTAGGTTATACTAATAACTAGTAGAAATTTAGGATATCTTTTTATTTGGATTACACGAATTTGGGTATATGTATAAGTAACTTTGTAGCTTTTGACTACAAAAAATATGTCGGACTAAATTAAATATCATATGGTGGTTTAAATCTCATTATATTGACAATCATGCATTAAATATTAAATATAATATAAATGCACTATTCAAATATAGGGATGTTGACTTACTAACTTCTTCCCATGCAAGAGGCCACACCTCAGCACCTATTTCTTTTTCCTTTTAAGTTTTTATTTCTTGGATATTCTTTTTTTTAAAAAATTAAATGTTTAAAGAAATTCATCATTTGTTAAACCAGAAAATACAAACAAAACTCACTTACTAACTATAAACTAATTTATGTTTTGCATCAAATGTGATGATATGTACCAAAATTGAGAATACTTTCTATTTTAGTATTTTATAAGACTAAATACGATTATGGAGTAATCTTATAGTACCAGAAGTGATTTTTCTCCTAAATTTGTTATGAGAACAATTTAAGCTAATTGCTAAAATAATCATAACTATGACCTTTTTTATTACTTTATTTAAACATATAAATAGTAAAAAAAAGGAATTACTATTTTTGTTTTCTGATAAGAAGATCACGATTCTCATTAAGCCAGAGAGATGTCAAAGCGTTTTTCACATCAGAAAAATAAATTACCAGTTTAGAAACGCACTAAAAGAAATGAGAACAACATCACAGCCAAATGAAAAAACTAAAGAAATAACTAGTGATGACGCATACTCTCCCTCTTGGGATCGTACCCGTCCGCGTGGCCTAATCTTCTGACCTTATCTCGCCTCACTACCCCCCTTTTTCTCACACAACGCCCGACCCAGGTACATCGACCCCCTTAATCCCCGCACCTTTATTAAATACTTATTATATCATATCCTATGCTGTGTGTATTCCCCGAAGGGGGTCGAACCCCTCACATGCAGGTGTATGTCACCTACTCATCAACTAGTGGCGATCGTCCCTTTTTCCCAACCGGAAGGGAGGGTCGGACGTCAGAGTCAACGTCACATTCCACTTACCCGATGCGTTGTCCTCCACATAGGGCTCGACCGCCCCGCCTCCCCAATAAAGAGCATTGGTTCGGAAATTTTAAGGTGCAACCGGAGCATGCCGTGCGCCGAGGGTAGCATGCAGGCTCCACGTGCCCTACTCTACAAGGGTACTCAAGTACCCTATTACCCTCGGACGAGCATGCATGAGGACACGTGCCCAGGGGGTCGGACGTCAAAATCGACGTCACATTCCACTCGCCCGGATGCGTTGTCCTCCTCCCAGGGCTCGACCGCCCCGCCTCCCCAATAAAGAGCATTGGATCGGAAGTTATAAGGTGTAACCGGAGCATGCCGTGCGCCGAGGATAACATGCGGGCACCACGTGCCCTACTCTACAAGGGTACTCAAATACCCTATTACCCTCGGACGAACATGCACGGTGACACGTGCCCAGGGCCAAATTACACTTATAACCTCTCATTTGCCCTATAAATAGGGAGGCGGGTCAGTTGCAAAAGACAACTCAATCTAACACACAACAAAAAGAGCCAACTGAAGCACAACACACCCCTCTTCTGAAATCACTGATCTCGATATAAGCAGAGGATAGCCCCACCTAGGGAGGAAGAGCGGTCAGCACGGGCTGGGGAGGTCGGAAGAGCTCAGGATTGGGTCGAGGAAGCAGTTTGAAGGGAGATCGTGCGAACGGAGCCCGAACCCCCAAGGGTCGTGGATGGTTGCGGAGCAGCAGGGAGCTTACCCAGGCCCAGGTGCATCTTGAGTCGGGACCGACGTGCGAACAGCTCCGGTGACGAGCACAGCCGGAAGAGGGGGCGTCATCAACTAGCAAAAGAACAAAAAAAATGATGAAGTAGGTGCCCGAATCATTAGAATCCAAGCGACATCACTCGATATTAGTTGAAGCTTCCCTTGTAAGTTTAGTTGGCTTCCCTTCTAACCACAATAAACGTGATGTTTCAAAGCACAAAAACTTATTCGAAAAATATCTTCCATGATACTGTTGCATTTCGCCAAGCAGATTCCATCCCTTCGGATCTTCTTAAGGACAATTGAGCAACCCTCCATCACGACCTTCTTTCATCCACTATCTTGCAACATATCAATCGCCATATATGGCTGCAAAAGTTTTTGCACCTCCTTGGCGAAACTACCTTGGATCCTCCTAAGTTGTTATAAGCGTAGTATATGTTTTTGGTGTATTGCTAATGGATTAATGAATTTACCCAATCCATTATGTTATTATGTGTTGGGTCACAAGTGGATGGGACATAAATGAGTTGCCCAGTATTACTGTTCAGAACTTAATACTAAATCACTTTTGACCCAGCCCTCCCATTTGCCTCTCTACTTCCTTGCAAACCAAACACCCTAATCATTCCTCGCGAATTGTCATCCCAATCTCTGCATTATCACTAGGCCTGGCAATGGATAGGGTTTACCCAACCCTTACCCAGAAATCACAATGAGGGTCTAAACGGTAAGGTATGGGTCCAGACCCTTACCCTTACCCTTACCCTTACCCTTACCCTAAGAAATTTAATACCAGGGTTCATGTAGGTTAAGGGTCGGACTCGGTCCTTACCCTATCAATATATATATTATTTTATGTGTTTTATTTTTCTTTTTAAAATTAAGATGCCTAAATGTAAAATAACAAAACTTAAGGTATTAAACTCCAATTTCCCTCCCAAAAAAAAAAAATAGAAATGTACGATTTTGATTTTCAGATTTTAGAAATTAGGGTTTTCTCTCCACTCCTACCTCTCCAAGCTCCATTTTCTCTTTGCAAATCGGCAGTGCCTCTCTCCGGTGACCGATCAGCGACGTCTCTTACTAATTGATTTTGATAATTTAGAGGCACCAAGTTTGCCATTTTTTCTATGAATTGTCAAGTGCATTTTTTTTATAATCCATCGCATTAGAAACAAAAAATGAAATGGCGAATTCGGAACAAAAGTTATTAAGTTGTCAATTGGCAGATAATTTGGGAAGGATTGATGAAGAATTTGTGAAGGTTGGGAAAAATTAATGGGAGGTACTTCAATTACTGATATTGAGGAGGACGTGAAGATGTAATCTAATATAAGAAAAAATATTATATTTAAATTTATCTTTCTTTTTGTTGATAATTATCTTTAAGTGTATTTCATTAATTAGGTGGTTAATAATTGAAAACATAAAAAAAACGAGGAATTAGTTTAAGTCAATAAATGTTAATAACAAAACGAGAATGCATAATTTAGAAAAATACAATTTATTTTTTAAAAAACGACCGGGTATGGTAAGGGTCATCATATTCGGGTCTCAATCGGGTTCGGGTAGGGTAAGGGTAAGGGTCCTGCCACAAAAATTTGATAGGGTATTGAAAGAGTTTGGGAAAGGGTAGGGTAAAACCCTACCCATTGCAAGGCCTAATTATCACTAGCACCATCAAAATTCACCCTATGAATTGGCCTCGAGGTAGATCCCATGACTTTCTGGATGACTCTTCCAATCCTCTCAAGTTTAAAATTGCATCCATCTATGATATATGGTAATTATTTGCAAAATCAACAAGACTTGTAATGGGTACTTAAGTTTTAAGCTTTCAAGCATGTTATTTCTATTTCTCTAAATACCCAACATGTAAACATAGGCCTTCTCATTTCCTCTTTGCTTAGGTGTGATCAAGCATGTTAACTCAAACTCACATCTTGTCTATGTTATGTGAAATTACCGTATGCGGGAATGTGCAATGCCTATACTTGGCGGGCTAAATGACACTAAATAAAAACATTCTCAACAGATTCTACACCACAATCACACATGGGGGACTACTCCTCAAGCTTCGCGTCCTTAAAAAATAATTCGAGTGGAAAGGATTATACGACATGCCTTCTACGTGAAGACTTTCATCTTGTTAGGTATCCAAGTTTCATAAAAAAATTGAGTTTTGGCTCTTAGTAATGTTGCTTTCCCCCCAACTGTCATGCCTAAACCCTAATTGATGATTAAAAGGTATGCGCTTTTGATTGAAAAGAACCATTTCGATAGTATGCCGCACCACACGATCCTCATTTCTCCTATCCTCTAATGGAACCTGTAAAATATTGCTCATATTTTGTTGCCTAAACTTATTATTAAGGAGGTCAATTTTGATAGACTGTCAATTATCAAATAGAGAGTTCGCCGTGTCATTCATAAGTTCATCAACTAGTTAAGAGATGATATGATCTTAAAGATAAATGATTTTGGTAGATATTTATCCTCTAGGCGGGTACTCATTTAATTCTCATTACCAATATGCTATTGTAAGGCCTCCTCAATCACCTCTCTGGCCCAGAAAATGAAACATCGTGTGAATGAAATTCCATATCATTTAGCTTAAAAAAATCAAAATATTTAGCCCCTTGCCTTATTTAACCTAGCTATTAAGCAACTTGGACATAAATAAACAAGCCATGCATGTTTTCGAGTAGAGTTATTAAGTCTTTAGGTCCCTAAATGCAATTCCACAATTACGCTTCGTGTCACACATATATTTCCAAGTACGCCAGTGAGTTCTACTCTTGTTCTTGACCTCCCACCAATAATTACGCATTGTTCTCTCCTAACCAACAACTAGGTTATCTAAAAAAATAAAAACAACTCAAAGAGTAAGTAAGAATCGCCTGAAGGACTACCTTAATAAGAATGTCATTTCTTCGACAGACAAAAGACTTTTGTTCCACCCTTTAACTTTATCCCACACTCGATTGCAAAGATAAGAGAAAACATTTCTTTTAGATCTTCCTGCTAGAGCTTAAAGACCTAAGTACTTATCATGAAGTTTCAACCCGAAATTGAAGAATATTCTGGACACATCTTCATCACCAAAATTCTTAATGAACAAAACTATGGAATTCGTCACATTAATCAATGGCTCCAAATCCTTTCATATATGTGTTAAACCTCTATAATATCTTCAGTCTCCCTTTATTAGCTTTAAAGCAAGTGAATATGTCATCGAGGCGAGAAACTAGGGGTGCATGACAACATATCCTAAACCCTATAATTATCTCCTTTATCTATGCCTTTCTAAGCGAACCTGGTAGGACTTTTGGGCAAAATATAAATAGATACATCATAAAGGATCCCCTTGACGGAGACCTCTATCCAAATAAAAGAAGTCACACTATTGTTTGTTAATCAAAATAGAGTATGAGAAAAGTTTCACATCATGGGGAAGGACACAAACCTGTCATTTGACCCACTCAGAGGCTTTATTCGTATCGAACTTGAGAAACATATAACCTTTCTTATAGCTTCTCTTGTTCTTGAGCTAGTGTTAAATCTGAAAAGCAATGGGAACAATATCAATGATCAACATACCCAGGATAAAAGTGGATTGGGATTAAAAAATAATATGATTCATCCAAGGTTCGAGACGACTTGCAACTATTTTAGTCGCTAGCTTACATATGATATCACTTATAGGCTAATGGGGTTGATGTACCATATCTGGTACTCGACACTTGTCAATCTCTCAAATTGCCACGTGTCAAAATTGCCACATGTTACGTCTAGAAATCCTAAAATAGGTATTTTCCGAAATAAACTAAGTCTCTGGCTTGGAACAACTAACAGGCTCGCAGGCACGCAGGCACGCAGCCTCGCAGGCTCAGAGGTATGCAGGCTCGCAACCTCACAGCCTTACTATGGACTACACACCATGGGCCAGGCCCACCTATGGCCCATTGAACTCCTATAAATACCCCATTTCAGAATGGGACAAAGGCACATTTTTTCAGTTCTGCTTTCTCTCTCTAGACTTTATTGTCTACATTCTTACTAACTTAAGCATCGGAGTGCCTATGTCGGGGCCCATCAGCTAGTCTCACGTGCCTTGTTAGAGTGCAGGTAATCCCGAACCAAGTCAAGAATTCTTCTGTTCGAGTTCCAGTTAGACGATTCTTGGTCTGACGCGACGTATCGGAGTAGCATACGAAGATACCCCGCATTAGTGGCGCCGTCTGTGGGAAACCAAGAACGTACTCTTAAAGACAAGGCTGTGGAAAGGACAAGAGGAAGCGCAACCATTGACATGAAACTCAACATCCTGACAAAGTAAGGAGTAAGAGAATCTATCATACCCTAGCCCTGTGGCCCCATCCAGCACGGAGGGGTTTCGGAGGATCAACTACATGAAGAGCAAGAGAGTGACCCAATAACAAGGCCCCCTGCCCCCATCAAGCACAGAGGGGTTGCAGGTCCCCTTTTCTTTGAAGTCGCGTTAGTGGTATACAACTTTACAACCGTCAATGGCAGGGAATGCATATCGTAAACCTTGAAGGCAGTACCAGAGCACCTGATTAAAGTCTTTATTTGTCCGACCAACACGGTCCGACGCACCAATCTCACTGACAAGATCCAAAGGTCATACGCAAGCACATGAAAATAGTGAAAGAATTACAACTTTAATTTCTTTAGAAGAAAGTCTACACTCGATGTTAACCATCATACCTCGAAGAAATCTCGTATAAACCAGCATGGTTTTACGTAGATCAGTCTTTACACATTATGAAACAATGAGTTTTGTCCCAAAATAGCCTCCATTTGATGTGTCATATTCTAAAACATGTGTCATCGCTAATCAAGGAAGCAACAATCATGCATCACCCTAGGCGTCGTCATCTGCAACTGTGTTGTGGACCAAAAGATTTGCAAGGTTTCACCAAGCCTGAAGTTTTGTTAACCTTAAGATCACTCACTAACAGTCCTTCTCTCGAGAGCCGTGCTGGCAAGCAACGGTGTCATGGTTGAAATTCGTGGTGAAAGACAAAAAAGGTATCTACCCAAAGGCATATTATCTGAAAATTGTACGGGAGACAATCCACCTGCGCTCAGAACTTTTTCTTCAATCAAATCGTTTGGATCAAAAATACAAGAGGGTAACTTAGCCAGGAAACCATTACTAAAATTTGAAGGCATTGCTTCATCTATTTTCACTTGACCTTCATGCCACGCTCTCGGAAAATCAAACTCTACCCCAGCTGGAGGTCTAACGAATACATAACCACTTTTCCAAGTTTTGTGAAGGGATGTTTTCAAAGGCTTTAAGAACTTACGGCGACTCCTTGGAGAAATATAATAGAATCCTTTCTCTCCAATCTTACGTGATGTTCCAACAAAAAAAAAGATCATGAAATTCTCCAGGAGTATGAGACTCTTTGTATGCTTTCATCACAAGCACAAAGCAAATAATAGTGCAGACAACATTGGGATGGAGTTGACTCAAACTAAGGCCATAAAAAGAAACTATTTCACTTAAAGCTGAAACAAGAGGAAAACGAAGACCTAGTCGAAGCATGGAAAGGTGAACAGTCATACATCTCTCTGGTGGTTTATTCATCCTATCATGAGGCTCAGGAATTATAATTTCATAAGATGGGGGAATAAAGTAATCCGACCTAATACATCTTGCCGCCATCTCTACTCGAGATACGATCTCATAATATGGTAGTTTGATCACTGGAACTTGAACTAAGGACTCTCCCTCTGTCACTTCAACACAATTATTGTCCTCATCATTCTCGACAGTGACTCACAAACTCAAGGATTGATTATCCAACCTCGATTCTGAAAGTGACGGTGTAGAAGATGATTTCAAAGCATCACGCTGGTTGGCAGAGTTGGACTTTGACGAACTAGACATGATATCCGACATAGAGGAAATCTTAGAGGAACAAGAAAATTACCAAATTTTGACTTGGGAACGTGTGGAAATTCGTAAGAGCGTACAATAGGAATGTAAATATCGTTCTGCAGTCCCTCAACCCTACGAAACCCTGGTCTCTCTCTCGGCAACTTAGCCACAATTAAAGTCTCAACCTGCAGAACAACACAGAGACAAAATAAAATTTCATCACGAAATACTCACAACTTTGAACGAGTTTGAGATATAAATTCAATATAAATTTGATTCTCCTAGTACTACATAATCTCATCAAGTTTTCCAGGAAATAAGTCACGAGTTTAAATTTTGCAACCTCTAAAATTCCGTCGCCAATATCGGATAAACCGTGCTGGTCTCACCGAAGATAACTTTTGGAAACTTCGAACTCCCGTCGCTGATGTCGGATCGACCGTGCTGGTCTCACAAACTTTAGCTATGCAACTTCGAGCTTTTGCCGCCGTCGACGGATCGACCGTGCTGGTCTCACCAACTTTAGCTATGCAACTTCGAGCTTTTGCCGCCGTCGACGGATCGACCGTGCTGGTCTCACCAACTTTAGCTATGCAACTTCGAGCTTTTGCCGCCGTCGTCGGGTCGACCGTGCTGGTCTCACCGAAGATCGCTCTATAACTCCAAGTTTCGCCCACCACCAACTCGCCCTTGCTCGCTGCAAACTCGCCTTCTTTGATGGATGCTCGGGTGATTGTAAAGGGAGGAGAAACGAGTTATTTATATCTGAAAGTTGAGGCACAGAATCGTTCTTCTCCACAATCAGAATCTTAAGTTTCCTAAGGAAACGCAATTGCCGAATAATCGCCGAAGAATACATGGTGATTTACGAAGATTTAGTTGCAATATTCTGGAATTGAGAAATTGGGCATAAAGGAAACTCTAATCCTAAGATGGAAAGACTAGGAGATGTGTTGCACCTCTCACAAGCAAGGAAAGATATATTTTCAGAATTTTATTCTTGGTAATTACAGAGGAATTCGAGCGAAAAGCTACAGTACGTTTGCTAATTTTAAGTGAAGAAGAGAAAGGGGAGTTATCTTGTGCATTGGTCTTTGTAGACCATAATTGGTGGGACCCAATATATATATAAATAATGTCACATTGATGGGAATTGCTTGGACTCTGTTCACACTTCACATTGTCCGAAGCAGAGACAAATGAGGCAGCAGGTTCATAAATTGCATATGGCTCCTGGAAATTGCAAATCAACCCTCCAAAAATGAAGATGTTACAGTTTCGCCCTAGCAAGAAATAAAAGAAAATTGCAAGATGATCTGGAATACTTCAAATATTTCAGTTAGGTCCCACTAGATTTAAGACAATTGCAAACCATCGCTACAATAGTCGAAACTTCACAAAGACCCAGAATACTTTCAAATTTTCCAATTCGGTCCCAACAAATTTTCAAAAATTGTAAATCAACCCCAAAAAATCAAAATATATGGAAAGACCCCAGAAAACTCTTTATTTTATGAAACCATTCTCTGATTATGAAAAAACAAATATATATATAAAAGCAACCCCAAAATTTGAAGAATTGCAAGCTCAAAAATAATACTTCTAAGTATATTTTTTCTTTCAGACAACACACTTAGAAATGGGGGACTAATGATGTACCATATCTGGTACTCGACACTTGTCAATCTCTCAAATCGCCACGTGTCAAAATTGCCACATGTTACGTCCGAAAATCCTAAAATAGGTATTTTCCGAAATAAACTAAGTCTCTGGCTTGGAACAACTAACAGGCTCGCAGACACGCAGGCACGCAGCCTCGCAAGCTCAGAGGTATGCAGGCTCGCAACTTCACAGCCTTACTATGGACTACACACCATGGGCCAGGCCCACCTATGGCCCATTGAACTCCTATAAATACCCCATTTCAGAATGGGACAAAGGCACATTTTTTCAGTTCTGCTTTCTCTCTCTAAGCCATAGCTTTCTCTCTCTAGACTTTATTGTCTACATTCTTACTAACTTAAGTATCGGAGTGCCTATGTCGGGGCCCATCAGCTAGTCTCACGTGCCTTGTTTGAGTGCAGGTAATCCCGAACCAAGCCAAGGATTCTTCTGTTCGAGTTCCAGTTAGACGATTCTTGGTCTGACGCGGCGTATCGGAGTAGCATACGAAGATACCCCGCATCAGGGGTGTTAAGCCATTTGTTTGTGATCCCTGAGTTTTAGGAATGAGGATAAGATATGCATAAGTTATCTTAGACATGAAACCTTAATAATTCATGAATAGAAGAACACACATGCATCGTCCATACAAATGATGTTCCAAAAGCGTTGATAGATAAAAACATGAGTTCCACATAGGGAAGAAGACTTAAAAGGAATATGAAATCAAGAAATTTTACACCTCATTCTCTTGATAGGGTTAAAGCAAGCCCTAATTTACTGCAGATGTAACTCTTGATCCTAGCATCTCAAGAACAAGTCAAATTTCCTCATCATGCAGTTTTGAGGATGTAAAGATAGAAAGAAAATAGTTAAGTGAAATACGCTCCAATTCCCTGGGATTTTTGCACCACAATTCGATATCGTTAAATAGACCTTCAATTGCACTCTTACACTTCCTAGTCACCTCTTGTAAATGAAAAACCCATATAGTACAATCTTCTTCTTTTATATAATGCACCATGCTTCGTTGCTTTCAGAAAAATTTCTCCTTATCCAATAATTCTCAAGTTCCCCAATGAGAGCTTTCTCTTAATCTCTAAAATAATTGGTCCCTTAAGAATATCATGCATTTGATTCTTCAAGGACTCGATTTGCTTCTTAAGTTCACCAAAGTTATTTTTACCTCACTTAAACAGCCCCACTCGATAGCTTTGTATCTTATGCCAAATATTACCTCCGACGAAGACACCTCCTTAAATCAGGATTCGTCGACTACACGTGCACAGTCCGTAATCTAAACCAACATCGCCTCAAAATGAAACTTATTTTCACGTATGCAATAGGAGTTTTTCATCAAAGAGCCACACGTCTCCAGCTAAAGTGAATTGTGGTAAGAATGCCAAGCCTTAACATGATTGATATGAGTATTTTGATGTAGTATTTTTCACCTTGAGCTTACATATTAACGATATAGACAGTCCCAAATCGTATTGAAGTGTTATCTATTATTACACCTTGTAAATTGATCACCATGTACTCATGGATCCCTAATATGGTGTTAATAAGTGCTTTCATAAAGTTCCTCATTAACCAAGTCCCCTTCCCAGTTCCATTCTTCTTTTTTGATTAATGTAATTCAAACTTGCCCCCGCAAATCTAATATTTATTTAAAACAAAATAGTTGATATATAAGATTCCAAGAGTTGTTTCTCTTAATAGCCTCCGGATTAGCATAGAGACTTGCATTCCTCAAGCCTTCCGATTTATAACGCCCACGTGATAAGCCGAATAACTAAAAGAATATTGATATCAACATCTTTCTTTCCAAAGCATAGCGAGACCCTAATTTTTTGAACACGTTGACTCTGATACCATACCAACAAGATTTTAATTTTGACATCTTCAATATTTCTCAGTTTCCACCTAGTTCCAATGTGGTAGATGATTTTATCATTGAACGTGTTGAAAAGTTCACCAAGCTCCTCAACTATCATGTGGGACTCTAACCCTCGTCCTTTCATATACTAGAGTTGTATTATGACTTTTCTTAATACATTGAGTCTTCTTCAAAATTGGATTGTGTGCGCCACCATTACCTTTCTTTTTTCCTTATAACAATTTCTTTGTGTGCATTACCTAAAAAAGAATCAACACTCTTTTTATACGTTAGATTCTCTCTCTCTCTCTCTCTCTCTCTCTCTCTCTCTCTCTCTCTCTCTCTCTATCTATCTATCTATCTATCTATCTATCTATCTATCTATCTATCTATCTATCTATCTCTCGCTATGTCCATCATAACAAGTAAGAAAGCCATACCAACATATGTGAAATTTCGGGGCGTATCAAGAGCTCCTTCAAGGTTATTCTCTAACATCTTGTCTTATATTCAATTAATAAAATACATTATTTACTTGATACCATGAACTGTCGTTTTTCGTGGAACCTACCCACCCACTCTCTAACTTGCAAGCTGACTTTGTGACTAAATTCACGTGGTAGTTGGTGATATCTATGGGTCATGTTCCATCCTATCATATAATCCTTTTTCACGAAAACTCACATTAGATGTTAAATGTGTATCAATTCATTCTTGTTGATAAAATATATAACCTCTTTTTCTAAAGATCTAAATCCTATCTCTTCAAATTTTCTAAAAGGGCTCATTCTAGATTCACGTGCCTACAAACAACATATCTCGCACCAATCTTCACTAAGGTTTTTACAAGAACAAATCCTATCATTGAGCCATGTATTTTAGGCTTCATTCCAAAATTTTCCCACATTATGTGAGATGTGAGAGAAGATTCCTTGTTTAGTCTATTTCCCTTTGATTTTTTCAAGCTTCCATATGTGTTGTTACATTGTCGTGATCTCTCACCATCCCCGCTTGGCCAATGACTCAGTTTACTCGCTTGCCTCTCATGTAGAATGCAACCTTAAACTCTTAGAGACTTCGATCGAAAAGGAGACTTTATTTTTCCATTCGACTCCCTAAGCCACAAGCCATATGGCATCTAATCAATCGAAAATTTAGTTCTCTATCTCATATCATATATTACCTGCTCTCTCAAATTTAGAGATTCCTCCAAAAGCCACCAAAGCTCTCAAAAAGAAAGACAAAAACCGTGATTAGATTTTTGTGTTATTATATTATAACAAGTGCCTAAATTTCTATCTTATTTTTAGTCTAAAATGCACAAATTGTTTTTGAAATATCTATGAAATATTTCCCATTGTGACAAAAAGAAGAGAAACAAAACCCTTTGATTGGTTTACTAAACGTTATGCCAATGCTTTCTTAATCCTCCGGCTAATAAAAAATAGCACGCTTTTTCTGTCAAGACAGCTAAACTAAACCACATCATCATTTGTCAACCCTAATTGGGAAGCAACTCACCCTTGATCCGACGGCCCAAATTTCGCGCCACAGATTCTCTAGGGTTAGAGCGCACACACCCGATCCCTCATACATCGCCTCGTATAAATACCGCCGCCCCAAAATCTCCGCTCCTTCGCAGTGCGCAGTTGAAAAGCTGCCCTCCAAAACTATCTTCTAAAACTCCGACGACCGTCGATTGCCGGCGCCTCCGTCCGTCGGATTATCCGACCTTATCTTTATCCCCTTCCCTCTCCTCACACTTTTTCTCTAAAAACACAAAACAAAAAACGAAAAAACTGAAAACTCTCGCGAGAAAAAAACCTAGTTTATCGCATTTGCTCAGTAAAATTAAGGTGTGTTTCTCTTTTATTGTTATAATAAAAGAGGAGAGGGAAGCTATTAGGAGACGAAAAACGTAAAAAAAAAAATCTAGAGAGAGAAAATGGCGGCGCAGGTTCAGGTGCAGCAGCAGCAGGTGCAGCAGATGGCAAATGCGGCTACCGGTGGTGGTCCGGCTGTGACGTCACTCTACGTTGGGGATCTCGAATTGAACGTCACCGATTCGCAGCTGTACGATCTGTTCAATCAGATTGGAGAAGTCGTGTCGGTTAGGGTTTGTAGAGATTTGACTACGCGTTTATCGTTGGGATACGGATACGTCAACTACAGCAAATCTGAAGACGGTTCGTCTTTTTCGTTTTCTAATTTCGTGTTTTTAATTTGAATCGATTTGATGTTGGAGGTTTATTGGAATATGATTTGTGCGTAATGGTAGGTTAATTGTTATTCCTTCCTCAATGCATTGCTAAACTATTTGAGGATGAATATGGACTTGGTACTGTGAGTAGAATTTGTTATAAGCGTATACATTTAGGAGCTTTGAGAAATTTTGAATATGTACATTGTAGATATATTTTGACTATAGACGTAATTGTTTCGAGAGTTATTTGTGAGGAGTATTCTTCATTTGAGTTAAAAAGAATGAGCGCTAAGATGGTGGCATCTGTATTAGAGCAATCGCTCAGGCATTGGATGTAAGATGATGAGAACATGTCTATTACACATAGCGTTTAGAATGGTATCATCTATTTTTTGCAATTGGTTGTAGAGAGCTATGTATTTTCTACTAACAAGCCACCTGATATTTGAAGTTATTTAGTGTTTTACTGAACAAAACCATAAAAAACCATTGTATGTACTTCTGGAGCTTAGGTCTCACTGGGATGGTCATGGTAGAAATTTGCCAGTAGCTATTTCGGTCATGGTTTACCCGTCGTTCCGATATCATAGGAATATGTGTTTATGAAAATTAGGAAAAGAAGCTATAAGGCTCTTGCTATTATTACACTGGAAGCCGTGTTACCTCTTAAATGTGTAGAGAACATGCTTATATCTTGGATAAGTATATCTCATGTTTCATCATTTGTTGTTGTGGCCATATTCAAAGTCTGCATCAGACGCCTACATTTTTCATAAATACAAATTATCTGACAGTACTTACTGAAATACTAATAGGTTATAGCATATTATTGTTTGACTTGTCCAGGAACCCTAGTTTTAGTTTCTGTGTCTTTTAATCTTTCTGTTGGCACACTTGATCTCCTTTTATTGCCACGAGACTGAAGTTTGTTTGAATGTTGTCTTTCCTGTTGAGTTTCCCCTGCTGGAGATAAAGATATCATACCAGAAATAATGGTCTATATTATTGTATTCAGATATGATATATAAATGTTATTTGTCTGACAGCAGAATACATACATGTACTTTGCATTTTTACTGGCTTGCTAATTGACATTCATTTCGTATCTGAATTCATGAGTCATGATAAATTGCTACCTATGTCCTTTTCTCTCGCAAATTATGTGCCTTTGATGAGAGCTTGTTTCATTTGTGTTGCGTTTGTTTCTTAGAATTGGTCAATGGTTTGCTCTTCTTAATTTTTCTGAATTATAACTTTAAAAGATCCTTCGGCTCTTTTTGCCTACTGGTCTTACCTGACAGTTCTTTATGTTATTGATGATAGCTGAGAGGGCATTGGAGGAGCTGAACTTTACTCCTCTCAATGGGAAACCAATTAGGGTAATGTATTCCCATCGAGACCCTACCGTACGCAGGACTGGTGCTGGGAATATATTTATTAAGGTACTGCTTGTTATCATGTTTAGTTTTGTGTGATGCACTGGACTTGCTGGTTGATCTCTAATTTGGTCTTTGCAGAATTTGGATAAAGACATTGACCACAAAGCCCTGCATGAGACATTTTCTACCTTTGGGAGCATTCTCTCATGCAAAGTAGCTACTGATGCTTCTGGCCAGTCAATGGGCTACGGTTTTGTTCAATATGCTAGTGAGGAATCTGCCCAGAGTGCTATTGAGAAGCTCAATGGCATGCTATTGAATGGAAAACAAGTTTATGTGGGGCCTTTCCTTCGCAAGCAAGAAAGAGAAATGTCAGCTGACAACGCAAAATTTACTAATGTGTTTGTGAAGAATTTATCTGAATCAACGACTGAGGATGACCTTAAGAAGGTTTTTGGTGAATATGGATCTATTACTAGTACAGTAGTGATGAGAAATGAAGATGGATCCTCAAAATGTTTTGGATTTGTTAATTTCGAGAATGCGGAGGATGCTGCGAGGGCTGTTGATTCTCTTAATGGAAAAGAAATTGATACCAAGGAATGGTATGTTGGGAGAGCCCAAAAGAAATCTGAGAGGGAGCAACAATTGAAGCAGCGATTTGAGCAGACTGTTAAGGAAGCAGTTGACAAATCGCAGGGGTCAAATCTGTATGTAAAAAATCTCGATGATAGCATTGGGGATGATAGGCTGAAGGAATTGTTCTCTCCATTTGGTCTGATAACATCATGCAAGGTTTGAAGATTTTTATGATGTTGTCATTCGTTGCCATTGAAGCTTTTTTAGGTCGATAGGTTATATAGCTTTCGGAGTTTACTCAAATATTTCTACAGGTGATGCGGGATCCAAGAGGAATAAGCAGAGGGTCGGGTTTTGTTGCATTCTCATCACCTGAAGAAGCTGCTAGAGCTGTGAGTCTACTGTTCTGCGTTCTGTACAGTAACTGCTATAATAATCTGATTATTATCTGGAGAATGAAACTTAATATTTGTTTCTTTCTATAGCTTTCTGAAATGAACGGCAAGTTGATTGTCAGCAAACCTCTGTATGTTGCTGTTGCTCAGAGGAAAGAGGACAGAAGAGCACGGCTACAGGTATTGTTAAGGGTTCTTGGCCATCTCAATGTATTATCTGGAGTTTATTAGATAGATAATTTTAGTTTATTGCTGCTGCTATCTTTTCTCTGCCATTGAAAGGCTTTCGTATTCTTTCATGAATTCGCCGTACTTTTAGTGTTTGCAAGCAATATATTCATCCTCTTGGTGTATGCCTTGTAAATGTTATTTATATGGAAGTGTTTGATTTCCCTATCCATCTCTCCAGGCTCAATTTTCTCAGCCGAGGCCAATTGCCATGGTGCCTGCTGTTGCTCCTCGTATGCCAATGTATCCTCCTGGGGGTCCTGGTCTAGGGCAACAAATGTTTTATGGACAACCTCCACCAACAATGATTCCTGCCCAAGTAATTATATTCTTCACATGCTAATTTATGGTTTAGTAGTCTATTGTCAAGTTGGAGATTAGATTTTGAGAAAGATGTCTCGAAGAACATATTTCTCAATTTGAATTGTTTCTTCAAACTGGGTTTACTGGTCGTTTCATAAATATTCATGTAATGTTTTATCCTCAACTGCAATATGATACGAGCAATGAGCAATGTTTTTCATAGTTGCAAGTTAGTGACTTGTCTAGTGTGTCATACTGCCCAGCTGTCTCGGTGAATGAGATTAGGACTAGTCTTTGACTAACAAATTTCCGCAATATATTTCTAATGTATTGTATTTATTTTCAGCCTGGATTTGGTTATCAACAGCAACTTGTTCCTGGTATGAGGCCTCTCATGCCGAACATGTTCATGCCTATGATCCAGCAAGGGCAGCAGGGTCCACGACCTGGTGGAAGGCGCCCAATGCAACAGGGACCACAACCAGTTCCAGTAATGCAGCATCAGGTTTGTGGGACTTTAACTTCCATCTTTTTATAGTGGATTCTTTTATACTATTTATTGATTATCTACGTACAGATGGTTCCAAGGGGGCGTGGACATAGGTATCCTCCTGGACGGGGCATGCCTGATGTTTCTTTGCAAGGTGTCATGGGAGGCTTGCCAGTGCGTGATGCAGGAATATCTCAGCCTATTCCTATTGGAGCTTTAGCATCCGCGCTTGCTAATGCTTCCCCCACTGAACAGAGGACGGTGAGCTTTTTCTTTTGTACTGTCTATTTATGAAGTTATATCTTTATACCCTGGTATAAAACTTTTGTCTCCTCACGCTCATCTCTTGAGCAAGTAGAGTGTTGTATACTTTTGCAACTAAAGATCAGTTGCAGCATAAATTTAGTTGTTCTCACAGTATGCTAATTCCTGTGTCAGTTTTAGTCCATTTGTTGTAAAATCAATTGTTGTTGCTTCCAGACTGATAATATTAACTCTAATGACACTTACGCATTGATTGTCTTGTTGAAGCTATCTTCATTATTAGAATGTCTATCATATAGGGTGGTGATTGGTCTCTTTCTGCTGCACACTGGGATAAACCTAGAATTATGTTTTCAAAGAAAAAATTATGATCGTACCCAGACAGAAGCTCTCTTCCTCTCCAAATACTTGCAGAAATTGCTGACCCAAACATGTCCAGCATAGCAATAATGATAATGTTTGTGGAGTACTTTTTATATATCAATCTTTGTGTACATGTTTGCAAGTTGAACTAAATACAACTCTAGGAACTTTGTCTGGAAACTGAACATTCTGAGCAGCAGCTTAGCTTTAGCATTATAGTGTTTGTGTGCATGCCTGAATTCTGATCCCGATTTGCAGATATTGGGAGAAAGCTTGTACCCATTAGTAGAACACTTGGAGCCTGGAAACGCAGCTAAGGTGACTGGCATGCTCCTGGAAATGGATCAGACTGAGGTTCTGCATTTGTTGGAGTCGCCAGAAGCTCTTAGAGCTAAGGTTGCAGAGGCAATGGATGTTCTTAGGAATGTGTCTGAGCAACAAGTTAGCAGTCCTGCAGAGCAGTTGGCTTCCTTGACATTGAATGAATGAGCGTTGCTTGGATCACATTTGAGGAAGGTAAGAATAAATGATCTGCACGAGAGTTTGGTTTGGAGACATTATCGTGCTAAATTATGAAACAGAATATTGGAACTATTTTGTGTTTTTGTGCTTTCATGTGAGATTTTTAAGCATGTGGAGAGCAGCACTTTTTCTGCGGGTTGAGATTTTAATGCTTTCAGATTGAATATTTAAATTGATTGCTTATATGGATTTACGTTTTGAATTGCGAGCAGACCCGATGCTTCAGGCAATTGTTAGTGGCTCTGGTTCTTGATTTAATTTTTCATATTTGATTGCTTTGTTGCTTTGTGGGAATGAAGAATCTGTTTATGTCATGTTTATCAGTATCGTTTGAAGTATTTTGTTGATCGTAGAGCGCATGGATGCTTTATTTCATAGATAGTAGTCTTTTCTACTATGAACGTGTCTTCGAACTCATTGGCATCTCAACTTTCATGAGCATATGCAATTGTAGGTACCTGTTTGCTAATAGGAAAAAAATGTTGTACAAGAGGTCGAGGGACAAAGTCAGTTGAATGGTACATTAGACCCTGGAATATATATATATATTTGTGTGATTGAGCAAAGGAAAGTCTTAATGTTGTAATTGACAACTGATATTGTGTGATTGAGCAAAGGAAAGTCTTAATGTTGTAATTGACAACTGATATATGACTCTAGACAATGATACTAGACTAAAGTTAATATGGGAGGATGGGATTGGGACCCTGCCTATTCGGGTATTTCAGGACGGACACCCATTTCAACGGGTGGCAAAAGATGCCATCCGCCCATGTTTATGTACCCGAAGTGGCGGGTTACCCACCAGTTTCCGTGCTAGGTACCTGGTTCGAACTAATTTTTTTCTTTTGAGTTTTTTTCCCTTCTCAGTGATGCCATAGATTACGAATTGCATTAGGCCATCGAATTATTTTGAACTTACAATTAAAGGAAACGAAATCTATGGGCAATTTTTGTATTGCATACTTTCGGTGGAAATAGTTGAGTTTCCTTTATTTCTGCAAACAATATGAAAATCTCAAAAAATCCTTACGAAGTGGATATAACTTAATTTCCTTTTGTTTGCACCGGCATCGTAGGAATTCTAAAAAAATCGTTGTCCAAATTGCATATTTCACTCTTAGAGATAAGTGGTATAACATAATACCTATAAGGCATGAAAAAATATTTAGTAAACTCTTTCTTAAATAGGGACTCTAAAACGAAAGCATAATAATACGTCCTTAACATATTTCACAGATAAAAACCATATTACAATGTAATTAACTCATTAAGTCTCTTTCACTCTCGTAAACCAATTTTCTCTCTAAATCACCTCACTATCACCGTTTTCTCGTAATAAATAAGCATTTTCAATTCTTTTTTCGCATGATGAACTCGATCGGTTACCCATAGTTCCATAGTAACAGTACTATAATCTATTTTTTCAATATGAGTCGTAGGATGCTTATATAGGTGTTTGATGAGTTGGCCCGACTGAGCTAGATGGAAAAGGCCTCGCTTGACCTATGTTTGTGACTGGTCCTCATTGGCCCCTACAAGTCAGGCTCAACATCTAATATGCAAGGGCCTCTTCTTTGTTGGCCCTAAATAACAAATAGGACAATTGGCCACTGGCCCATCAGACGGGCCTTGTACCTGTTGTCCTATGTTTGGTTTTAAGTTTTTAATTTTTTTTTTGTTTATACTTGTGAATATCTTCTCATTTTTCTTCATTTCCGCCAATTCCATCTCTTATTTCTCATATTTTCTTATTCTCATATTTTCTCATCTATCAACTACTTTTTTAGTGTTAGATACTTTTATTATGTTATATTTGCGTTTTAGTACTTTTTTTTTTAGGCATAAAATATTATTTAATAAACATCAACGCAAACGAACAGTCTTAGTACAGGGGAAGGGGGATCGGGTAATACGGTTGGATACAGAGTATAAGTCATAATACAAAACAGGAATCAGCCAATCAGGGCATATGTCCCAAACATGGAAAATACTAGTTACTGCATTGCCCTCCAAAAGCTGCTGGTCCTGTGCCTGAACCTGCCAGTCTGCTCCCAGTTTTGTCAAAACGTCCGCCACCGCATTCAACTCCCGATAGCAAAAAGTCCCCGTAACTGCCTCGAAACTAGTAATAAGAACCTCGATCTCTTGAATAAGACCTCCCAGGTGGGCGGGAGGTGCCTGGGTCCTGCTCAAACAATGTAAGAGGAGTAACGAGTCTGTGTGGATCATCAAATGCGAGATATGCAAGTGCTTAGCAATAGAAAGGCCATCCCTAAGGGCTCTAAACTCAGCGTGATTGTTAGTAGTGTGACCTAGTGACCCAGCGAAGGCAGCTAAGAATGTTCCCACGTCAGTTCTTAAGATACCCCCTACACATGCTGGCCCCGGGTTCCCTAGTGCCGATCCATCAATGTTAAGTTGGGTGTAGCCGACTGGTGGTGGAGTCCAAAAGAGGGTGTGGGAGTATTGGATTGACCTATGATTCCTCGTTTGAGGAAAAAGCGTAGAGTTGTTCTCCATGTGGCTTTGGTAGAGCTGACGGATCGAGTTGGTGTTAATAGGTTGTTGCTGGAATATCAAATTGTTCCTCGATTGCCAGACGGTCCAGAGAAAGGTGATACAGGCTGCTTTCCTGTTTCCGCTTAGATTATGGAGAAAATTGAGCGGGTTGAGGAAATTGGCGCCGTCAATGAACGGGCAGAGTAAGATCCGTGCCTGTCTCGTTGAGCGGCATTTAGTGAAGAGATGGTCTTGTGTTTCAACCTCTTCCTGGCAGAGTTGGCAGTTCGGCGATTGGACAGAGTGTTGTCGGTGAAGAGTGGCATTTGTTGGGAGGGCATCGTGACACAGAAGCCAACAAAAGAACCTAATCCTGGGGATGGTACGGAGTTGCCACACTGTTTCCCATGGCTGGTGAGGATCGGTGTCGGTGTCTGTTTGTCTAATCAGTTCTTCATATGCTGATGCCAGTGTAAACTTTCCTGTCGTGCTCCATGCCCATGAGATTGTATCATTCCCTGCTGGGGTTCCAATTTCAGTACCTAGGATTCTGGCGATCAGTTCTCGTGGTATATGGTTTTGCACCAGTTGCAGGTTCCAACTGTGGGTGTCGTGGTTGATGATATCGGCCACTTTCAACTGAGCGAGGTATGGTGGGATATCTTTCATGTAGTCAGCTAGTGTGAAGTTGCCCAACCATTTTGTGTGCCATAGGTTAATTTCACTGCCGTCACCCACTGTCCACCGTATTGCCTGGGGGAGATGTTTGATGATAGACGCAATGGATTTCCAGGCCCAACTGCTTTGTGGTTTCCTAGCGGCCTGTAGGATATTAGTGTCCGGGTAGTATTTGGCTTTGTAGACTTGTGCCCATAGTTTGGTTGGTTCAGTGAGGAGCCTCCATCCTAGCTTTATCATGAAAGCTTCATTTAGTTCAGATAGTCGTCGAACTCCCAAACCTCCCATTAGTCGCTTCTGGGTGACTATTTTCCAGCTTACCTTGCTTTTAGAACGAGTGGTAGCCGACGAATTCCACAGAAACCTTTTGGTGGTGGTTTCAAGGTGTTTTATTGTCGTCGCGGGTAATTTGTAAACAGACATTGCATATGTGGGCAGAGACGTTATGGAGGATTTCATGAGGACCAGCCTTCCAGCATAGGATAAGTATTGGTTGTACCATTGGGATATACGTCCTGTTGCCCCATTTAACACTCGTTTCAATTTTGCCTGCTTATTCCTTCCCAGCCAAACAAGGAGTCCCAGATATTGTTCGTTATCCTCCATTTCCTGTAGATCGAGGGTTTCTAAGATTTGCATCTTGCGTTGTGGTTGGACACTCGGAGAGAACATCGCTTTGGATTTGTTCCAGCTAACGTATTGCCCTGCCGCTTTGGAGTACAACTCAAGCGTTTGTTGGAGATTTGAAACCGTTGTTTGTTTGGTATCGCAGAAAATGAAACAGTCATCAGCAAATCCGAGGATGGGGATGCGGGGCCCTTTTCTGCTTGCTCGAAGTCCTCCAAATTGTAGATTACGTGTGTTCCTGTCAATCAATCGTATGAACATGTCCATGCAGAGGATGAAAAGATAGGGCGATAGCGGGTCTCCTTGCCTGAGTCATTTAGAGAGTGTCCACTGAGTCGATTTACATCCATTAGCTGTAACAGTGAATCTCACCGTCGTGACACATTGCATTATAAGGTGTATTAGCTCCGTCGGAAACTTGTAGGCTTTGAGAGTGTGTTCTAGGAATTCCCAGCTGATATTATCGTATGCCTTTTCCATGTCGAGCTTGATCGCCATTCTGCCGGTGATGCCCTTCTTTTTGCTTTAATAGAGTGTATGAGTTCTTGGGCAATGAGGATGTTATCCGTTATGAGTCTTCCCGGAACAAACGCATTTTGAAATGGTGAGATAAGCCTATCCATGAAGGGCCTTATGCGATTGACCAGTATTTTGGCTATGAATTTGTAGCTCACATTGCATAAGCTTATTGGTCTGTAGTGCGAGGGTTCCTGTCGCATTATCTCTTTTCGGAATAAGAATGATGGTTGTGTCATTTATGGATGTGGGGAGGAGCCCCGCAGTGAAGCAATCTTGGATCATCCCTATCACTGAGGATTTTAGGTGGGGCCAGTAACGTTTGTAGAAGTGGCCGTTCAGCCCATCAGGCCCCGGTGCTTTCACCGGACCAATTTGCTTAACTGCCTGCCAGATTTCCGTAATTGTCGGAATTTGCACAAGGGAGGTCCCTTCTATGTTTGTAACGTCTGGGAGGTCAAGCTGATCAAAGGGGAAGTCAGTCCCCGCATTATCCGGAGGCGTCGACTGTAGGTGGTATTTGAAGCAGTTGACAATGTCTTGAGCGTTGGTAATCCATTGCTCGTCTGCCGCTTTTATACCCTGAATGAAGTTCTGCCTCCGTCTTCTGCTTGCAAACGCGTGGTAGTATCGAGAGTTATTATCCTCGTCTTTTATCCATTGGGTTTTGGCTCGTTGGGCCCAATAGTATTGTTTCTGGATAAGTAGTCTCGAGAGGAGGATACATAGTCGCGTTTCTTCCTGGAATTGGTTAAAGTGTGCCCCAAGGTGGAGAGTCTCTTGTACTCGTGCTAGGTCTCGCTCGGCACGAGCAATCTGGTTTTCCAGGTTCCGAAAACAACTTATCTGCCAGTTTTTTGCTTGAATAGCGAAATGGACGCACTGGTTGTTGAATGATCGGGCTGGCTGTGCTTCTCGATTTTCCGTCCAAACTCATTCTACTAGAGGTGGGAAGCTCGGATGCAGGTCCCATGCAATCTCATATCAAAAAAGGCGAAACGGCCGCGCACCATTGTGATTAGTGTCAAGTAGGATAAGGGAATGATCGGATTTGGCAGCGACTAGGTGGATCACCCTAGTTTGAGGGTAGTTATTGATCCAAGACGTGTTTCCGAAAAAGCGGTCAAGGCGTTCGCATATGAAATGACTACCGTACCGTTTGTTAGTCCAAGTAAAGTGATGTCCTATATACCCTAGATCATGCAGCCCACAACTATCCATACAGTTAGAGAATCTACTCATTGCAGTGTTAGATTTAGGCCTACCACCCATTTTCTCGTGAGATACAAGGATGTTATTAAAATCACCTAAAACCAACCAGCTAGAGTTAATATGCGGAAAAAGCTGATTTAAATCATCCCATACCTGTTGCTGCGGGGGGTTGTAAACTGCAGTGATCACAAAGGAGTGGTCGGGGGGAGCTACGACTGCATTCATGTGGATAATCCGTGACGTTCCTCCGAACCTATGCATCACCACCCTGGCCCTCTCCCACAGTACCCAAATACCTCCTGAAAGCCCAACCGCGTCAACCGTCGCTACGCCATCGAAAGGGAGACGTGGTATGAGCCGATCCGTTTTCTCCTTCTGTACTCTGGTTTCCACTATCACAAAGACAGCTGGCTGGTGGCGCTGGATTAAGTTCCTCGCCTCTGCGATGAAGCCACGTCTCCCCGCCCCCCTACAATTCCATGCAATTACTTTCATCAGGGGTAGGTGTAGTGTCGAGATATGGGACATCGTCTCGACTCGTCTGTGGTGGGTCCCGCTGTTCTCCGGAATGAGGCTTCCCTGTTCGTTTAGATTTAGATCCGTCCCCATGATATATGCATTTGCGTTTTCCACCGGTCGGATGTTTAAGCGGTACAATAAGGCGCTGAACTCGATGATCGGGTTGAATTCCTGCATGGCTTCGATACGAACTGTCGTGAAATAATGCGGGATCAGTATTACGTACGTGAGCTCCGTCCCCCGTGGCATTGTTATTTCTTGCATGCCGCTGTTTAGGAGTCGGGATATGACCGTCGGCTCGTGCGGTGCTGATCGGAGTGGGAATACCGATGGCGGGACGTTTAGTGACAGTCGTTGGTTCGGCACGGAAAACAAATTCATCGGGTTGGCAGGCAGGCTGAACGGGTTGTGCATGGTTTGTTGGCCCGGCCTGATCGGTGTTGGACGAAGCAGGTTCCTGTGTGAGCTCTCCGGTGGCAGTGGTGATGGACTTCGATGGCGGCGAAACGGCAATTGTGGAATTAGCCGGTTCGTCTCCATCTGTTGTGTTGCATGTGGTGTTTGGTGCGAGAACAACGTCGAAAATAAGGTCATGTGGTTCGTGCTCCGGTCTGGGGGCGGCGGTGCCGCTCGTTGAAGTCGGTGGTGGGCGAAAAGTTGGTGGGGAAGCATGAATGCTTCGTGCCGCTGTTCCGATGTCATCGTCTCTTCCCGCGGCGGCGCGAGCTGGAGGTCCAGGTTCACGTTCGTGCTGCTGTTCCGGTCCGACGGCGACGGAGTGCGCGGCGACGAATGTTCCTCCATCACTTAAAATATATTTTTTTTTATTTTAGATGTGCACAGTGTGTGTCGTGTGAGGTGTTTAGGGAGTTTGCGTGTTTTGAAAAAATATCGGGGGATGATGATTTAACAGCCTGAACCTGCATGGCGTTGGGCACTTGTTTAAACGGCACGTAGGCAGCAGCTTGGGGTGGATTTTGCCGGCCAAATTCGTGCCCTTGGAGCAGCACGATCTGGGAAGGGGGGAATTATTAGCTGTGGCTTGTGCAGGTGGTGTATGGGGTTGGGCCAGTGAGGGCGTGCCACTTAGGGGATATGGTGTGTTTGATTGGGAGTTGAAAAGTGCGGCTGGTGGGTCCCCTTTCAGGGAATGTTCTTTTCGTAGGATTGATAGCGGCGCACGTGGGCTTGGTGGTTTGGGATCCGGTGCATATGGTGTATGCACCCTGGTGAGTTTGGTGTTTGTTGATTGGTTAGTGGGTGTGCTGTTGGGATTTTTAGTGGGTGGTGTAGATGGGCCATTATGTATAAGAGTGGAATTGGGAAAAGTGGGTTTTAGTGGGAATAGTGTTGGTGCGTCAGATTTTGTGGGGTGTGTTTTATCCTGTGTAGTTGGTTCATGTGGACCAAAGTTAGGGTTTTGGTTTAAGGGCGTGTTTGGGGCGTTTTTCTTACCGGGTTTTGATGAAACATTGCGATCTCTCCAATTTCTCGACGACGAAGCCTGATTATCCCGAGTCGTGGTTGCACGGGGACGTCTGCTAACGATTTGCCACGGTTGCATATCTTTATTTCTTGTTATTTTTTCTGACTGGGGCATTCCCTGGTTCCCGGTTGTGTCGCTTTGCATGGCGGTTGTTGGGTTAGTCCGCGTCGTGCATGTTAGTGCAAAATGACCAACTGTATTGCAAGTAAAGCAAAAAGCTGTTTTGAGTTCGTAAATAACCTTCTGATTGTGTTCTCCAATTTGCAAATACGGTTGCAGGGGTTTTGCCGTGTCGATATTTATACAGATTCAGGCATATCTGGCTCGTTCCATCCGTGCCGTGTGTAAATCAATTTTGATAGGCCTTCCTAGGATTGCACCAATTTTGTTGAGTGCCTGTAATTCATAATATTCCACCGGAAGATCCGGTAGTTGAATCCAGACACACAGATTGTTTAGCTGGTGTTCCTGCGGGTTGAAGTTCGGCTGCCATTGCGAGATGGCAAGGTAGTGATTGAACAGAAACCAAGGTCCACCGGCAAGTGCAATGAAGTATTCATCTGGTGATGGAAAACGAGCAACGTAGAAGCCGTTACCTATATCGGTTATTGTTAGATTGCCATGACTGCGCCAGATACGCTTTAGATGTGTAGCTATATCACGGATCGTGCGCGTGCAACCAACTGTCTGGATAATCAGGGCTTGTCGCCAAGGTGATCGGAGAGACGCTAGTTCCTCTGCAGAGAAGATGGCGGTACCGGTTGATGGTGCAGATACCGGTTGATCTTGAGGTAAGCTGAGGTTCCCCAGTGTGTCGATCCATGATGGAAAGAATATATGGGGGGAGTTTTGTTGAAGTTTCTCTTTGTAAGAAATAGGAGTAGTAGAAGGAGATTGGGCAGTGGAAGAGATCGCAGGTTTGCATGGTTAGTGTCTTGCATGGGGTGGTCTTGTTGCTGATTGGCTAAAGGGTTGTCCGAGAGATTGGGAGGCGGAGGGGGCTGCGGTGGTTCTGGGGGCAACGGTTTGGCCGGCACTTGAGAGAGCATTCTTTTCCAAGTACCTTTTTTTGTGTAAAACGCAGTTGCGTTTTAGTACATTTTGTTGTTAACCTTTAACAATCATTCTTTAGTTTCTATCAATAAGTTTTCTCATAACATATTATTATTATGCGAGTTCATGTTCATCGAACTCTCGCTAATCGATCATTATTTAGCAAAGTTACCTCTCGACCTTTAAATCTTTAACAATGAAATTTCAATCAAATCACAATTCTGACTCCCCGCTAAATGATATGCAATTGAGAACAACCAGTTCTCGAGGAAGTTGAGTCTGATAATTTCAACACAATGGAATGATACACTAGTTATTAACATGGTGCAATTCGAGTCTAATATTATTTTTGAAATTATCCATCCGACTGCAATAGCCAATAGATAATGCTAGCCTTGAATCCAACTAACAATCTTCCTCTATTAGGCACTTAAAATTGTAACGTCCGAGGTCTGAGATCGGTTTACTCCGACAACTAGTGAAGCTTTTTCTTATAAAATTTGTAAAAGAGTGTACAAAATAAACCCAACAATTGCATAATAACTTATAGTTGGCACTTAAACAAACAGGTGCACTGCAATTATGACAAACTCGATTGACAACAATTGGATAAATGTATGTCGATTGGAGGTATGTTAAAAATTCTATGTACGCATGTATGTCTCATTTTATCGTATAAACAAATAACATTTAATTTATCAAAAAATTCATAATTGAAAAATCTTATCAACTGTACAACCTGAATTTAAGAGAAGAAGTTGCATACATGTTATAGAGATGGTTATAAACAATTTTAGAAATCACAACTGCGTTAACCGTGTTATTTTTAACTTGGATTCTAGAATCTTTTTACTTCCGATTTGTACCTAGGTAGTGGTTCTTATAATGTTATATGTATACTGTATACTCAAATTTGTGAAGGCATGAACTTTACATATAGGATTTGTTTTCTTGATATTACACATAGGTAGAAATCTCATTATAGAATGTTAATAGCAGCCAATCCAAATGCCATGGCGGTGTGATATGATAGTATCCCTCTTGTCGTGCTCATGGTGCGCCCTAATTGCAAGTGAAGATTGGGATGTGGCTGATATACTTAAATTATGTCAATGTAGTAGTGCCACACCTTCAGTGTCATGTTATGTTATTTAATCAAGTTGTACAATTATTTGGCCAACATATGAATGATACATCTACATGCAACTATTCGTGAAATGGCCATAAAGTAATGATACATAAACCCCCTATACTATACCCCGTTGCAGTTCGTCCCTTATCTTTTTCTTCTTCTTTTTTTAGCTACTTGCCCACTGTAATATGGATAAATAATAGGAAATACCCTTTTCACAAACATATACTTCGCTCGAGCAACTAACAGGGAATACTTGGCGCAAAATGGATGAAAGTTGACTGGGGCGATTTGCATATATTTCAAAAGGTTGGGATGTTAATATTTTTTATTTTTATTTGTTATAGTGGCAAATTGCAAAATGGAGTTTACTTTGGGGGCTTTAACGCTTTTTACCCTTACTTTTAAAATGTGTTAATGTTTATCATCCACATGTATATGGAGTTTGCTCCAACATACTTCGAGCAACATGATCTTAGGGAGACCGTATAGATTAGGGTTCATTGAGTATGGATTAAAATTTGTACATTTTGTAGGAATAACTGATATAGAATGTTCTTGTTCAAAATACTATAACAATAATTTTATTGTTAGTGGAAACAAAATTAATGATACTGATGCTAGGGGCGGAGCCATGAATATGATATGGAGGGGCGAAATTATATGAGTTTTTCTTTTATGAATATAAATACTTTTACTATCAATATATTTTAATATACTTAAGGAATAATAAGTCATCATGAAAAAATAAATACCTTAAGAATTAGATGTTTAATATAAAAAAAATTAAAAATTACTTTGAAGTAACACATTTATAGCTAAAAGTTACAAAAATATCAAAGTAAGTTGCATATATATGCACAAAGAATATATTAAAAAATTCATTTTAAAGAAGAATATGTTATAAAAAAAAAAAAAGTAGATATATTCTATATGCTTGGAGGATTTTTTCTTTCATATATACTCATTTAGATATCTATAGTTGTCTTTTGCATAATTTAAGAGAATATTAAAATTATAACTATATTAATATAATCATACTGAGTAATTTTTCGCATAATGTGTATTTTACTGCAATATTTAAGAAAATATCTTTAGTTTTATTTGTAACAAAACCACAAGGAAACAAAAACATGTTTCTTTGTAAAGATGTCTAAGAAAATTTTAAATCATCCTAAAATCAAATATACTTTCAAAAGGCATATTAGAGTATCATTCTCATATTATTTAATACATATAAAGGGTAAGGGAAAAAGTTAAAAAAGTTAATATAACGAGTTATGGGTAACTTATTATGAAATTAAGGAAATGAATAAGTTAAAAAAGGAAAACAAAAACATTGTGTGTAAAATTATATTAAAATTTAAACATCTGAAGTCATAGATATGTATCAGTATTATATCATATAATACATACAATATAATTTAATGTATTATAATATAGCACAGTAAAATGTTACATGATACAATAATAGAGATAATCATTTTTCATACCATTTTCGCACGATTTTTATTTTTATACTTTAATTTGACACTCATCAATTTGTATACCATAAGTTGAACACTTTTGTCACATTAGGTACTTTGATGCCGGAAACGTACGTGCAATTGACGTGGAATATACTGAGGTGTAAGGTTGAAATCGGTCTAAATTAGTCTAAATCTCCAAAGTTGATTTCATTGTATGGCACCTTATACTTTTTTCGCGCCCGAAGCACCCATTGTGAAGAAACTGTCCAACTTATGGTATGCAAATTGATGAGGGTCAAATTAAGGTATGAAAATGAAAATCGTACCAAGGTACGGTATGAAAAATATTTTTCTCCCCACAACAATACATTACATGTTTTTGAGGGATTAGATGCTCAATTGGGTGGGGCTGAGGCTGGGGCGGGGGCTCCCATATGCCTCTCATTGGCTCCGCCCCTGACTGATGTTAAAATTGGAAATGGATATTGTCGTGAAATAATTTTGTAATTACACGACGGCCTAAAGAGAAATGTCCACGTGGCACACGAGGAAAAATCAGTAAAATTTGACAGGGTAAATGATTAACGTTGACTAGGCAGTTGACCTACGGAAGTCGAACAACCACTGAACATCGAATATTTGGCCTATAGCACCAATATTCGACCCATGCATGTGGGAAATTATTTGATAGGTGGATCCAAGTCCATTGCACTCCGCTAATTAAGAAAATAATTAACTATAAATGCGTTGATAATTATCATCATGAGGTACGTGATTATGATCCACTATTCTAGTATTCGACTCTTTTAATTCGACCCTCGAGTGCAATAATCAACTTGTTGCACCTTGGGACCTACACTGCGAATAATTCGACCTACCAATTATTCGACCTTCAAACCTTCGACATAGAGTGCCTAATTTAAGCTCCTTGCACTAGGAAATAATTCGACTTCTATTAAAATATTCGACCTACCGAATATTTACTCCCTGAAATAATTCGAATTTTATTGAAATATTCGACCTACTGAATATTTAGACGTGAAACTTGTTTGTGAAACGAGTCTCTAACTTAAGTAGGAGTCCCTACGTCAAGTAGCCTCATCACGCGACGGAAACACTTCGCTTAAGATATAATATGCTTTAATCATTAATTCAAGTGACATAGTTACTTTTTCGCCAAAAATATATTCCTTGCATGTTCACGCGTTAAACTGCCAAATTTGAGCATATTGTAGTAGTCCCCTACGAGTGGGTTTGCTGGATTATTTATGGTCGGCTCGTATACACATATAAGTACAAAATAATGAATTAAGCTATATTATAATAACATAGTCACGTTATAGGTCGTTTATGAGAGTCGATCAATGACTCATTAAGCACTTATCGAGATGATTAGAGCATTAGCGAAATAACTTAGAAAATGTGAAGAAAATGAGGAAAACGGTGAAATTCCAAATGTGCGGCTTTTACAAGAAAATGAAAAGATGGAACATAAACGCGGTATGGAAGAAATGGACATCGATCGATTTAATTAGAGATTATTTTCGAGGAAACTTCATGGACATGATGATCTCATGTTTACTTGGTTTCCTTGATAGTGGTTGGTGACCTTTCTAAATTAAAACCAATTGGGAGTATTTTTTGGATTTCTGTTTCTCTCATTAATTTTAATCAAATTAAAGTAGTCGTTGAAAATATACACCAATAAATTCCTATCAAATGTTTTTTGAGAGCTTAATATCTTATATTATATATCTCGATGACCTTCTAGCTCCCAAAAAGAACATCCGTACAACACATTTTGCTGAACCAACTCTATTTTGTATCATTTCCTATTGTTAGCACAAAGCTTTCATCTCTTTTTATGAAGAAAGTGTCAAGAGAAAATAGGTTAATTTGATAAGAGTCTCATTTATTTGATATATTAATTTTAGTACTGCTAAAGTCGTATAATAAAAGACGAAGTTGAAGTTATTATATTAGTAAGTAAACCACTCTTATATATTTCCAAACTATTGATCAGAATATGTATGCGGTCGCTATCATTCTATTTTTATTTATTTATCAAAATCTTAATTAATTGGGATATATCTATATCATTATATGCAAATATACTATGAACGTAAAAAGGATTATACATTTTAAAGGCGAAGACTTTGTTCATCGACTAAGGAAGTAACGAAACATCTGATTATTTTATTCATGTTTATACCTTAGAGATAGGCACGCCAAGAGTTGATCCAAAAAGAAGAAAATATATATGCAATTGATACAATAAATATATCACACACAAACACACACAATATATATATATATATATATATATATATATATATATATATATATATATATATATATATATATATATATATATATTGTTTTTGTAACACAAACAGCTTAATCAATGATATATACACAGCAATTCCTCCATAAAGAGTAATTTGAATAGTTTTTCAACATTACCCCTAACAAAATCTATATTCTCTTTAACTATAATTTATTCTCTTTCCTGTTCAGCCGCCAAGATTTGAAGTTCATTCACAAAATATTTACTATCCCAAAATCTTTCGAAGATTATAATATTCATCCTTTTTATATTTTACTATATCTTTTATGTGCCTCTGGAAAATTTTTGTTATCAATAAACATTTTTTTACCACTTCTTTTGGAAATTATTGTGAACTATTGGATGCCACCATTGATTGAATTAAAATGCTATGATATTTTTTTCCGCAATATATTTCTCCCAAACTATTTGGAAGAAACTGATTCTTTTTTCTTTTTTTAATAACATTACATGAATTTAGTAACTATTGATGCATCCAGTTTAATAATTAATTGTAGTTTGAGTATAAAAGAAACTTATTTAGTTATTACCTAGTTTTCTCTAAATTTGCATCAACTTCCGAGAAAAGTTATGAGATTGACCAAATAGACAAATTTTGAGAAAGAATAAAAAAAGTAATGAAAATCAATAAATCAGCCCCTAGTTAAATTCATTCAATATCTTTGAAAAGAGAAACCAGTTTCATCCAAGTATCTCTTGATAAATAAACCGTAATGAATAAAACAAAGTATTTTATGCCAACAGTGTTGTGATATTGAAAAGAATCTGTGTTAGCAAATATTTATTTTGATGAGGATGAACTTGGATATTTGGCTATTAGTGGAAAGAGGATATAATTATATAAAAGAAGTTGATTTCATTTAGGGCAATGTCGGAAAAATATTAAAATTGCTTTTTAAGGAGGCTAATTGCTATGTAGTCTGTACATGTCACTACCCTTTGGAATAAACGAAACAAATCTTGAGCACGTACGTGAAATAGAATATTCTAAAAGATTGCGCAACTGTTTTATTTCCATGATGGAGTCAAGAGTGACGTGAAATTTAATTGATACTCTTTTAAATATTTAAGCTACAATTGTTTGGCCACGTACGATTCGTCATCTGTTAAAATTTGTAATTGCATTCACCGTTAGTACTTTTCGGATAGAATTAAAAATTTATAACCACAATGTCTAAATAATATTATATAGTTAAGAATGACTTGCTTATTCGTATAATGACTTCACCTTTCTTCCAGAACTAAGAGTGGTTGCAAAGCCGTGTGTGGTTAAAAAGGATAGTTTACTTGATCTAAAGAAACATACTTAACAAGCAAGAAACATTTATATATATATACGTGAGTAATTTCGTGTGACGACTTCTTAAGGTAGACACGAATTATCAAAGTCTTTTTAATGTAATGAAATGGAAATGTACCATTTGTATTTATGAAGACATTTTATAATGTTGAAGTCGAATCTATAATTAATAGTCTTTTCTTAATGTAATTGAACGCTACTCGACAAAACTCGAATGCTTTCGAGTATATGAGATGTCCATCATATATTCTTTTTCTCAAAAATAAAAATAAAAAAAATCGATACGCATAAACATTGATGTTTTCCACCTTACTTGATCTCTTCAATTCGACTTTCGCACATGTTTGTTTCAGAATCCGTGTACATATCATTACACAATACTATCAACATCTCGTAACATGAACACGTCATAAAAGGACCAAAATTTTTAACTTCTCTTCATGGATCATCAACTATAAAAGCCAAAGCTCGTCGGATTTTTTCGGTGCTCTCTCTCTCTCTCTCTACTTTCTCAACATGGCAGGTGAAACTTCAACGGCAGTTGACATGGCAACGGCGCTCTACGTGGGGGACCTTGACCCGGCCGTGACGGAGGAGGAGTTAAGCCGTCTGTTTCAGGAGAAAGGCGATGTCACTTCTGTGAAAATCTGCCTGGATCAAACCACACAACTATCACTCGGATATGGTTATGTCAACTACAGCAATCCCGAACATGGTATAACACTCTTAGTCTCTTATCATATGTACGATATTTATCATCGATGACATGTTAATTTGGTTGTTTTTGTTAATGATTTTTAACTTGAAACAACGAGTAATAATGTTTTATCAGTATGACAATAAGGAGACAATTCATTTCAATGGTCGACAATAATTATTATTTGAATTTAGTTCATTGCGATCTTCTTGCATTAGTTAGCTATTTGTTCTTTTCCCCTTCTCATGTTTCTTCACAACAAAAGGATGGGGGGATTTTCTTTAATATTAAAGAATGGATGTGAGAATTTTTCAATGATGGTTTCCACTTTCCAGCATATATATATATATACCTTACTAGGGCAAGAAAAAAAAATATATTAAATGTGTCATCTTAGTGAAATTTATATGGTGATCTAATAACATCCCAAATATTGACAAAATGTAAATGAATGTCATCAGTCCATGTACATTAACTTTTTTGGTAAATTACACAAATTACCCTGGAGTATGAGCTATATTTATACACGAACTTCCCCTTAAGTTTATAAAATAACACAACTACCCATATGTATATACTAGGCATGTTTGAGATTAAACTTTCTGCCTGAAACCGTTAAATGTAACGAAATATTGTAATGACGAACGTTTAAATTTAGATGTCCAAATGTATAGTTGGTCATGAAAGTGTAATTATTTATTGCTTACTGTTACAAATCTAAATTGTTGTGTGAGGACTCATTGCTAGCATATAAACTGCGTTTGGAATGAATAGATCATGTTGGTGCATGAATAAATAATAAATACATTAACTACACTATCAAAACTTTATATATAAATTCTTTTGCTAAACCTTATAATGCAAGGTAAATCAAATATATATATATAGTTGATCAGAATGTTAAGATATAATACATAAAATGCTTATTCACACGATGTATCCTCAAAGTATTGATTATTTACACATGCCACCTCTCATATCCGAAAAAATTACTCATACACCTTTGGGTCTGTATACGTAATTACTTCAAAAACATAATAACTGTTTAACAAAAGTTTTTTAAAACTGTTGTTTCTGTACCTTTTAGATTTGCGCGGTTGTTTGTGTAACTTACACAGAGTTCAAGAGAAGTTTGTGGTATTTCCCTTAAATGTTTTTCACTACTTCTATAAATTAGTCATCTATGGTATCAATAAGTTTTTTGAATTTTCTTATGTATTTACCTCATTTTTCCGGGCCAATTATCATTCAACATTTATTTTTCGTATATGTTATAGCTGCAAAGGCTTTAGAGGAATTGAACTTCACTCTTCTAAATGGAAAATGCATTAGGATATCATATTCTAATAGAGATGCCAGTTTGCGTGGAAGTAATGCTGGAAATATTTTTGTTAAGGTATTTCTTCACTTTTTTCATCACTTATTATGCAACATTTCAAACTATCTAGCACAAATTCAAGTTTAACTACTTCTTCATTGTCTCAGAATTTGGATCCTACAGTTGACCATAAAGGGCTATACAATATGTTTTCTTCATTTGGGAGCATCATCTCATCCAAAGTAAAACTTGATTCATGTGGTCAGTCAAAGGGCTACGGTTATGTGCAGTATAATAGTGAAGAAGCTGCCCAAAGAGCTATTAAGCAGCTTAACGGTCTGGTTTTGCATGGAAAACAATTATACGTAGGGGCATTCATAAGCAAGCAAGATAGGGAAATGTCATTTGACAAGAACAAGTTCACCAACGTATTTGTGAAAAATCTTTCGGACGTAACCACTAAAGAAGATTTGGAAATGAGATTTGGTGAGTTTGGATTAACCAACAGTGTAACAGTGATGCAAGATGAAGATGGGAACTCAAAATGCTTTGGTTTTGTCAACTTTGAGAATGCGGAGGATGCTGCCAAGTCGGTAGAAGCACTTAATGGACGAGTCTTTGAAGGCAAAGAATGGTACGTCGGAAGAGCGCAAAAGAAGTTTGAAAGGGAGCAAGAATTGAAGGAAAAAGCAAAGGAGGCACACGAGAGATCACTCGGAGCAAATAATCTTTATATAAAAAATCTGGATGACGATATTGATGATAATAAACTTAAGGATTTGTTCTCTTTGTTTGGTACCATAATATCCTCCAAGGTTAGTGGAATTTTTTTAATAATTGAAACGCTTAACTCTAAACTTTCTTTCTCCGATACTATGAAGTACTTGATATGTTTGTTGTTCGTCTATAGGTTTTATGTGATCCAAAGGGAATAAGCAAAGGATCAGGCTTTGTTGCATTTTCAACAAACCAAGAGGCTTCAAGAGCAGTGAGTTCCCATTAATTTACCCCAATCTATTGTGGTATTATATTCCTTCTTGAGATAAGGAAAAAGTTTAAGACAGTCTTTTTTGTTTATGTAGCTTTCAGCAATGAACAATAAAATGGTAGGAAGGAAGCCTCTTTATGTTGCCATTGCAGAGAAAAAGGAAGATAGAAAAGCACGGTTACAGGTATTTTCTGGGGCTAAGCTTTACTCTATTTTGATTTGTTATAAGGCTAGTTTAAGATGGAAAATAGAGTTAAAACTGAAAGGCTGAGTGTAGTTAGTATGCTTTGAGGATGTAATGGTGTTCTTGTTTTGGTCAATGAATCATAAATTCCTTTCTTACTTTATACTGTTTTCTTTTCTGCACCTGATCACAAGGATAAAATAGTGTTGTCTTTCAACAATTAGTAACTATTTTTCATGTTTTTAACATATAAAAAATGGAAACGTATTGATTTCTTTACATGATCGATACAGGTTATGTTTTCCAATATCTTGCCACGTACAATTTTACCTACTGTTGCACCTCAGACGCCAATGTATCCTCATGTTAGTCCAGGCCTTGGGCAACAGATGTTCTATGGACGAGCTCCACCAGCTATTCTTCCTCCAGCGGTAGTTATATTTTCATTCATCACAATGCTCGTATTGTTTCGTTAGCCAATTATACTAATATTCGAATGTTACACAATATGTTTTTCTATGTTGGTTGAATAATAGCCTCTATTATAAAATGACTTTAGTTCCCCTCTAACTTTTTGGTTTAAATGAGAATCGGTCCCTCCCCCTGAATACTAACAAACTCGTTTCATAATTTATTAGCATGGAATATTTGAACATCATCAACAATTTGTTTCGAATATGAGGGTGTCACAAGCTGTCCATGCGAACATCTTTTTGCCTCTAATTCAACATGGGACGCAAGGAAAACATTCCCAAGGCACACGTGCAAGTGGCAGTGATGCGCAACAGAGCCAAATGTCAGCTCCTATGATACATCAGCAGGTCATTTCCTGTGATAAACTAGATTCACTTATTTGATATAGTACATGAATTAGAATGAGCACATACTTCTTTTCATTTACTAGATAGGTCAATTGTATGCAATTTAGTGATGGTGCATGAACTAGGCTAGCTTCGTGTTAACATCCAAAATCCCGCATAATCTAGTCATTTGTATTAAGTCAATAGGAACTTATAGTGCTCTCCTCTATTGTTGTGTGTAGTTAAGTGTTGTTTGTGACTTGTACTGCAAATTTTTCAACACAAATCACTTTGTAGCTCAACTTACAATACAGGCACTATCAAGGGCGAACGCATACAACATTTCTTCTGGATATGTCCCTCCCAATGTTTCAGTGCACGACATGAGAGGAGGCATGCATTTTGCCCCTGGTGAAATCGATCGATTGCCAGTCAGTAACCGGAGAATGCCTCGATTGATGTCAATTGAAGCTTTAGCATCTGTGCTTGTTAATGCTTCCCCTATTGATCAGAGGACGGTAAGATTTCGTTCATTAACTCTAGAACCACCTATATTACATTCAAACATAGTACTATAAATAGGAAGAGTTTCATCAACTAAGCTTGAAATTTGGTCTTACAATAAAAAACAAATCTATTCAGAAAGCTTTAGAAACACTTAAAGATAAGAAATCAATTTGTAACGTCTCTTAAACATCCAAGGGGGTTTTTTTTGTAATGATTCAAAGTATTCAGAAAGATTCCGTAGTTAGACCAAACCTTGTGAGATCCAACTATATATAACCATCCATTTAAAACACTTTTCTTTACATGGATCAAAAATCTTGAATTTTTCACATTCAGATCTGCCTAGTGATGATGCCTTACAGGCATGCTCATGTTGGATTTTTACGTGCAGATTTTGGGTGAAAGGTTGTACCCACTCGTTGAACGGATTGAGCATGATATGGCAGCTAAGGTGACTGGAATGCTTCTGGAAATGGATCAAACTGAAGTCTTGCACTTGCTAGAGTCACCTGAATCTCTAAGTGCTAAAATTGTTGAAGCTGTGGAAATTCTAAGGAACGCAACTCGCGAACAATCTAGGACGGCTGCAGCATAACTCGCTTCCTTGGCCTTGAATGGATAAATCCTCTTATCTCAAGTTCCCAAATCAGGCACACTAAGTTGATTTATGTACTCTTGTGTACTTGAGGAATGTGTCTCAGCAATAGTACTCTTGCAGCCCCGTCGAGCAATTGGTTTCGTTATCATTGAAAGATTGATCTTTTCTTAAATCGTTTGCAATGAAAGTGAAATAAGTTATCTGCATAAGAGTTTCGTTTGCGGACATTATCATGATGTTATATTATGAAAAATAATATTGAGACAAGTTTATGTTTCTACTTGAATATTCAAATTTATCATTGTTATGAAACTCCCTGATTGTATGGATTTTTTTATCTGGTGACTTTGGGGCTATCAACCTAAAATCCCCCTGTGGTTTTAAAACTACCTAAAATCCCCTTATGGTTTCAAAAACCCTGCACACATTCCCTTCCGTTAAATTTAACATAACTCCGTTAGTTTTATTTAAGAATGACTAAATTGCCCTTATTTATTTTTAACTTCTTTTAAAAAAAATCTGGATGTTTAAAAAAAAAAAAAACAAAAAAACAGGGATTTTATGCAGGGTTTTCAAACCACAAGGGGATTTTGTGCAGGGTTTTCAAACCACAGGTGGATTTCGTGCAGGTTGTCAAACCACAAGGGGGTTTCTTGTTTTCAATTTTTAAGGGTGAAATAGACTTTTTAATTCGAAAAAGTACACAAAAGTTAAACCCACTCTCACATAGAGCGAGTGGTCGCCACTCTCTGACGGAGTTTAACGGATTAGGATTTTGTGCAGGGTTTTTGAAACCACAAGGGGATTCTGTGCAGGGTTTCTAAAACCACAAGGGGATTCTAGGTAATTATCAAACCACAAGGGGATTCCGTGCAGGTTTTCAAAATCACAAGGGGGTTCTATGCATTTTCCCCGGTGACTTTGTGCAGATTATTCATGTTTTACATATGTTTGTTAATCGTTGTCTTTTTGTTTTTTCCTCATGTGTTACCACGGGATTATAAAACATGTTGGTTTAACATCTTTCTCAATGAGCAATGACATTTCATTATTATTATTATTTTTTAATTTATAAAGAAGAATTTTATTTTTGAATTTTTACATGTTCTTTCGCATGTAGCCGGAAAAGTTCATCTCTAATTTATCACTAAGAAACCTTTAAACAAAAAATGTTTTAAATGAAATTTTTATTCAATTTATTCTTCTCTTTTCTCTTAATTATGTAAGCTGTTGCATTTTCTGCATAGTTTTTAAAGATCAACAAAGAACACAGAAAAAATAAGAAAAGAAGAGAGATGTATGTTTAATGTATTCGAGTTAAACAAGTAATTTTCTTATACCATGTATAGAAAGAACTCTCTTTTCTCTCTCTTCTTTTTTGCTTACAGGAACTTTGAACCGTTCAAAGAACAATTTGAGATTGGTTTAAGCAAGCTTCTTCAAGGATTATTGGTGAGGGGAATAATTTGAGATTCTGAGAGGATACTTGGGTGGGCAAAAATCCACTTAGGGACCAATTCATTAGACTTTATTCCATCAGTTTAGATTAGAAAAAGAAAAAAAAAAAGACTATTGCTGATATGGGAGCGGTGGAATAATGGAATCTGGGATTGGAAATGCACATGGAGGCGTAATCTCTTCGTCTGGGAAGAGGCACTTCTCGACAACCATTTCTGGATTCCAACCAAATACGGCGCTTAGAGACTCTTGGAGGTGGAAAGATGAACCGTTGGGTCATCACTCCGTCAAATTGGCATACAACAGGTTGCAGCAGCAAGATCGTACCTCTACTTCCGAATTTTTCAAGCTTTTTGGGATCAAAGTACTCTGCATGGAGATGGGTTTTGGACAGGTTAGCGACAAAATCTAACCTTACCCGACGAGGAGTGCAAATGGCTTTGGGATCTGATGTTTGCGGGTTCTGTGGCAAGGAAATTGAAAATGCTACGCATTTATTCTGTAAATGTAACTTCTCCTACAGGATTTGGATGGGCGTGTATAAATGGATTGGCGTGCAAGCGGCTGTGATTAACAACCCGTCCTCTCATTTCATTCATGACTCGGAAATTGCTCCACGCTTTAAAAACAAGGGGGCTTGAAAGGGAGTGTGGAGCTCAGGTAATTAGGCAGTATGGCTGATGAGGAGTGGGGTGAAGTTCAAAGAGGAAATACCAAATATTGATAAAACCCTGGATCTTATCAAAGTGAGGAGTAGGCTTTGGTATAAGGCTAATAACCATGGTTTTCGTCTACTCTTTTGCTGTTTGAGTATCCAATCCGATTCAGTGTGTTCCTAACGAGAATGTGTGCGTGACAATGTTTGAGGGGCATTCGTGCTGTGTTTAGCTTATGTATGGTACTCTGTTTCCTTCCTGCACTTCTTATGCCTGTAATGAATTTCCCTTATTCAAAAAAAAAAAACTTTAGATTACATAAAAGCAACAATCAAGATGCACATATTGGAAGCGCTTGAAAATAATTTCTAAAACCCCTTAACTGTAGTTGACATAATTAAAATAGAAATCGGAAAGCACCTGAAATCAGCTTAAATTCAGCTCCTTATACTTGTTGCTATAGTTTTTCAGCGATGAACAAAACAAAAGCAAATAACGTAAAAACACTCCGAAAACATTTGTATGAAGTCCTAAAAATTAAGAAGGTATTTATTACGCAAAGATCATTCCAGAAGTAAACCTCCAGGCCTCCCGCAGAAACACATCACAGGAAAAGTAAGACATTACAGATTTTAGAGCATAAACTTAGTAATAAACACCACATAAATTACATGCTCAAAATTGTTCACCGTCTCAAGTTAAATTCTGAGCTTATAAACGACAACGGCCACATAGACGTGCAAATCAATTTTGGTGCTAATTATCAACATCACATTACCTCTTTAGTCACAAACCTACAAAAAGAAAACAAAAGCTCCTACAAAGAAAGATGTCACCACTTTTTTCGGGAAATAGAATGCAACACATGACATCTTCACATCACTGCATTAGCCACCCCACCCAATCCCCCAACCACAGACTCGACCCTTTCTTCTTCCAATGGAGGCGGCATCATCATCACAACTTTTTACATATGTGCAACAAAATTCTCTGCTAAATGCCTTCTATCTTATTTAAGCATCTTGGTGCACAACATGCCTGTGTCTCATCCCAACATCTGCAACTTCCCTACTATTTTGATCCAAATCGTCGTCATTTCCAGACAATTCTTGATTCTCGGAGGCCTCAATTTGTCTCTCCTCTGAATCTTCCCTATAATTATGAAGCCTTCGGCCAATAAGATATCGGTCATCACGTATTGAATTGTGCAAATTGGTGAACCAGACATGGAAGCGCTTGGCGCAGAAACAAAGTAAACTGAATATGAGACATCCCAGCCAAGCAAAACGGTAGACAGCCGAGTTCACTATTAATGGATAACCAAATATTGGGAACACCCCTCTTGCTAAAACATATGGGATACATAATGCAGTAAGAAGTTTCATAATGATTGGGAAGACAATCTCGCGTAACACCCAAAGACCTTGGAGCCTCGAGAAACCATCTTCTCTCACCCTTTCGAATTTTACCCTCCAGCTGTCATCCACCAAAGGCATCATGTGATCTAACATAACCTGTTAAAAGCCAGCCAAAATTATAATACCAAGGAAATAAATCTTAACAATTTAAATTGATCCATGACATAACTTCTCATTCAGTGTGAATAGAGCTAACATTGATGAAAGATTAAATGGGAAAGATACAGTTCGACCCCTAAGGTTTGGTTTAATTGTAAAAACTTCTCATATTGTTTGAATTATTACGTAAAACAATTGAAAGTTATAAGACCATTACAGATAGATTTCCCTTAAGTTTGAATAATTACTGAGACATCCCCTTAACTTCACCCCCGCTCATAGTTTTAAAGCTCCATTGATGGGTGTCTCTAGTTATTGAAACCTTCAGCAAATTTCTGTAATTAAATCAAACTTTGGGATATACTTTGTAATTACCCGAAATAATTCCACCCACTGAATAATAACAGGAATAAGGAAAAAATACAGGATATAACAAGAATTCATCGGCTCTGAAATAAATCCCAAGAAGATGAAAACTGTTACTAGTTACCACCACATCATCCCATGTGGGGTGATATAGGTGAAGGGGTAGTTGGTGTATGATACTCACCAGTCTAGTCCAGATCTTCAAGAAAATTAATCCTAGAGCCCAATCCTGATACAAAAGGAAAACTGGACTTTCATCCACGGGAACCCGCATTGGCACGATTACAAGAAGTTCAAACAGCAGTCCAATCAGCACAGGAATCACGAAAATCTGAAACATGAAAATATATGTTATTAAAACAGTGAATTCCCAATTACTTTTGTTAATTGCAGCCAAATGTGTCTTACCCATATCGACAACAATGCACAGCTCTTGAGGATAATACCACACCATTTCCAAATCTGGCCGAGCAAAAGCCTTGTTCTCCTTGTTCTGATGAGATTAATACAATACCTAGCTCCAGCCAAAGCAGTCCAAATGACATAGCTTCCGATGATAAAAGCGTATAGGTCTTCAGAATAAAAGCCAAACCAATATATTAGTTCTATAAGTAGTCGAGAGTCAATATAAGGCAACAACATACTGGACCAATTACATTACCGTTGCACTTGATCCCATGAGTTATAGGGAGAAGTGGGAGTCCATTGAAGAGTGCTCGCCCTAGTGAAACAGGTACAACGATTAAGGCAGAGTTGAATACAAGCAAAGTCATCCAAGCCACCACCAATAATAACACGATCCGAAGCACAAAGGCCCACCTACTAAAAGATTAAACCAGACAAAATAAGACAACTATGGTTGGGAGCAAAAGAAAAATTAAAAGAAGCTACTCATACTAGGAGGCTCAAGGCTACATTGGTAAATAGACCACATAAACTTAAGAAATCATATCACTCCAAGAATTAAAAATTCGAGAGATAGCTATGGAGCACCCTTCAACAGAAAAGTAGATAACAAAGATCACCAAGGTAACTCCCTGCCTTGGCGACCCCAAAACATTTTTTTGCCAAAAACAAGCTGGCATGGCCACTGTTGAAATCTTTAATATACATGACACAAGTGTTGGAAAACAAGCTTTAGGGGAAGATTCTAAACCGCACTAGTTTCAGGACTATAGATTTTAATAACCACATCAATGATCTCAATTGATACTTACTCTGGATCTGCTGGTTCTTCACCATCAGACTCCTCTGCAACATGGTTGTTTGCCACCAATTGCCTAGCTCTGTTCACATCGTCAAGGGCCACAAGTCGTTCCCGTCCACCTGCCAGTGCATTTCCTCTATCTCCTCTCCCCATATCCACATTCCCATTTTCATTTCCTACATTATCCTCTGGCTTTGGGAGTAGAAAATCTGTTAAACCAAGTGCCCAGCCAACAGCAGTAAACCAATACCGGAGAAGGGATTTAAGAGTATGCCTCAATTTGAAGTGCTCAATGGCAAAAGGAATGCATATTTGAAAAAGAAGCATGTCAGCTGGTATTTCCGTAAATGGGTCGGATACGCTACAAATAATAGTTGCACAAGCAAAAGTTAGAAGAAGTCTATAAATAAACAGAAAAATACAAAAGAAGTTTTAACAATCTTAGGAAGATATGAAAAGCAATCTTACGAAATATCTAGAGGAAAAATGGAAGGAACCACGCGCATTGCAAGTTTAACCGGCAAAAATACCAGCATCACGATCAAACTCCCATATACAGCAACAGACAATAAAACTCTACGAGCATGCTTGTGCACGGGATCATCAATCAAATCACGGAACGGGTTGTAATTAGGATCAGCAGGATCTCGAAGAAAATAGAGAACCCCACTACGCAAAACCTACAAGAGATATATTGAATTTAAAAGGATGTCAAATGAAATCTTAGTAGTATGGAAAAATTGGTGCAAGCAGTACCCCTCGAAGAAGGCTGACGAAGATGCTTATCTGCAGCATGTAAACAATTCCTACAACCCAGTGAACTAAAGAGCTTGCCAGTGGCGAGACTGAGAAGAACTCAACTCTCTGTGAGATTGACTTCCCAAACATCTTTATAGTACAAACATCCAGCCACCACCCACACATGAGAGGAAAAACCCCAAGTTCAATAACCAAAAGAAAAGCAACCTTGATCATTGTCATTAAATGCCTCATTGCTGCCACAAACTGCCTGAAAAGGGATGGAATAGTTTCTGCTATGGAAGCGATGCCATAAAACCTCCCCAAGGTCAAAGGCTCTCCTCTGGAATACCGGATTAAGGTGACAATCCCGAGGTAGAAAATGACAAGAGACAATATAAAAATGTACCCAACAGCAAGAGTAGTCACATCAGATAGACGTGAAGCCGCAACAGATTGTACTTTCAAGAGATCCATTGCAATTGCAGAGCTTATATTGCTTGGCATCTCAGTTTGTCCTGTTGCATTCACCTTCAGAACTTCTGCGACTTGTCCAAGTAAGTTATTCTCATTGTTATCAGCTGTCAGATTTACAACAGCGGTCAACGCGTTCTTCAGTGTAATATTGGCCAAAGAAAGTGCAGACTCCGTAAGTGGCACAACCGTGGATAAAACTGGACTGGTAGCTGATGACAAAAACCATGACAGATAATAGAGTATAATACGCCCTAATGAGAATGGCACGAAGATTACAACTCCAAGGAATATCATATTGCTTGCAAGAACCTGCAGGAACCACAGAGGGGTGGAGAATTAATTAACTATGATGCAACTAAAAAGAAAAAAGGCTTTGAAAAGTACCTAAATCCTACTTGACATTTCAAGAGAAGCCTTTGGAAGTTCATTTTGCTAGGTCAATGTAATTAATTCAGGAAATTCAAAGAACATAGACAATCCAATACCACATAAATGTACAGAAAAAAGGCTATAAAATTAAATTGTTACATAGGCATTAATAACTAAAAAGTTCCTTGTCTCTTGCTGTAGATAGCTTCAAATGCAATTCACTCATGATTTATACCACGTGACAAGCAAATAACTATATAGCCACATGCGCATGGAAAAGCCTTGCAAAAAGGTATAACACAGTTTGATGTCTAGGAAATAGGAAGCAACATAAGGTAAAGCATGGCATAAAAAACATTTCTCCAAGCATTCGAGATTAAAGGAGAGAACAAAGAGCAATGGATGGTGCCCATATGGAGACGTGGAAATATAGAATGAAAACAGAAAACACGAGACTTACTGTGAAAGCATTTTCAACCAGATGAAATACAGGTCCCTGCATGCCAACCAATTCATCAAAAGGTACGTCCTCTGCACCATCAGCATCATCCAAACCATCAAACATCTGCTCAACATGTGCCTCAATGCGAGCTGCCTGCATCTCCCACCGAGCTGCAACATTTTCTGCATTACGTCGGATCAGCTGACCAGCACCAGCAATTCCTTGTGCCTCACCTGCATCTTCACCGTTTCCATCAATAGCAATATTTCTATTGGGTTGCGCAGCGTGCCTTCTTGGTGCACGGGCTCCATTTCTATCTCCATCTTCTCTGTCAGCATCCTGTCCTCCAAGCTCCCTTAAATGTCTGAAGTAGTCTCTTAGAGAAGTTGCCCCAAGGAAAATGAACACAATGCTTGCAGAGAGAAGAAATCCATGCAGGCAGTCGGTAAGAATGACTGTTGTTGATAAGTGAGTCAAAAATAGTCTTTGTGCTTCACCGAAACTCCTGACAAATGCCAATCGCCATATCCAAAAAGTGATGAAGGGAATAATGAGAAGCCAAACAGAAAGTACGAAACTGAGGCGCAAAAAGAACTGCAGGACATGGCAGGCTTTCATGCCTATTCCGATGATGAACTCCTGAAAAGGAAGCCTTGCCGGGGCATTTTCGGCATAAACTGGAGAAAACGAAAATGGGTGTTTGCAGACCTGCATTGAACATCAACACAATGAAAAAAATAAGTAGTCTATTAACAAGTCTTCTGGACCAGAATGACTTGATAAGCCCTGGTTTAGGAAATTAAATAGCAATCCCTACAGAAACCTCCTTACAATAAGAATTTAACTTAGCACATAGTACTACTCATAAGAGCAAGCAGCCCGTAATTATCAAACTAATCCTACAAATGAGTAGGTGACTTCCTGACTACATGTGTGTGTTCTTAGTCGATGATAGGTCTGTCAGGGTCGTGCAAAGTATAAATTGCAGAAGTTTGAACCCATCTCTCAATTAAAAATTCAAGTCACAATGTTTCACCCTAAAAGATAACAAAACCAGCTGAGTAATCAGGGCAAAATGACCTATCAATCAGATACTCGATTCCAAATTAGCTTAAGCATGGATCAGCCTGCCAGTTAAGCATATTAGCACAACTCTTTTGATCCAAAATTCTCAATATCACCATTTCATCATTTCCTACAAACAACTCCAACAAACAAACAAAGGAGCTCATTTCATTCAAAGACTCATCAAATCACCCCCATACATACAATCCACAAACACAACTCCGCATGCCAAACACGAATTTCTCAAAAAACAATAACAACAATTAAAAAGATACAAAACCCTAACTATCAGTAATCAATCATCGCAAAATCCAAAACAATTCTCACCTCGCACTGACGAGCGTTGCTATGATTAAGCCACTGCAACAGGCAATCCTGATGCACAAACTTGATGCTGCCGCTGCACGCGCACGGGTACCTCAGCGGATTATCCACTTCTCCTGGATTCCTACAGATCCGGCATACGTCACCTTCCTCGTCATCGTCCATCAAATCGAACTTGCTACTGCCAGAATCGTTTTTAACAATATTGCTACTGCCAGAACTGTTCGAACCGATCGACGACGAGGCGGATTCAACCGTAGGATTGGAGGACGAAGGCTTGTCCATCGCTGTCTCCGGCGAAATCTCCATCGCGTCGGTGGAGAAACCGGTGGATTTTTTACGCACTTTCTCTCTCTTAGGGTTGGTAGGTGAAATTTTGTGGTTTGTTGGATTTGGGGTGTTTTATGAAAATTTGGTTTTATTTTGGGGGTGTTTTTGCAATTTACGGAAGTTGGAGAAAAAGAGGAGCACAACAAACAGCGTTGCAGTGACGCGGAATTAGGGGTGGGGATTGCAATTTAAAAGGTTATTGTTGTTGAGCTGCGGAAGTGGAGGTGAGATGACGGTTTTGCTCCTTGGTTGTTAAGTTATGTGAACGTTAGTGGGCGGGGGTAGTTTGGGAAAAGATGTAAAATTAAGATGATGGTCGGCCGGTGCTTTAAATTGGTCAACTGCGTTGAAGTGAAGATTTTGGCGACTAACCCATTGGCTATTGAAATTAACCACGCAAAGAAAAAATAAACCATTGACTTTGAAAAAACGAATTGAGATCAACATTTCTTTAATCTGATTAAGAAGAACAATTATATATGTAATGGAATATCATATTTGGTGTGGGACGCTCAATCTCTCCGCATAAGCATTCATGTGACTCTGATAGTTGTTTAAGATGCGTCAGTAAAAAACAAACATCGAATTGAGAAATTGTCTGTGTACCTTCCTTCATTCATGTAGGTCGACCTCAATAAAATGGACTATGTTCGATTTACCTTTATTCTCGAGTCGACCTATGTGTATATTGACTCAGATTCAACTGTGATCTAGTTGAAAGTTTATTATATACATGTACTATTGTCAAAACGTTGCAATTCTTACATATTCAATCTGCATATCTCTCTAAAATACTGAATATAGTATCGCTAGATCAACCCCAACAAGCCTCATGAGTTACTTTGAGTGTAAGAAGTTATCGGGCAATCTATGTCTAGTTCGTACAGTAGCCACTCGGAAGAAGATATGGTGTTACATGGAGTGTCAAAATCTTGAACGAAGACACCCCACATTTGTGACACCGTCTGTGGGATGTTGGGAGCCATAAAACCCACTTGTTAAAAATAAGATGGCGATACCCAAGAGACTTTTGTCAAAACACCAATTACCAGCCATCGCCATCGGAGTCCACAAAATAGAACCAATCGCGAGAACAACCCGTCAAAAGCTTGGTCTATGGTAACTGAATTTTAGATAGAACCGGGGTGTATTATATAACACCCCGAGTTGTTAAGTTAATATTTTTATATTTTGTCCATAAAGTAAAGACTAATTACGTTAACTATTTTAGTTGATTAGCTTAAAATCATGTTAATAGTAATTTAGTTCTTTAATGATTCTTTTTGAAATTATAGCTCAAAATTCGCAAGAGATGAGATATTTTTAGGTTGTGAACGTTCGAGAGAATTTAAAAACTTAACCAAGAATATTTGAATATAAGATATAATCGAAAAGAAATTTTATACAACAACATTGACTCGAGGTATATAATAAAATTCATAGCTTTTTACTTATCCATTTCTTTTTGTTACCATTTGTTACTATAAATCTTATACACCTATTATAATGTCACAAATATGCATGCATACGCACCATATATACGGCAAATGGAGGGAAATCGAAAGTGCGCGTTGTTTGAGAAGATAAATGAGAAAAAAAATTACATGTACCTTATTTGAGTTTAATTCTTTCTATGGGTGTTCGCGGACGGGTTTGGGCAGGTTGTCACTAAAACTATGATCATACCTAAAATTTGTGCGTTATCAATTTGTCAACCCGAGCGGGTTAAGTCAAAAACTTAACCATGCGGGTTGCAGGTTGGGTCGGTGGCAGGTTTAAATTGTGTGGAAAAACATAGTAATATTTCAGTATAAAAACAAAAATATAACGTACTTTGTGTCCTAAAAATAACAAAAACAATCATATAACTTAATAAACCGCTTAAACCACAACATAACTTAATTAATTAGTAGATGTAAACGAATATTATATCAGTATAAATTATTAAATAATGATTTAATTTCGATTCACAATCCAAAATACAATTATCAAATAACACAAGGTTAACAAAAAATATTATATTATAGCAATATTATGATCTCACAACTATATGACTTTCGAAAACTTTTCTTACTCCCTTTATTCCTCTACGATTATACAAACTAGGAGTATATGCCGACGGATTGCATTTAAAATTATGATTATGCCCAAATTTTATGGATTACCATTGTATGAACCCGAGTGGGTGAAATTATAAAATAAATAATGGCGGGTGCGAGTTCAACGGGTAAAGTTTTAGTGGGTCAGGCGGGTATTGTACACCCCTAATTCCTTCCACAAATCAATTTGACCAATCATATACAACAAAAAATGTTCCGAAATGAGAAATGTCGAAGCGAAGTATAACAGAAGGGAGAAGCATATAGAGGTGGATAGGCTTGCATGTGTAAACACCTACTCATTTACTTCCACTTGACAGCCCTTCTACTTGCGCATGCCTCAAATTCATCAAAACATGTACTATGTGTAGATATTTATATTGTATGCTTAGAGATAAACCCCTAACAAAAAAAAAGATTATTTTCAATCTTAAATTTCAAAATCCCTCGCAACTCATAGATAACTCTCCCAATTTTTTTTTTTTCTTCCACTAGAAGATTCAAGGTAAAAACATCTCTAGTGTTATTCTACTTTTAGACTCCTTAATTGACAAACTATTTTACGTGTTAAATGATGTCTTTTTTATGATTCAGACTTTTAATATAGTAACTTTAAGTTGTCTTTAAAGTTTAAACACACTGTAAATGTTTGTAAATTTATGATTCATAATTGCTTTTACAAGATTGTTCAAAAGCACTGCCAAATAATCCTACGAGAAAGTATATAATGAACTTAGAAAATTATTGAGCATGTTAAGAGTCTTAATTCTAATTGAGATATTTTATGTGATTATTTCATTATGTCTTTTAGATTGTGTTAAGGGTCCCCCCCCCCCCCCCTCTCTAAATGTTTGCTCTTCTTTTTGCCTCATTATTTTCTCTCGTTGGGCTCATACAAGTAGTTCGAAAAAAGACTGAACAAAGGAATAAAAAGAATATATACACTATTTTATGTATTAAAAGAAATCAATCAAAAAGAGTTTTGCTTGAAAATTAAAGTTCTCGGTGTGCATTTGCATAACGCTTCGGAGACCAACCTTCTGCATTTGTTGTTGTTGCTCTAATGAGGTCGAATACAGGCTTTGAAGCCAACAAACCTTTCCACCAAACGACGAATTAGACAAAATAACTGTAATGATTTATTCATTACAATTTTTATGTTTTATTAATAACCAAAGGTTTGATTAAAATTGTACAAAGCATGTGTGACGATCACGATCACATATTTATCGTGTTTAATATATTTTGACATGTTCAATGGGTTTATGAAGTTATTTGAACATGAGATAATTCTACACACAATCACGATCACATATTTGTCGTGTTTAATATATTTTGATATGTTCGATGGGTTTATGAAGTTATTTGAACATGATATAATTTTAAGAGGTATTTAATGAAAATCACTTTTTCTACATTTTTTTCAGGATTCGAGTTTTAATGATACATTGAGAAAATTATTGAACTTGGAAGTAATTATTTGTACTTCAAATCCAACAGTTTCAGTGCCAAACTAATATAGGTTCTTTGCCAACTGATACACGTTTGTGTTATGAATCAAACCAACTTCTACTATTTTTGTGTGTATTTTTCAGATTTTCTTGAAGAAAAAGCAAGAGAGCTGTGAGAAGATTCCAGCTAAAGAGATAGAGATATATTCGTACGAGAAAGAAGAAAGAGAAACACTCAAGTGTAATAATATTCGACTGATCCTAAAATATTACATCTGCAGGTCTTTTGTAAAAGAACATGACATTATAGTGTTGGGCACATGGCCTACAAAAAAAAAAAAAAAAAAAAACAATTAAAATAAAACACGATTAAATAAAACGCGCTTAAGTCACTCGTCCACGTCAGCTGTGAAACGGCGTCGTTCGTAAAAGACGTGATTCCAAAAAGCGTTATTTGATTGAGTTACGCGATCAAAGTCCCAAATTAACAAAATCCCTCTTCTGAACTCTAATTTCAATTTCACCCCTTTTTCACCTTCTCTCCTCATCGTGACATTGCCCTCCCCTTCCACAAGCTTGACCTCAAGCTTGCCAATTAGGAAATCGTCGCTGCAGATCTGCACGATTCTCCCACGTCGCCTCCTCCTCCGATAAAGATCGCCACTTTATAAGTCACTGCCTCATTGTTTTGTTTCACCATTCTTCTAGGTAACACTCGATCCGGTTCTAACTCCTCTCTCTCTTCAATTTCAGGTACCACGGGTGTTGTAACGTCGCAAGATCCAACATTTCGCTTCAACAAAGACACGTGAAACACAGGATGCACCTTCGAGCCCTCAGGTAAACCTAATTTGTAAGCTACCGCCCCAATTCGTGCAATAATTTGAATCGGCCCGGCATATCTGGGGCTGAGTTTCCACAATTTCTCTTTTCTGATGGAATTTTATCTGTAGGGCTGTAATTTTAAAAATACCAAATCCCCCAAGTTGAATTCTCTTTCACTTCTGCCATGTCTGCTATTTGTTTCATACGTTCTTGTACTTTCACTAAATGTTGCTTAATCTACTGATTTGCTACTTATCTGTCTTTAACCAATTCCTCAACCCCCATCACCTTGAAGTCTTGATATGGACCTATCCCAATTTGGGGAGGTTGATATCCATACAAGGCTTCAAAGGGTGTCCTCCGAATGGCAGAATGGTAGTTGGTATTATACCACCATTCTGCCATTGATATCCACCTGGACCAGTTTTTTGGGTTGCCCCTGTCATGCAACGCAAATAAGATTTCAAACACTGGTTCACCCGCTTTGTTTGCCCATCTATCTGGGGTGGTAAGTAATGCTCATGTGCTGTTGAATCCCCAGAACAGACAGCAACTCCCTCCAGAAATCACTAGTAAATATCTTGTCCCTATCAGTGGTGATGCTAGTGGGTAGCCCATGCAACTTGTAGATAGAATCTAGGAAAAGATTAGTTAGGCTAGATGCAGTGTAAGGGTGGGACAAGGTGATGAAGTGAGAATTCTTACTGAACCTGTCCACAATCACCCATTTTGTGTCTTTCCCCCCGATTTTGGCAGCTGTTCTATGAAGTCCATATCACATGCTGCCAAGCTTGCTCAGGCACTGGTAAGGGTTGAAGTAGCCCCGGGTACCTAGTAGACTCATGCTTGCATTGCTGGCATACAATGCATTGTGTGATAACCTCCTTTATGTATAACCTCACCCTTGGCCATAGAAATGTCAACTGTACCCTCTGATAAGTCCCCTGAATACCTCAGTGACCCCCTAAACTGCTCTCATGCAACAGCCTCACCAACTTCCCCCTGAGGTCTGTTGTACTCCCCACATACAGTGTCCCTTTGTACTTCAAAATGTGGTTGTGGTAGGAGTAGAGAGACACATTATAAGGCTGCATAAGACACTCAGATATTTGCTCTTGAGCCACCAAATCCCCACAGTAGCTCTGTTCCAGCTCTTGTACCCATTGAGGTTGTACTGCTATGATAGCATTACAACTTCCTTCTATGATTTCCCTCATAGACAATGAGTCAGCCACTCCATTGTCTTTCCCCCTCTTATACTCAATCTTGTAATCATACCCTAGCAGCTTAGTCATGTATTTTTGCTGCAAGGGTGTGGTTATCTTCTGATCAAGCAAGTATTTAAGGCTATGCTGATCTGTCTTGATAGTGAATTGACCTTGTAACAAGTAAGGTCTCCACTTATCAATGGCTATGATGGCCAGAAACTCCTTCTCATAAACTGATAAACCAATGTTCCTTGGACCCAATGTCCTGCTAATGTAGGCAATTGGATGTCCCTCCTAGTTGAGCACAACTCCCAATCCATAATAACAAGCATCAGTTTCTACAGTGAAGGGCTTGGTGAAGTCTGGTAACTGTAAAATTGGAGCCTCAGTCATTGTCTTCTTCAATTTCCCAAAGGCCTCTTCTGACTGCTCACTCCACACAAGCCTCCTTTCTTAGTCATATTAGTCAAGGGCTTAGCAATTATCCCATAATGCCTTATAAACTTTCTGTAGTATCCAGTTAGACCCAAAAATCCCCTAAGAGCCTTGATGTTGTGTGGTTTTGGCCAATCAATCATGCACTGTATTTTCTGGGGATCAGCCTTCACCGCTTCATTCTCAATCACATGTCCCAAGTACTCCACCCTTGACTGCCCAATGTACATTTTGACTTCTTAGCATATAGGTTATGTTGTCTCAAGATGTCAAACACCTCCTTCAAATGCTTCTCATGCTCTCCCATGGTAGTGCTATAGACCAATATGTCATCAAAAAAGACCAACACTGTCTTTCTTAGCTGTTCCTTGAAAATTTTATTCATCAAAGCCTGAAAAGTGGCTGGAGCATTGGTCAAGCCAAAAGACATGACCTTAAACTCATAATGGCCATAATCTGTCACAAAGGCAATCTTCGGCACATCCTTTGCCCTCATCCTTATCTGGTGATACCCAGCCCTTAAGTCCACTTTAGAAAACACCCTTGCATGTGTTAGTTTATCCAAAAAATCCTCTATGAGTGGAATATGGAAGTTGTTCTTCACAGTTATGGAGTTCAACTTCTTGTAGGCCACACAAAACCTCCAACTCCCATCCTTCTTTTTAACTAGTAACACAGGGGATGAGTAGGGACTGTTAATGTCCTGAATGAGCCCAGACTCCAACATTTCCTTAACTAGTTTCTCAATTTCTCCCTTTTGTAAGTAAGAGTACCTATAGGGATGTTGTTTGAAGGCTACTGCCCCTTCCACCAGCTCAATGCCATGCTCCTGACCCCTCTCAGGTGGTAGAGATTTTGGCTCTTCAAAGATGTCGTGGAATTCATATAGTATGCCTTGTAGCTGCTTAAGTTCACCACCTTCCTTATTGTCACTCACATGGGTGATCATGAACAAACACCCTAGCACTGAAGGCCATCTTTTCTTAATCGGTTTTGAAAGTTTCTCTCAACTTATAGCTTTCATTTCAACCTCTGAACATATCCCATATAACTTACATTTCTGTCCATTCAACTTATACTCCACCAAATTCTTACTAAAGTCAAAAGTGACTTTACCCAATCCTTTCAACCAGTCAACTCCAACAACCATGTCACAACCCCTAATCTGATCATCCTGACATCTGCCTGATACATTTTGTCCCCCATTTCCCACTGAAAATTGGAACATTTGGTGTTGCAACTCATCCTTCCTCCATCTGCTACTGTCACCGTCAAAGGCTTAGTATTCTCCAATGGGCATTTCAACCTTTTGGCTGTGTTTGTGTCCATGAAGCAGTGGGTGCTTCCTGTATCCACTAGAATACTAATCCGCTCCCCTTTGACTTTACCCCTGAGTTTGATGGTTTCTGCAACCACCTGGCCAGCTAGAGCATGAAGGGATATCTTGCAGACTTGCCCTTCCTCCTCCTCAATCTCCCCTTTTGCTTCTTCTTTTCCTAAAATTACAAGTAATTGTTTGCACTTGTGACCTATGTGGTAGGGCTCATCACAGTTAAAACATAGGCCTCTCATCCTCCTATTATCCATCTCATCAGGTGACAACCTTTTGATGGGTGGATACCTACCAGATCTAGGTGCAACCCTCCCTGATTCTACCACATTAGATCTTGACTTTGGTTTAAACCCCCCATATTAGTTCTCCCTGCTCCCTTGTAGTCTATGTTGCACGTACACTTCAAAAAATAAAAAATATAGTGTCGGACACGCCTAGGACACCGACACGCATTGGACACGTGTCCGACACGCCATGTGGCGTGTTCATAATTAAAATAAATAAAAAGTATATGGGATACGCGTGTCGGACACGTCTTAAAGACGTGTCCGACACGCCATGGACACTTTTTGGAGTTTTTTTTTCTAAAGTCCTAAAACTTATATGAAGTAGTTGAACAACCAACTAGTGATTATAATGCTTGATTAGTTTTACGAGTCTTTCTTTAGTGTAACTCTCTATCTTTGTAGTTTAATTTGCATTTACGTTTGAAACTTGAGTTTGTATGAATCTTTTATCTTGTATTTGAAATATATATATATATATATATATATATATATATACTTGATCTTAATTTTTGAGTAGACTCAAAAATATTGTTGATAGAATTTTATTATTATGGTATTGTCATTATACTAATAAAAAATTTAAGACGTGTCCATGCCGTGTCGTGTCCTAGAAATTTTTAAAAATCTGTGTCGCCGTATCCGTATCGTGTCATATTCGTGTCCCCGTGTTCGTGTTGTGCAACATAGCTTGTAGTGTTTACTGGGGTTATCTATCTGCACCTCCTATTTTCTGGCCATGTAAATGGCTTGATTCAGAGTAGCAGGTAGTAACATCTCTACCATCACCCTCACATCCTCTTTCAATCCACTTATAAAGCTTTTCACAAAGTAGTCTTCATCTAGGTTTCTGTTTCTTTGGAACATGTAAGACTTTAGTTCCTCAAACTTTTGTATATAGTCATCCACAGTTCCCATCTGTTTTAGTTTATTAAATTCCCCTATCAAGTTTTCCCCTCTAGCTGATGTAAACCTCTCAGTGATCAGATCTGTGAACCTATGTCATCCCATAGTTTCACGCCCCTCAACATTGTCCAAATACCACGCCTCTGCAACCCCATCCATGCTCATTCCAGCCCCTATGATCTTTTCATAATCTGAGAGGTTGTGTAGGAGAAAGTACCTGTTACAGCGCCTGACCCATGCTCTAGGATTTTCCCCATCAAACCTTGCGAACTCAAAACGCAAACCACGTGTGTTGATGTTATCTGTTCTCACCATTGGAGTGTTGAGAAGCCCTGCATCTGTTGGGTTTCTTTGTGGGGTGTGTTGTGAAGATCCTGCCTGAAATATGCTTGTATTTACCTGTTCCCTCCCCTAATCACCCTTCGGTATTTGTAGAATCTGTGCCATGGTTTCATTCAGCCATTTGAGCTTCCAGTTTGCGTTGCCCTTCTTGAAGTGTTTGATGTCCAGTTTCAAGTTCCTCTATATGTGTTGTTGCGTTGTTTGGTGCCATCGTTTTCCTTTGTTTTATTAGAGTAGGGCACATGATTTACTGCTCTGAGGCCAATGTTATGAATCAAACTAACTGCTACTATTTCTGTGTGTATTTTTCAGATTTTCTTGAAGAGAAAGCAAGCAAGAGAGCTGTGAGAAGATTCCAGCTAAAGAGAGAGATATTCGTACGAGAAAGAAGAAAGAGAAACACTCAAGTGTAATAATATTCGACTGATCCCAAAATATTACATCTGCAGGTCTTTTGTAATAGAACATGACATCATAGTGTTGGGCACATGGCCTACAAATAAAACGGAAATAACAATTAAAATAAAACACGATTAAATAAAATGCGTTTAAGTCACTCGTCCACGTCAGTTGCGAAACGGTGTCGTTCGTAAAAGACGTAATTTCAAAAAGCGTTCTTTAATTGAGTTACGCGATCAAAGTCCCAAATTAGCAAAATCCCTCTTCTGAACCCTAATTTCAATTTCACCCCTTTTCACCTTCTCTCCTCGTCGTGGCAGTTTGGTGCAACCTGACCCAATTTGGTTTTTAAAAATTTACTTTTATTTGTTAAATAAACAAAAATACGACAATTAGAAGAATATGTCATGTGAGAGTTAAATAAAAACAAAAAAGTTCCCCGAAGTCATATGTTATGCCTTTATCTATTGGCTTTGTCCAGTGAGGTTAATTTTGTTAACTAAATTTATAACCTTTTTGTCCTCAAGTCATATTGTTATGACTTATGCCTTTATTTGTATCCTTTCTCCATGGTTGCTTTGTTAATCAAACAATGCGAGATGGATGGACATTCACACAACACGAGCTCCACGGTATCAATGTCGTCTAGTATAAACTTATAAATAAACTAATAACATATGATAGTGTGCATTGAAAAAAAAAACAGTTTTTCTAACCTCATAACGTTTTAAGAAACTCCTACTTCCATCTATGCTAAAAATTGAAAACTCAATGGTTTTGCAAAAGACGTTCACTAGAGGCATCTCAAGTTCTGCGCCAGAATGGTTCTAGAAGAAGTCTATCAAAGGATAAGAGCAGAGGCGGAGCCGGGGGGGCATATGGGGCCCCCGCCCCCCAGCTCCAGCCCCACCCTTATTTATATATAGTATAGACACTTTATTTTATATATATATTTTATGTTATATATTATAGATGTGTTTATATATTATATATTGTATTATATTTATGCATATATAATACACGTATAATTTTAAATGTGCTGAAACTTTACCAAAATTTTATACACAAGTTTTATTTTCTTTAAACTAATTCAACTTCTTAGTTTTATAATAATATATTTTACTCCTTTCGAAATTTTATCTCGAATGTTTCTTACTATTTTGTGTAGTGAATAAAAAAAAAAGAGTGCTTATCTAATATAAAATTTGTGTGTATATCTTTTTTCTTGTATATCGCTACAATGCAATAGTTTATTTTTTCAATAAAAAAGTTTGTGTTAACAAAGTTATAGATTAAAACTAAAGTTGTTTTCTAACATATGGCATTAATAATACAATAAGAAATACATTACACAATGCTTTGATATTAATTTAGTTATAATTTAATACTCTATCAAAGCATGTGACAATTATAAAAAGTTAAATGAACATAAATGATGTGTCAAATCTCGGTGTCGTCATATCTTAAAAATTCGGTATCATGTGTACGGCATTATTTCGGAATATTACGCCACGACAACACCATTAATTTTTAATGCAAAATTGCAATTTAAGGCAAAACTCAAAATTAGGCCATTTAGGCCCAATTTCGAGTTATTTGGGGCCCAATTCGAATTTCACAAGCCCAATTCGAGTTGTTCCAGGCCCAACTCGAGCTGTTTCTAGTTCATTCGAGTTATTTCTTTGCAGGTAATTCGAGTTATTTCTTTACAGGTCATTCGAGTTATTTCTATGAAGGTCATTCGAGTTATTTATTGGGGGCTATTCGAGTTATTTGAATGGAAGTCATTCGAGTTATTTCTAGGAATCCTAGTTTGACTTATTCAACTTATAATCCTACTTGGAGTGCACTTCTAGCTAAAGAAGGATTCTTATGCCTATATAAAGGGATCCTATTACTCATTCTAAGGGACGTTTTACATTATTCCAAGCTCTAAGTTCGAGTTATATAAGTCGACCTCGACCTATTCCTCAAGCTCATTCGAGTTGTTCGACAATAGCTCGAGTTCGACCTATTTCGGCTTGTATTCGAGTTGTTTTGTCCTGTTTCATTCGACTTGTTTGATTCAGTTCATTCGACTTGTTTGGCCTTCTCATTCGACTTATTGCTTTCTTCTCATTCGAGTTATTTCTTACTGCATATTCGACCTATTCTAGCCAGTTTATTCGACTTGTTGCCTTGTTCAACAAGATCTCATATTCCGACCCGTCTGACTTGAGCGTCGGAGTACCTTCGCCAGAGAAGGCACCGGCTTAGTTCACGTTTGGTGTTGAGTGCAGGTTCCGAACTCAAAAGCTGCTTGAGCATCCAGCAGGAACTGAAGCAGTCTGACGTGGAGTGTTGGAGAGTGGACACGTATCCAGACGAAAATACCCCACATCAGTGGCGCCGTCTGTGGGAACCATCAAACGCACTCAGGAGCAAAACACCATTATTAATTCAATGGCTCACCGCAAAGTCACGGAAAAGAACGGAATAGCTGGAAGAACAAGATCACAGAGGGAGGATGAGAATCGAGTGGCTGACGCATCTGAACACACCTCGGTAGCTGCTCCCAATGCCCCTCTGGATCAAACTCGCACTATGACAGATCAACCAGTAGTGCCTCCAGTTGAACAACCATTGTTGAATCCCGCACAACTGGCGCAGATTATGACAGCTTTGCAACAGACCGTGGTACCAATAATTATGCAACAAGTGGCTAATTCTGGATTGCAGCAAAACGTTCCAGCACAAGAAGCACGAAGGACACCAACACAGCAAGAAAGGTCTCATCATACACAGCGTCAAGCTGATTCAGGACAACAACAATCAAGGATGACGAGACCAACACGGAAGGATCAATCACCTTCCCAAGAACGCAGAAAACCGCGTTCAGTAAAGGCTGTAGGGAACAAGGCTCCAAGCCGGGCAAATGACAAGGGAGGAGAAGTCAATTCTAAGCGGAGAGATTCTGAAGATCAACCTGCAGCTAGTCACACGACGTCCAGGAGTAGAGACCATCATGAAAGAATGAAACCAAGGCCAGAGCCAGAAGTCGCTGAGAATATTCCATCAACTGAGCCACCAACTCCCTTCTCTGAAGCGATTGGCAAGTTAACACTCAAGGAGGGAGTCAGACTTCCTGATATGAAGAAATATGATGGAACGACTGACCCTGCTACACATTATGATGACCTGGATCTCGAGCTGCAGATTTTGGGGGTACCATGAGAATTTAAGAGCGAAGCTAATTTCATTAAGTTTAAGGGGAACTGCTAAAGAATGGTTCAAGAATTTGAAGTCTTATTCGATTAAATCAGCTGAACAATTCAGAAGCATGTTCGTTAAAAAGTTCGCCATTTACCGCTTAAAGAAGAAGTCTCCAAGTACTTTGTTCAATATCTACAGGAAGCCAGGAGAAACATTGGGAAAATATATAGAGCGTCTAAATTTGGAAATTGGAAAAGTGAATGCTCCCACCGTGGACTTGGTAATCTCGGTGTTGCAAAACCGTTGCCAGAGTGCCAAACTGATTGAAGTACTAACTTGGGACGCTCCTGATTCAATAGAGCAAGTAATGGATCTCGCTAATAAAGTGGTTGAAGTGGAGGAGATCACCATAAATCAAGGGGTTAACAGACATATCAGAAAATCCTAGAGGGAAGGAGAATAAAGACTGGAGGAGAGATCCTAGGGGGAAAGATCGGGAGCATAACCGACAACCTTTCAAGAGGTTTGATAATTGGACTCCTTTAAAGAAACCAATTGGTGAAATTTATGCGATAGTTGGAGATAAGGAAAGGTTTAGATCTCCAAGACCCATGACTCTAACTGAAGAGATGAAGCAATCCAAAAAATATTGTAAGTTTCATCGACAAAATGGGCATACCACCAACGATTGCAGGGCTTTGAGAATGGAGATCGAACGGCTCATTCTCGAGGGCAAACTTATTGAATATGTATTGGAGAATAGACAACCGAGGGATGAGAAATTAGCGGTTGGACGAAAGCGAAGTCGTTCCCCAAAAGAGAAGAAGGATGAACCAAGAAGAAGGAGGGGAAACGGGAATGATGATATCGAAAATGGAGTAAATGTGATTGCCGGAGGACCTACAGGTGCGGATTCGACCAAAAGTAGGAAACGGATTTCACGTGATATACAATATGAGCGTTTGAAACGTCCAGAGATAGACTTAGTCTTTGCGGTAGACAAGATGGATACAAAGATTACATTCGATGATAGCGACTTCGATAGCTTGTCGGCACAAGCAAATGAGGCTCAATACTTAAATTGCCCAATGGTGGTTACTGCAGTAATTGCAAATCACGCGGTAAAAAGAATAATGATAGATAATGGATGTTCATCTAACATTATTTTCATGGATGCCTTACAACAAATGAAGCTTGGGCAATACGAGATCTCCGAGGTGAATTCACCTCTATTAGGATTTGGAGGGAGTGAAGTCAAGCCTGTTGGAAGAGTAATGCTACCGACGTCCTTTGGTGTCAATCCAAAAAGGAGAACGTTGAATGTGGAATATCTCATTGTAGACATGCCGTTCGCATACAATGTATTAATAGGAAGGCCTGGAATAACTGCATTTGCTATGATTATTTCAACAGTTCATCAGAAGATAAAATTTCCAACTCCTGGGAGAATCACAGAACTGACAACAAACTATCGTGATTCGTGGAGCTGTTATGTTACATCAACAAAACCTGTCAAGGCAAAGAATGCACCTGATATAGCTCTGATTGAAGTTCGAGACGCAGAGACTCCACAAGCAACAAGGAGTAAAGACATTGAGATGGTGCTAGCTACACTTGAAGATCAGCAAGAAATCCCGGAGGATTTTGATGTTCTCATGCATGAAGATAAACTGAAACTAGTAAAAGAAGAAAGAGAGGACAAAACCACTCTGCGTTACATAAAACAATTGGAGATCGAACGCATGAAGCCTTCTGGAGAATTCAAGGAAGTTACTTTAATGGTGAATGAGCCGGAGAAAATCATTAAAATCGGAAGTGAACTGCCAATGGAGATGGAGAAAGCATTGATTGCATGTTTGCAAAGAAACTTTGATGTATTTGCATGGACTGATTCGGATTTAAAAGGCATAGATCCACGGGTTGCAGTACACCATTTGAATGTCAATCCAAATGCAAGACCAGTTCGGCAGAAGAAAAGACACTTCAGTGATGAGAAGAATAAAACGGCAGAATTGGAAGTACAAACAAAGTTAGCAGCAGGACACATATTCGAAGTCCAATATTCAGAATGGACACATAGTGCTGGTAGACTACACGGATTTAAACAAACATTGTCCACGAGATCCTTTCCCATTGCCTAGAATTGATCTTGTAGTTGATTCAACGGCAGGATGTGCACTACTTAGTCTTTGTGATGCACAGAGTGGATTTCATCAAATCTTAATGGCAGTCAAAGATCAACACAAAACCGCATTCATAACAGACAGGGGGATATTCTGTTACAGAGTGATGCCATTTGGGTTAAAGAATACAGGTGCAACATTTCAGAGGCTGGTTGCGAAGATGTTTTACCATCAGATAGGTAAGACAATGGAGGTCTACATAGATGACATGCTTATTAAAAGTTTAAGGGCGGAAGACCATGTTAAGCATCTTGAAGAAGCCTTTGGGATCATGAGGCAGTACGGAATGAAGTTAAATCCAAAAAAGTGTACATTCGGAGTCAAAGCGGGAAAATTTCTAGGCTTCATGGTAAATGAAAGGGGTATTGAAGCAAACCCGGATAAAATCAAAGCTATAATGGATCTGCCATCTCCCAAGTCAGTTCGCGAAGTCCAACGGTTGGTGGGAAGAATAACGGCACTCAGTCGTTTTATATCACATTCCGCGGAGAAAAGTTTGCCTTTCTTCAAAAAGTTAAGAAAAACGCCAAAGTTTACTTGGACGGAAGATTGTGAGGAGGCATTTCGTCAACTTAAGATTTATCTGACAACACCACCACTATTATCAAAACCCAAGAATAACGAAACATTATATCTTTATTTAGCTGTAACAAAAAATTCACTCAGCACGGTCTTGGTCCGAGAAGAGGATAAGAAACATCTACCAATTTATTATGTGAGCAAAGTTTTGAATGGAGCAGAACTCAATTATTTGGAGATTGAGAAGTTGGCATACGCATTGGTGATAACTGCAAGGAAACTAAGACCATATTTTCAGTCACACCCAATCATAGTACTCACAAATCAACCATTGAAGCAGGTGATGGCAAAGCCAGAAACATCAGGCAGATTGGTCAAGTGGGCAATTGAGCTAGGAGAATATGGTTTGGAGTACTTACCAAAAACTGCAATCAAAGCACAAAGACTGGCGGATTTCGTCGCAGAAACTATCTCCGAAGCAGATCCATCAATTGATGTGGCTACAGTAACGGAAGGCAGTCAAAAGGATGAAATTGGGGCAGCAAAAGAAATATGGACTCTACACGTGGACGGATCCTCCACAGTTGATGCAGGAGGTGCAGGAATCTACATAAGGTCGGCAGATGGAAGAGAATTCGATTATGCCATTAGATTGAATTTTCAAGTCACAAATAATCAAGCAGAGTATGAAGCCATGCTAGCTGGTATACAAATGGCAAAATCGCTTGGGATAACTAAACTTATGGCATTCACAGACTCACAATTAATTGCAAATCAGTTTGAGGGAAGATACGAAGCTAAGGAGGCGGCAATAGTAAAGTACCTTGAAAAACTGAAGGAGGCAACATCTAGCTTTGAAATATTCACTATATCACAGATTCCGCGATTGGAGAATGAACGGGCCGACTCACTATCAAGATTTGCAAGCACTGCAGAAGTCTTTGTGGAGAGACGAGTCACATTGTTGGCTGCAGATCAACCCTCAATCAGCAAAGGCCTGGAGTCAACAACAACACAAGCCTTAGATTACGTTTTTCCAGTAGAAGTAGAGGCGTGTTGGAAGGATGAAATAATAGACTATTTACAAAACGGGAAACTACCAACTGATTCACAAGCCGTGAGAAGACTCAAATATAAATCAGCAAGATTCGCCATGTTTAATGGAGAACTTTACAAAAGATCTTTTGAGGGACCACTCTTGAGATGTTTGTCACCTACCCAGGCGAAGCAAGTCTTGAAGGAAATTCATGAAGGAAGTTGTGGAAATCATTCTGGAGGGCGATCCTTGGCACAGAAGATACTCCGACAAGGATACTTTTGGCCAACAATTATGAGAGATTCGATGGATTATACTAGGAGATGTAGAAGTTGTCAACTACATGCAAAAATCATTCATACACCTGCACAACCAATGACACCCGTAAGCTATGAATGTCCCTTTGATCAATGGGGGATAGATATTGTAGGACCAATGCCAGTGGCGTCAGGCGGACGAAAATGGCTGTTGGTAGCAGTTGAATACTACACCAAATGGGTTGAGGCTGAAGCACTTGTGACAATAACAGAAACCAATGTGAAGAAGTTCATCTGGAAGAACATTGTGTGCAGGTTCGGAATCCCTAGGGTACTAATATCTGATAATGGAAGACAATTCCAGGGATTCAAGATTCAAGATTGGTGCAAGGATATGAAGATTGAGCAGAGATTCACATCTGTCACGCACCCAGAGGCTAATGGGCAAGTTGAGGCTACAAACAACACACTTGTAAAAAGTTTGGAGAAAAGATTGCAAGGTGTAGGAGGAAATTGGGCAGACGAGTTGCCAGGAATATTATGGGCATATCGGACAACACCACGCACTTCTACGGGCGAAACTCCGTATTTATTAACATATGGTTCAGAAGCAGTGATACCCGCGGAAATCGGAATGCCGACTTATCGAATCGTCACATATAATGAGGAACAAGCATTAAGAGCTAGACGAATGGACCTCGAGCTAATAGGAGCAACAAGAGAGGAAGCTTACCAACGCACTCAAGCTTACAAGTCCATGATGGCAAAAGCATACGACAACAAAGTTCGTTTCAGAAACTTTCAAGTGGGGGACTTGGTCTTAAGGAAAGTAGAAGCCACCAAGCATGTGGGGAAATTAAAGCCAAATTGGGAAGGACCATACAGGGTGGAAAAAGCAAGTGCAAAAGGATACTATTATTTACAAGAATTGGGAGGAAGGACATTGTCACGTCCTTGGAACGTCAAGAATTTGAGAAGGTTTTACAGTTAGAAGAGTTATTAGATCAACAGGCTGAAGGGCAAAATAGGACCGTAGTTTCAATGCTTTATTTACTTATTCTTCTACAAATTACGAGTCTCAATGCAAGAACTCCAATTATAATACTTAGCACTGAACTACGGGGACTTGATTCCTAGCCACCTATACATGGCGGGATACGTAGGCAACTCGGAAGTTCGTCGAGCTCAGTCCCAAAACTTATAAAATTTCATATTTTATTTAAGTATTGGTTGTTTGTCTACGCTATATTAACATTCTTATCAACACAAGTGTTAACACACAGTCCGTAAGTCGAGCACTGTGCCTCGCAGACAACTCATAAGACGAGCATTGCGCCTCGCAGACGTTCAGTAGGTTGAGCATGGTGCCTCACTGCCTATCCGTAAGACGAGCATTGTGCCTCGCGACATATTTCATAAGACGAGCGTTATGCCTCGCATTTTGTCCGTAAGCCGAGCACTATGCCTCGCAGACAGTCCGTAAGTCGAGCACTGTGCCTCGCAGACAATTCATAAGACGAGCATTGTGCCTCGCAGACGTTCAGTAGGTTGAGCATGGTGCCTCACTGCCTATCCGTAAGACGAGCATTGTGCCTTGCAACATATTTCATAAGACGAGCGTTACGCCTCGCAATTTGTCCGTAAGCCGAGCGTATGCCTCGCAGACAGTCCGTAAGTCGAGCACTGTGTCTCGCAGACCACTCATGAATTAAGCAGTATGTCCCGCGGAATCAAAAGTAAGACGAGCATTGTGTCTCACAATCTCCTCAAAAGATGATCAATTGAGAAGGTGTATGGACAAAATCATCATAAAGACACAATGTTAAAACCAAAGGTTGACTACAAAAAATGCGACCAAACTTGGCATTAGAAACAAAGGAACACAAAGACATTACCAAAAAGTTAAACATCTATTTAAGCAAAGAGTAAGCACAAGCAATGGCGCAATAGCAACAAAAATATACTAAACAAATATCAAAGTCATAAAGCATAAAATGTTAGAATCTACAAGAAAAAGATAGTGGCACGCAGGCCTAAAAAAGTCAAAACACTAGCTTAACAACTATTCGACTACTTCTTCAGACGAAGGCCAACCGACTTCAATGCGTCTCGACTCTGCCGAGCAATATCCTCCAACGACTCATTCAGTGGGGATGTATCATCTTCGGGACGAACCCGGACCAGAGCAGAAGCAGGCTCGGAGACAGCAGCGGCATTAGGATCGGCTCCAGGATCAGGAGATGGCGCAGAAACCGTCACAAGGCCAGCAGTAGCAAGAGGAACTCCCAAGGGCACATCAACAGGATCTGCGGGAGCCAGAAGCTCTCCCTCCTCGGGAACCTCATTCGAAGAAACCTGCACAAGAGGAACTTCGGAAGTAGAGGCGACAGTAGCACCACGGGAAGCAGCATCCTTCTTAGCTCTAGCTCTCGCCTGCGCTCGTAGGTGATCGCGGAGCCAGACAAATCTCATTCGCAGGACGCGCTGAAATGTCTCGGAGGCATCTACACTCTCAGTCTCTGAACCATCCTCGTCGTCTGAGTCTTGCACTCCATCGGCCAGTCGATCAAGGATATCAAAGTCTTCCTTCTTGCGATCAGGAGCGAACCCACCCTTGCGCTCCACATCATCCAAGGCATAGTCATATCCCTTTGAAAGATCGAACCCGCCTCGTACAGTACAAATGGTTCCCCAGGCAGCAGAGCGGAAGAATTCAGCAACCGCGGCAACTTTATCATCTGCTGATAAACCCTGCAACACGACAAAGAGCAAGAAAACTTGAATAAGACAGATACGTACTAAAATTATGATTAAAGGGAAATAAGCCAAAGAAGCAAAAGAGAACCTCAGACTTAGCCCGATCATAACCAATCTGCTCTGAGTTCGCTGCTCGCGTCAGTGCCGCATCGCGCTCCTTCTCCACAGCCTTCAAACGAGCAGTAACAGCAGTGAGCTCTCCCTTGGTGCGGATTTCTTTCATCCCTAAGTCATCCTTGGCACGCTGAAGCTTGTCGAAATCCTTGGACAACGCCTTCAGCTTGGCCTCACTCGCAGCATGAGCCTCCTTGGACTTCTTCAATTCTGCCTTTGCCAATCGAAGCTCCTCTACGACACACTTCATAGTAGTCTCCACCTCACGAGTCTTCTTTTTGGCCTGCTCTTCCAAAATCTGAGCCTGAGCTGCGGTTGACTTGTAATGTTCCAGACGGGAGTTGTACTCAGCTCGAGCATCGTTAAAGATGTCAAAATTCTCCCGCATGGTCTGCATGTTTATCATCGCCTGAAAAATCAAAAGAAAAAGTCAAAATACATATTTCAAAAGAATACAGGAAGTTAGTAAAGGAAAAAATACAAAAATCACTTACCGTGGAGAAAGCAAGAGCTGTGCGGCTACACAAGCCTTCTGGACCAACCTCTTCGAAATACTTCTGCCTATCAAAAGAAGAAAGGAAGCCCTCACAAGCACGCATGGCGGCAGTATCAGTCAGCGTATAGGAGCCAACATCCATAGTAGCGTGAGGTATCTCTTCGACATTGATATCTAAATCATCAGCAGTATATCGGTTAGAATTATCATGAGCAGGGCGCTTTTCACGGCGACGATCATCCGAAGGAGCAGGGCGTTTGCGTGCGTTTGGATCAGGACCAGCAAGATTGCCCTCACGCACCGCTCTAACAACTGCAGGATTGCGTTCCCGACCGCTCGGAGTAGTCAAAGGAGTAGAAGCCTGCTGTGAGGAGCCACCAGTGGTATTACTTCTAGAACTCCTAGGAGGAACCACGGATGCAGGAGCACTAGGTAACGAGGAACCCGCAGGAGCAGCAGTAGTATCAGGGCCAGTCGGGGCAACAGCAGGAGTAGGCTCTGGAACTCCAGTATCGGCAGGATCACTACCGGATGCTAGATCCTCAAAAACCTCCCGCATAGCAGCAAGCTTACGCTTGGATTTGCTGATAACCATCTTTTCTGCAAGAAGCAAATAACAAAGATAAGTATAATATTACGTAGAATTAGAGTAGTTTGGTAAAAAGACAAGCAGGAATGAAAACAAATATACCAAAATCAACTGTTCCATTATACGGAACGACGGAGTACCCCCCAGCACGAAGAATGGAGTTCTTTGTCAGGGACGATGCATCAAACTTATGACTCCTCAACATAAGTATGTCATCAGAAGACAAAGAGGCAGGAGGACACCGGGGAGCTCGAGCTCCGTCCGTCCAGTCTCGCCTAAAGTTGAACTCTCCAGGCGTGGACTCCTTAATATAAAACCACTGATTCTTCCATTCTTTTCCGAAACTAGACTGAAGACCAGTAAGGAAACTATTGTTTTTCCTAGCAGTCAGGAAATAAAAACCCGCATCTTCACCAGTCGTTCGAAATTTGCTAAGGAACATTTGGAAGAAAGAATCAGCAGTACAGGGCAACTTGTATACCCTCATCAAAATGATGAATGCATGGATAATACAGTAGGTATTGGGAGTAAAATGGGATGGACAAGAAGGCAAACGAAGCAGAATTTGTCGAACTACGTCATGGAGCGGAAATCTAAGCCCACAAGACAGGAAATTGTGAAAAATGGTCAAACAACCAGGAGGCAGAGCATCTAATCGATCTTCAGGGCCAGGAAAGATAATATCATACGTATCAGGTACATCAAACATAGACCTATAGTATGAAGCTCCATGGGTATTCATGGGACGAATACCCGCAAAGTTTAAAAGGTTATACATAGGAGAGGGAGCATCTAGGTTTATACCCTCTTCAGCTAATTCCTGAATAGTTTCATCTACAATACTACTATTCACCTCTAAGGGAACAGGAACGTTTGGTACAACATCTACGGTGGTCGGTTCAAAAATGTTAGTCAGAAATTCATCCTCAGAATTATCTACAATATTTACTTCTTTATCAGAACCTTGGGCATTGGACGAGGAAGAATCACTATCAGACCCCCCACTACCCGATGACGACTCAGACCCAGAGCCTGATGTCTCGACAACATCAGGAACACCTAAAGAACTATTGGTTTCCATATCTGACTCAGAAGTCATTATAATACTAAGTAGGAATAAGTTAGTGATTACCGATTCTAGGGTTTAAGTCAATGACTCGCTCAAATTCAGGATCACGCCTCTCGTAGGACCTTTCTGCTGGAACAAATATTCTGGGGGCACCCGGAACGGGAATTCTAGCAGGACGCGAAGGTCGGAATAAACGTGGTGGACTGGTCCTGTGAGTTGGGAAACGCTCACGATCGGCAGTGGCACGTGTGGATTGTGAATGGCGTTCGAAGGATGAAGGTGGTTCGCGGCGAGAGCGATGTTGGTTTGAACGAGCCGTCGTAAAAAATCTGCATGCAAGATCATTCAACGACTTAGTTTGCAAAAGTTTGAAAATTTTCAGAAAAATTATCAAGTCTAAATAGCTCGAATACAAGGTAATCAATTTAGGGTAATAAGTCGAAAATGCGCCTACAGCAATAAGTCGAAGATAAACAAAATAGAGGGTGTTTTCGACTTATCGAGTTATCTCTATTATAGCTCGATTACAAACATTTTTGACATGGAAATAAGTCGAAAGTAAATCTTGACGAGCGTTGTTCGACTTATCGTGGAATTATCGAGTTATTTCACTTATCAAAAATTTCAAACGATGCTTCGACCTATCGAGTTATCTATTATAGCTCGATTACAAACACTTTTCGACATAGAAAATAAGTCGAAAAGTAAATCTTGACGAGCGTTGTTCGACTTATCGTAGAGTTATCGAGGTATTTCATATATCTTACAAGTTATTTATGAATTATCGAGTTATTATTCAATGTAATCGGGTTATCGGCCTACTTCGAGCTATATCTTTGTGAAATCGAGTTATTTATGGTATTTTCCAGTTATTTTGAACTTCTACGTGTATTCGAGCTATTGCTGTTCGAGTTATTTTAAGAGCTCGAGTTGTTTTCGCGAATTCTGATGATGCGATGACTCAGTACGGCGGGTATTTATAGAAGCGAGCGGCGGTAGAATTACCAGTATACCCTCACCTCGAGCTATAGCTCATTCGAGCTATAGTTTATTCGACCTATTTTTTCAGAGGACAAATTTTTCGAGCTATAAGCTCATTCGACTTATTTTTCAGAGGACAAATTTTTCGAGCTATAGTTTATTTGACTTATTTTTCAGACGACAGACATTCCGAAACTTTTTCTCAAAAGATTGGGGTTTCACGGTTTTACGGGTTCATGAGCCCGTCTCGTTGCACGATTACCGGGATTCTTCCACTGTTTTAGTTTGAAAGACCAATGTTTTCACACATTACTCTTCCAAACTGGGGGACTCCATGATGTGTCAAATCTCGGTGTCGTCATATCTTAAAAATTCGGTATCATGTGTACGGCATTATTTCGGAATATTACGCCACGACAACACCATTAATTTTTAATGCAAAATTGCAATTTAAGGCAAAACTCAAAATTAGGCCATTTAGGCCCAATTTCGAGTTATTTGGGGCCCAATTCGAATTTCACAAGCCCAATTCGAGTTGTTCCAGGCCCAACTCGAGCTGTTTCTAGTTCATTCGAGTTATTTCTTTGCAGGTAATTCGAGTTATTTCTTTACAGGTCATTCGAGTTATTTCTATGAAGGTCATTCGAGTTATTTATTGGGGGCTATTCGAGTTATTTGAATGGAAGTCATTCGAGTTATTTCTAGGAATCCTAGTTTGACTTATTCAACTTATAATCCTACTTGGAGTGCACTTCTAGCTAAAGAAGGATTCTTATGCCTATATAAAGGGATCCTATTACTCATTCTAAGGGACGTTTTACATTATTCCAAGCTCTAAGTTCGAGTTATATAAGTCGACCTCGACCTATTCCTCTAGCTCATTCGAGTTGTTCGACAATAGCTCGAGTTCGACCTATTTCGGCTTGTATTCGAGTTGTTTTGTCCTGTTTCATTCGACTTGTTTGATTCAGTTCATTCGACTTGTTTGGCCTTCTCATTCGACTTATTGCTTTCTTCTCATTCGAGTTATTTCTTACTGCATATTCGACCTATTCTAGCCAGTTTATTCGACTTGTTGCCTTGTTCAACAAGATCTCATATTCCGACCCGTCTGACTTGAGCGTCGGAGTGCCTTCGCCGGAGAAGGCACCGGCTTAGTTCACGTTTGGTGTTGAGTGCAGGTTCCGAACTCAAAAGCTGCTTGAGCATCCAGCAGGAACTGAAGCAGTCTAACGTGGAGTGTTGGAGAGTGGACACGTATCCAGACGAAAATACCCCACATCAATAAATAATAGCAAAAAATTAGGACATACACAATCTCTATTTTTATGATATGTTCTTTATATATATATATAGTTTTATTGAACTTCATTTACAAAATTTAGCTACAATTGTGTTATTTTAATGTCACTTTTATTAAAAAAAAAAAAATTGTATATATATGCTTCTTAAGGTGCTCGTGTTTATAAAGACAACTTATTTTTGAAAGCAGTTAAAAATAGCGATAATAAAAGTGTTGGTATGTGTAAAAAAAAATCACGTGATCCCGCCTGTCCTAAGCCAAATTTCTGGCTCCGCCCCTGGATAAGAGCTAAATATATCTCCTCAGACAATGTGGCAATCGTTAAATAGAAGAAAATACGTACACACTGCAACATTTATGCAGTAGATAAAACATGGACATACAATGAATTTGATTTTGTATCCAATACCTAGTGGGAACTAATAATACGATGGATTATACTAATTTTCTCATCATGTGATCTAATATCTTGTTACACTTAAATCGTGTAAATTAATTTATATTCATTTGGTATAAATTAACCACTTCAAGATATGCTGGCAGCCTTAGCAGCTTCCTTCATTTCGAGCAAAGCATCTTCAAAACATTTCGCTAGAATTTTTGGGTCAGGGATTATTTCTTTGGCCACCAGGATTTGCATATCAGCCACACCTGCATAACTCACCATATGCATTGTGATCCCCTGCATATATAGGCAGCAAAAGAACAAACACCACGATTACTTTCCGCAAATCCAATATTGTAAAACTCAGGCTAAATCTTCTGCGTCAAATAAAGGTCACTAAATCTATCATCCTTAAATTGATGGTCACGTGTATTGTGTAATAGAAGCAATTCCGTCATAGAATAAACTTTTGATGTAACTATCCTTTCAGTATATGTAATGGAAATCCAATATGTAGTAGCACAACATGTTGTAACAGAAGATCTTGACCTACTACAAGAAACTAAAAAGAAGAAGAGAGAACTTACATGAGGTAGGCTGCTTGAACTTACGCGAATGTGCTTCACGGGGTTCCCCGTCATTGTGATCTTCTCTTGAGGGCCGATAATGTTTGAGATAGTAAATGTCGTGTTGCAGCAAATACGGTAATTGAGCACCGTGGCTAGCTGCAGACCGAGATTCACGAATCGAGCTTATAAAATGAAAACACAGTATTAATCGTGACACTGGATATCTATTTTTTATACCTTTGGCCCGAAAAGAGACATGATCAAGTCACCAATTTTGTAAGAGCAGGGGGCCTCAAGCGAGAGCTTTTTCTTGTCGATCATGGCTTTTGCTCGCTTCACAAACTGGATCGGATCTGGTCCGGCTTTATGGTAATAAACGGGCAATAGAAGCATTCCAAACTTGTTGCCCCAATTTGTTCCCGTCTTGCTATTAATCAGCTTTGATAAATCCTGAAAATAAAACAAAAGGCATGAGCTCATTTCAATTCAAGCCAGAGAAGATAAACTCGGTGAAATAAATGAATTCTTTTAGGTCAGAAAGGAATTAAAGAAACACTTGTTAATAAACCTGCAGTCCTGGTTGAGGTCTCAAATTCACCATGGCGAGGCCTGTGAGTTGAAGTCCCTCAGGCAAAGCTAGAGCCAAAACAAAAAACGCATTCGTTCAAGTTAATAAACATGCATTTAGCTAAACTGTGATGTAAATTGGTCATCTACCATGAACAGAAAATTACCTCGGGTTTTACCTTCAGCTGATCTGATATCCAAGTACCTCGAAAAGCCGCTTGAGATTATACCAAAAAGAACATCATTAATGGTCTGCACGTTTCAATGGACCATGTATATATATATCAGCACATTTCCGAGGCCATTCTAATGGACCACGTCTATAGATCAGCACATTCGACCAAGCATTTTAATGGACCATGTAAATACTTAAGCAAATTTGCAGCTCTATAGGACCAATTGAATATCGAAACCAAACATTTTTTCTCAATTTAACCATGCAGCAACCAAAAACTGAAGACATTAAATAGTTTTTGCAGCCGACTCTTATGTGATATGGTAAAAAGACAATTAACCAAACTTTAAGAGAGAAGTAATTTACACAATCACTCAATATGATGGCTACTTGAGACTTCTGGATTGTCTTTTTATCGGTAAAAAAACAATTACACTTTTATGGTTAGTTTTTCAAGTGTACATTGTGGTTATTAGCAGCAACGCATCAATACAAGGTTGACATTTTTGAGAGTGTAGCTTCGTCTTTATAGTCAAAATATACGAGGAAATCAGGAGAGGAACGACAGTCTATTTTTCCAAAATTATATGAAAGAGCGGGTTGTTTTATACTTGTTTTTAATGGAGAGTAATGTGCCTAATAGTTATAATGCGCAGGCTTTTTTTTCGTTACAATGGAAGGGGGAAACACGGAAAAGAAGAAACACTACTCCGTGATGGTACGGTAACTAACACCACCAACAATATCAAACAGAATATAATGAGCAAGATGTTCAGGGGCAACTCGAAAAGCTGGATGCCGTAGGGCTATTGCAGCTAAGGGTGAAACGAAGCTAATTAACGCTAAATAATATTCTTACACGATATTTAAATAGACTTGAGCGACGATCCTTTTAACTTGAGAATTAATAATTACATCAAGTGACCACGAAAATCAACAAACATGAATATGTTCGCTCGTAAAGACAAGTGAGCAATTGGGACACGATACGTTATCCACAAAAACAAGATAGAATGCACCATAATTCTTTTTCAAGATGGTGACATGGAGTGTGCTATAATGACAAGAGAGTAGATGGTTCCATAGAATGGTCCCTATTACAACTTAATATAAGCTTGAAGTCTTGAATACGATATTGATCAACTTTCTAGACATTAATGTCATTAAATTACATGCCATTACTTTGCGTCTCATATTTTAGGGTAAATTGCTTCAAACCCCCCAACCTATACTCCTTTTTACAAGTTACCACATAACCTTTATTTTTGTGCAACTAACCCCCCAACCTATTGAAAAATGTGCGAACTGCCCCCTGAAGCCAAATCCAACGGATATAAATGTAGAAACGTGCCCAAATTCAACGGTTGGATTTAGGTTCAGGGGCAGTTCGCACATTTTTCAATAGGTTGGGAGGTTAGTTGTAAAAAATAATAGGTTGAATGGCAATTTGTAAAAGAGTGTATAGGTTGGGAGTTTAATGGGATTTACCCCATATTTTATGTATCAAAACTATAGGATTTATGACATGGGTAAAAATTGAAAGGGTAAAAGGTAAATGCTTATTTTACTAACCACTTCAAATCACATTATATGTTATATTATATCCATGTGAAGTAACCTAGTGGTGAGTAACTAATACACCATTTTGGTGCCAAAAAATTATACCAGAAAGGACAAAATTTAATCCTAATATATACCCTGCAAATTACATCATAGTATCATTTTAGCGAATTATAAAAAACTAAGACGAAGATATTTTGCATCTTTCAATGAATTATTGTGCGATTTTCAAAAAAAGATAAACGATTTAAACATAATGTCATATGTCATGCATGCATGAGTTAACTCCTAAAATAGATCTTCATGCAAGGAATGTAAACATTCACAAGCCAAACAGTCCTTAGTTTAGAAGGATTGTCTTTTCTTTGTTGGTAAAATAAAATGTCTAGTCCTATGAATACGAATTTGGATGCATATTGTACCACAAATAACACGGAATGAACATAGAACTTTTGTCTTTTTCCTTTTCCGTTTTCAGAATAAGATTAACCACACATTCCGAAGTATATGATACAAGACATGCATAGCATATAAAATAAGAATCTTACATATATATACACTCCATGAGTTTGGTCAATTACGGACGAAATACCTATTGTCGAAAGAAATCAAAAAGCCCAATTGAAGTTTTAATAATTCAAGAAACTTAATTAATTGAAACCCCCTACCTTGACCTCTATTAATTGAAACTTTAAGAATGAGCAGCTGAAAATATTCTAATATTAGACGAAACTTAAGGCGTGTAACGAAATTATCCGGACAAATTCAGGGTCTAAGTTCTTACCAACACTTAAACACTAAGGCACCAAACTGCCACGTGCGTGAAAAACTCTTTTTCTAAGACTATAATTATTACATTAATTTAGTGCAAGTAGCCAATAGTCAAAGCAAAAATCTAATGGTTCTGATTTAAATTGCACGTTAAAACCCAAAAGTCAAGAAAACGTACCGCGTCAGCGACCGCACCCTTGACTATCTTCATGTCCTCCAACCGGAACCTAGCCGTAGCCAACCGCCGCGGCCATAGCTCCACTCCATCGCCGCCGGTCAATACGGTCTTCTTGTCCCTCTTCCACAATGCCCTCAAAGAAAACTCCAACACATAAACTATAGTATACAAAATCACCTACAAAACATTACCACTTGCGTTAGTCTAAGCCGCGAAATAATCAATGAATATTGTTAGATACAACTATACAATAAATTAATACAATCAAGTCGATTATTTTGTAATTACTATATAGTCGAGATCCTATCTTAAGATTTAAAAAACATAATATAACTTATAACTACAAATATTTTATACAATAAAATAGTACAATTAATTCGATTTTTTGTGTAACTTATCTTTATAATTTAAAAACATAATATAATATTATAGCTTCAAAAATTATATACAATAAAATCGTGCAACTCATTCAATTAGTTGTGCAATTACTTAGTCATATCCTATCTTATATTTAGTAATTTTATGTTTAGTAGACATAGTACAATTTTAAAACTTAAAAATACCATGCATAAATTCAACATTTAATTGTACTAAGTCATCGTCCATAATTAAATAGAACAAATAGTTTTCGAAGTAAAACAAAACACAACTTTTAACTAGAAAAAGATCACCTTCAAAATCGTGGACACACTCCACCTCCTCCTCCTCGGTCCCTCCGAAGATTTTCCGACACCGCCAAGAGTCGGTGGCATCTCGGGGTCATCGACTCTCCGGCACAAAGAAAGCATCATCGACATCAACGAAATGCCGTCACCGAGCGCGTGGTGCAGGCGGCAGACGGCGGTGTTGTGGGCCATGAGTAGGTGAACTTCCCACAAGGGTTTGTCGGTCGGAAGAGGCGTCGACACCGAGAGATCGGCTATGTAAGAGTTCACGGCGTCTTCGTCGGAGAGACACGTGTCGTCACCGGAGACGGGTTTGTTGATGACGATGATGTGGCGGTCGAGGTCGACTTGGGTTCTGCGCCAGTACTCGCGGCCGCAGGAGTCTCTTACCATGAGGCTGCAGAATCTTGGGTGTTTGACCATGATTGAGTTCTGGATTTCTGATCGGACGGCTGAGATGTCGAGTGGGTTCTCGCCGGCGATGGCGCAGTTGATGACTTGTTCCATGGTGGGCTGAACGAACATGCGGCCGGCGGGCGTTAGGGGCTGGTCGGCGTCGGCCATTTTGTGGGGTCAATGTTTGAATGAATTATGTTTTTTGGGGCAGAGGGAAAAGTTGACAGGAAAATCGTGATGGACATTTATTTATTATTTATAACAATAAAATTGTACTTGCTTCATAGTCCACACACATGGAATTTGAGAGGGACATTTGAGCTAAAACAAATAAATTGATGCGTTCTAATACTATGAGTTTTGTAGCATCTTTAAATTTGTCCTTAATGTTTTCGTTTAAATTCAGATTTTGTATGCTTAACTGCTTAATTATTCATTATCGAGTATATTTTTTTTATCCATTTGTTGACTTATAAATAGACAAATGTCATACCAACGGAAATTTAATTTTACAATGGGTTGAACCATGTGCATGTTTTGCCCACTTTTAAAAAGACATATGAAAGAGGGGGCGAGTTGAAAGGTTTTCTATAACCCCGGACCAAGAATTGAAAATGAATGAACAAGTTGTGGAAAGTGTAGAATAATATATTGGATTACTCGAGTGTAGCACGAAATCGTGGATGTCGAATTGACTACTTTGCCATTAGTTATGTTCTGAACACAACTTAAAAATGTGTAACAGATTCTCCAGTTATATATGGAACAAATCTTATTCGATTGGGATGGTGTAAGTTTGTCAAATGCTCGACAAGCCGCTATCCTTTCACTATATCCTTGTTTGTATCTCAAATTGTTAATCATGGTAATATGCGTTTTTTCAACTAAATAATATACATGAAAGGAAGTAACCATGCCGAAAATTGATCTAAAAAAGTGGCCATTGCCAAGTCACCTAATACAAACTTAACAACATTATCACAACCTCAAAAATTATAGAAGTTAGGGGAATAGAAAATAACCACTCTATCCAAAATGTTTAAAATTCAAAAACATGAGTCACGTGCCAATTCAATTTGATGGTCCATGTCAATGTCCAAAATTCAACAACATCGCCCAGAACATGTTTATGGAGTAATGAGTATATATACTCAAATAGTAAGGCATCAATTTTTACAATATGTAAAAGTCCGATTAATTAATTTTTACTCCATATTATGAACACCCAATCAAATTTACCAAGAACGAGCTAACGAGTACAAGGAGGCGGCTGACCGCACTTCTCTAAATGAGAGGCCATGCTTATAAAAGCGAGAATGATATAAATTATTCTCACATAGGAAATCTAACAACATGAAATAACTAATTAATACTTCTACTTAGGTAATTATAGATCTTTAGGTCTAATACTTTACGTTTTAAGCAGTAGTTGCGATACTTAGTCTAGACAGATAAGTAAGACAGGTATAAAAGACAGTAAAGTAAGACAGCAGATTTTAACGTGGTTCGGACTATGTCCTACATCCACGAGGCTTTCGCCTGAATCAAACTTCTTTCAACGGACAAAAATTATTACACCAACTGGTTTTACTCTAACACCGAATCCCTCAAATGTTGATACCACCGGAACCTTTTTCGCGTCTACTCCGTTTGACCCGTAAGATCAAAACTCCCGTATCGATCTTCTTATGAGAAAGCTTCCAAGCGAACTGCACGTACGTATAGATCCCTCTAACTGGCGCAATCCTTTCCCATTGAACTCCCTTCAACTCTCGTCGGCTTCTCACGTTCTTGATGTAATTCAAGAGAGCGAAAACTAAGAAATCAAAATAAAAGAGAACACCTAAAGATATATATTCTGTTACACGAGTGTTATACATTGATTCCTAGGATTTCTACTATTTATAGGATAGCTCTCCTGAAAGATCTCCTTGAATCTCGGCCAGTCTCCATATCCAGTCGAGACAGGATCTTTCCAAATATATTCGAATCTTTCCATGATAAGGCGATTCTTCCTTTTGATAATAAGCCTTTGTTTCCGTTTGATAAGATCTTCATGATCTTCGTATTTCCTGCACACCAAAGACAAAGAAGAACTCCACAAGGAATAGATTACTAAAGGATATAATAAAGAGTTTGATAAAGATCAACTTTCCATAAGATAAGATACTATAAGATCAAGTTAAATCTTTACAAGCTTACCTAAACATTCACTCGTCTAAAACTAGATAAATACCATATAATTAAGAGCGAATAATTAAGTAAATAAATCAAAGTAAATAAAACCGAATTTTCCTTTAAAATAATTTTGCAAACAAGGAAATAAAATCTAGTTGGACCTGGCAGTCCTGACTGTTCAATCGAGTTTGAAACGTGTCGGACTTGCGGTCCTAACAATCTCCTCCAATTGACTTGTTTGGCAAAAACACTTTTAAATCCCAAGGAAAATGTAGACATGCTGAAATAAAACAAGTTAGTAAGAGATAGGCACATAAATCAACTAACCAGTCTTGACAGCAATAAAAACATGTTGCAATAGCGGTGCAACACTCCGCAAAACAACTTAATAAAATAAGCAATTAAGCGGTAAAATAAAACAAACTAAAAAAAAAAAAAGATAAAATGGCAGCAGCCAAGAGGATCTCCCCCATTCTTCAAAATCTCCCACATTCTACATATTCTGTTTACTCCCCCATTTTGCCAGAACTAGTCAAGGCTTAGCCGCTAATTGGGCAAGGGACTGGTTCATGGACTCCAACAAGTTAATGATCTGGGCAAGTTGCGACTGTATGATGTCGAGACTGCTCTGGGGAATAGAAGGTCCAGCTTCGTTATCCCAGGCAGTTGGGACAGGTCGCCGGATCGGAGAACCGAGAAGAGCTCGAACAAGGTGACTCGGGGCATGATAAGGCTTAGGGCGGCTCGTCATCTTATCTTTCTTGACCCGGATATCCATTTGAGATGTGAGCGTGCGGTAGATCAAGGATGGATAGCCTAAGGTCATTTTTATCTTTGGATCGAATGCTTCGAGTTGGATGTGCTCAAAGACCAGTTTCCCAAGATTAATGAGAGCATTCGAACCAATACGGAATAAAACTGAAGCAGTTAAAGGATTTACAGTAGATGTATGAGACATAGGGTACCAATTCCTTACCATAATTCCGTAGATCAAACCATACCACGGAGAAAGTGAACCGCGCTGTAGATTTCCGTTCTTAGGCCACTTCATGGGTTGGCCGGTGATGGTTGATGCAACTACGTCCAGATCGTCTTCCAGTTCCAGCTCGGAGTCGCGACCGGTTTGCACATCAGGAGACCCCAACTGCATGTTCAGGATTTGAGGACTGATCTTGAAGATGAACTTCCTCACATACACTGAATGTTCCTTGGCAGAGCCTGGAATGCCTAGTTGAGTATCCAGATTGGCGTAAAACTCATGCACAATCTGGGTGACAAACGGTTGCACCCTGCGAGTGGATTCAAGAAACCCTCTCCCTTCCAAAAACTCAATAACCCCCGTACCCTCATAAGAATCATCATGAAGTTGGACTTCATGAACAAGAATGCGGCCAGTAAGAGGAGTATACCTGAGCTTGACATGAGCGGTGTAAAACCTTTTGGACATTGCCTTCTTCACCCTGAAAGGCTCATCGGACGGTAAGACATGGGGAGGGACGGCGTAACCTCCTTCAGCTTCTTCTTCAGTCTGGGCGTGACTGTCTTCCTCAGAGGCCGACCGACCGCCGGACTGGTTGTCCTGATCAGACAAGGACTGAGCTGGTCGTTTCTGCTGTTTGCGGACAGGGCTAGAATCTGAGTCAGAGACCTCGATTGGAGCAAAGTCCGAGGCAACAACAGCGGATCGGGGACGTTTGGGAATAGGAGTCTTGGTACGTGTCCCGACTCGGCTCGCGACACCCTCTGCAACAGGTTTGGACTTTTGGCAAGCAGATGGAGTACGCTTTGGAGGTTGAGCCTTCTGCTTTCCTTTGGCCGCGACGGTGTGGCGGCGAGAGGATGCAGGAACAGGTGCTGGTGATGGCGAAGCGTCTTCCGGCAGTGGAACAGAGTGAGAGTCATCTAAAGGATGAGAGAACTCTCGTGCCTGAGGAGAAGCGGCACGGGGTGGTGACTCTGTTGCCGGTGGTGTGGTGTCTTGCGGCGGTGGTGGCGCATCGGAAGATGGCGGTGGAACATAGTCCGCCGGAATTCTGAATGAGAGCAGCGTCGGTTGCAAGAGTTGGGACAACTCGTTGCCCGTGGAGGATGCACTATCATGGTCGACTGGTGGGGTCGACTGAGATGGTTCTCCTGTTGACTTAGTTTTCACCATGTTAAAGATTTTCTTGAGAAACGTAGGTGAGAAAGAAGAGATAAACTAAATCACACACCAAAAATAAACACAAGAGAGAGAGGTAGAAGGATTGCGTGAGATATGATAAAAAGAAAGACATATAACTAGATGAAATCAAATCAATGTCATATCTTCCATAATCATTATCCACAACTTCCCATAAGTGATAGGACTCTTACCAAGACTAATCAAGGAAAGACTCCAACAATGACACTCACTCAATCTCTTAAAAACCCGGCAAAACATAGGCGGGAAACAAATCATGCCGAAATTAAACACATCGCGTTTTTAAAGACAAAAAAAAACACATGTTTAATAAAAAATAAAACAAATTAAAAAACACAAATTAAAAGAAACAAACAGAAAGTAACTCAGCAAATTAGTCACATAACTTACCGAGGACCGATTCAACTGGTGTAAGTGGATGTCGAGACATCCTGTCATGACAGACTATAAGACTGAGTATAAAACATGTTGAGACTGAAGCATACTCATGAACCAGATGAATACATTAAAATGTGTATGTGTGAATTCTCATATGATAAACAGATGAAATGGAAGAGAATTTGAAAGGGGCAAAAATCGTTTTGCAAGATATCTCTTTTCAAACAATACAATTGCACCTTGTACACACACAATGAGCCTTTTGCATAGAGGTAGCTTTCGTACACAACTTTATATAGAATATGGTAGCTCTTTTCAATTTTGTGATGACCGTGAGATATGAATTGAATGTTTTCACACATATTCATTGAGTTTAGGCAGCTTTTTCCTCCATATTTTTTCTTTTGAAGCACTTATTCTTTTGGCTCATGCTCTCTTTGTTCTTTTTTTTTCATAACTCTTTTGTACACTCATACTTTTCTTTTCAAGCTCAATACTTCTATTTTTGATGTGATGAGGTAGCAAAAGTGGACAATGTCCATGTCAAAGAGATTATAAAAACAAATTAAAACCAAAAATTGCCCGTTGCAAAATCCTTCGATTTCACTGATTTAACTGAGGGAAAGATGTGCACTGTGTATCAATGCAGTTCTAAGTATGCTCCAGAACCGGCTGTCCAACAGGTCTGCAAGTAAGTCATGACAGTTAGTTCAACAAATAAAAACATCTTAGTTAAATCGGACACGCGACCAACGCTTAGTGGAGACAAATGCTGAGAGACTTTCTGAGGGTCTCAAAGCTTTGTGAAATAATTTTCTTCATAAAAATAACAGCAGTTTGTCTTCCAGTCGCGACATGCTTAATGACAGCACATTCATTATCACCTAAATCACATATTAGATGGTGCCATATATTCGTGTGTTGTGTGCATAAGTGCTTAACATGATTATGAGCAATAATAACACAGTTGTGGTTACTAAAGACCTACACATCACTTTGCACAAAAACAAAATTCTTAAGCATGTGATCAACCCAACCAATATCAAGTAATATGACAAGATTATGCATAGTTAGGTAGAGATGACTTCCTGTTCCAAAAGTGGAGAAACTGAGGTCTATGAAGTTGCCTCTTGTCTCATTGACAACCCATGAGAAGTTGCCACAGGAATCATCGACTGTTCTGTAGTTTCAAGATCAAGGTCCTTGATAGGATATTGAACGCACTTGGATTGATCTATGACCAATCCGTTGGCTCCTTGACTGACCTGCGAATCATAAAAACAAATTAGTTCACTAACTAAAGGAGAAATAGGTCTGTTTGAAACAGAGTTTGTGAACTGTTCTGTAGGGAGTCGTGACTGCTTTAGAGTATAGCAATTTTCAGCAGTCCGATTTCCTGAAAAAACACAAAACCTTTGGTTATCAAACACATGACATTCATCTTGTGTAAACGTGACAACCAACTTTTGATCGCATAGCTGGCTTATGCTAATCAAATTCTGCTCAAGTCCATCAACATGGAACACATCGTTAAGTATAGGACACCCGTTAAGAATGAGTGTTCCTTTTGCAACCACTTGACCCTTTTTGCCATTTCCAAACTGAACTGTTCCACTTGGACCAGTAACATAATTAGTCAAAAGGTTTTTGTTCCCTATCATGTGATGTGAGCATGCACTGTCAAGATATCAACAATCATGTGAGGCGTTTTCAACAGATGAAAAATCAAAATGAATATTTTTATGATTAGAACATTTCACCCTTATGTGATTCGTTGGTTCAGAATCTTCATCGGAGTCATTTAACACTGTTTTGCGTGGAGTCTTCCGAGATGTCGTGACTCGTGGTCCAATAGGTTTCTTTTCTGTGCTCCTCGATGAGTTCTGTTTCAAGTAAGGACAGTGTGAACGAATATGTCCTTGACCACCACAATGATAACAGGCTCTGCTAGACTTGCGAGTCCGTCGTGACCACCAAACGGGACGGGCCTGTTCGTTGGACTGGACCTGCGATTAAAAACATGAGGCTGTGAGAACTTTAGATCACGTATTAAGCTATTATCATCTATATCAGATAAACTAGGAATCTCCCTGCTTAAACCGATCGGTGGGTGGTAGCCAAGACCAGCATGATTGGGACTAGAACTTTGATCAGATTCCTTGTCCAGACCAGTATGAATAGGACTAGTACTTTGATCAGATTCCTTGTCCTGGTTGTCCGTGACAACCTTATTGAGAACCTTAAGAACATCTTGGAAGTGTGATTCCAAATCCTCAAAAATGGTGATTGATTCTTTTATACTGTGCACATCAGTTTTGAGGCTCATGACTTGACATTTGAGATCAATGTTCTTGCGTATCTCTGAAAACAACAAATTTCGAATAAGTTTGATTTCCAAAAATGGATTAGGAGAATTTTTGTCCTCGGAATCATCGCTGTTTTCCTGATCAGTCAAGACAGATGGTAAGTCATGATCAATAAAACAAGAAAATGCAAAAAATGTTCTTTCTTCAGGTTCATCAATACAACAATCTAACTCGTCATCACTGCATATAGATGTCATCGTTTTAATCTCAGAAGCAGTTTCGGAGTCGTCCTGGTCAGTCGCGACAGGTGATGAGTCAGGTCGAATGACAGAGAAGAGTGCAATATTAGCTTTTTCTCCTGCCTCATCTTCACTTTCAGATGACTCTCCATCACTCCAGGTGCACACCATGGCTTTGTCTTTATTCTTCGGGAGAAGATTTGTAGAGTCAGTTTGAATGTGACCATAGCCTTGGCATTCCCTGCATTGAACACCTTTTCCTCTTCTTTTGTAGCTAAGATCATTAGCAGCGGAAGATTTTAATGAATTATCAGAGTTAGAAGGGAAAGTGTTCGTACCTTTGTTTTTCCACTTGGAAAACTTTCGGAGTCCTTTGGAGAGAAACGCGACAGATTTCTCGAACTCGTCTTTATCGTTACTTTGAGGTTTGTCTTTGATTTCAGCTTTAAGTGCAACACCTTTTGAAGTGACTCCATTCAAATTCTTTTTCAACTCGAAAGTTGAGAGGGCACCCATGAGCTCTTCGAGTGACAAGTTCTCCACGTCTCTTGCTTCTTCAATCGCCTCAATTTTCATATCGAATCTTGAGGGTAAAGTGCGAAGAGTTTTCTGAACAAGTTTGGACTCACTGTACTCGTCACCGAGGAGGAAGGCTTCATCTGCAATGTCTCTTAGTTTGGCATTGTATTGAGCAATTGTTTCATGATCCTCCATTTTGAGTTCCTCAAACCGTGTACCAAGGATTTGTCTTTTGGATCTTTTCACGGATGGGGTACCTTCATGGGCAACGCGGAGGGCGTTCCATGCATCTTTGGCCGATTCACACTTTGAGATCAGTTTGAACTGATTTAGGTCGACTCCATTTAAAATTGCATTGATTGCAATGGAGTTGTAGCTCGCGTCGAGATATTCTGCGTTTGACCAGTCGAGCTCCAGCTTCGGCTTTCCATCTTTATCTAGTGGTGGAGTCCATCCTTTGAGAATGCTTTTCCACGCTTTCTGATTTTCCCTTTTGATGAAAGCTGTCATGCGGACCTTCCAGTATGAATAGTTGAATTCATTTAAGAGTGGCGGCTTCGATAATGATGATCCCTCAACGTTTTGTGCCATCAAATCTGCAAGATCTAAAAAAAAACCAGAATCTCACCAATGTAAGTAGGTGATAGGCTCTTGATGCCAATTGATAGATCTTTAGGTCTAATACTTTACGTTTTAAGCAGTAGTTGCGATACCTAGTCTAGAGATAAGTAAGACAGGTATAAAAGACAGTAAAGTAAGACAGCAGATCTTAACGTGGTTCGGACTATGTCCTACATCCACGAGGCTTTCGCCTGAATCAAACTTCTTTCAACGGACAAAAGTTATTACACCAACTGGTTTTACTCTAACACCGAATCCCTCAAATGTTGATACCACCGGAACCTTTTTCGCGTCTACTCCGTTTGACCCGTAAGATCAAAATTCTCATATCGATCTTCTTATGAGAAAGCTTCCAAGCGAACTGCACGTACGTATGAATCCCTCTAACTGGCGCAATCCTTTCCCGTTGAACTCCCTTCAACTCTCGTCGGCTTCTCACGTTCTTGATGTAACTCAAGAGGGCGAAAACTAAGAAATCAAAATAAAAGAGAACACCTAAAGATATATATTCTGTTACACGAGTGTTCTACATTAATTCCTAGGATTTCTACTATTTATAGGATAACTCTCCTGAAAGATCTCCTTGAATCTCGGCCAGTCTCCATATCCAGTCGAGACATGATCTTTCCAAATATATCCGAATCTTTCCATGATAAGGCGATTATTCCTTTTGATAAGTCTTTGTTTCCGTTTGATAAGATCTTCATGATCTTCGTATTTCCTGCACACCAAAGACAAATAAGAACTCCACAAGGAATAGATTACTAAAGGATATAATAAAGAGTTTGATAAAGATCAACTTTCCATAAGATAAGATACTATAAGATCAAGTTAAATCTTTACAAACTTACCTAAACATTCACTCGTCTAAAACTAGATAAATACCATATAATTAAGAGCGAATAATTAAGTAAATAAATCAAAGTAAATAAACCGAATTTTTCTTTAAAATAATTTTGCAAACAAGGAAATAAAATCTAGTTGGACCTGGCAGTCCTGACTGTTCAATCGAGTTTGAAACGTGTCGGACTTGCGGTCCTAACAGGTAATCACTTTTAAGTTTTAATTAGTCAACTTCAATCGATCGAGCATCTTTTTGATACTTTCCCCTAGTCAACATAGCTACTTTAAAAGTGCCATATTGAGAAAATAGACTAATACTAGTCAATAGTTGCAGGTTTGGTAATATAGGTATATTATCCGATGGCTGTGTGTGAAGGTTCTAATAAACTAACACCTATTCAAAAGAAAGGATGTTTTGATTGGGCGCTTTTAGAAATTTATTAGTTGACAAATAAAGTATGCGAGAGGATTAATAAAGTTTCTTATATTTCAATTCAAAAGACGAACACCCATCTATTTCAAGCTTAAAAGAAAAAAACCACTAAAACTTTATTTGTGTTTTATAAAATTTAAAGACATATCGAAGAGTTTTAATTAAAAAGGTTCTAATATTTAAAGACTAGCAAGCCTACACACGCGGGACCGCGTGTAAGTTAGTTGTTGGTTTTAGAGTAATTAAATTATAATGTATTTTCCAATTTTCTGCTGGAAATAAATATAAAGTTATACATATCTAACATATTTTTCAAGTAGTCTTAATTGTTACTTGTAAATTTAAACGGTGAATTTTACTTTCATGTAAAGAACATTTTAATTTTAACGCATTTTTGTTGCATTGTTTATGATATTGATAGAAAATTCTTTTGGTTGTTTTTGTTTGTTTGTTGTGTGAAAAATGTAACATAAGGGTAAGGTAGTTAAGAGCCCATTAATTCAAAAATTTATGTCACACTCTTTAATTCAATCAACAGGATGTAATATTTATCAATAACAATATGCCGTTATAATTAGCTTGAACCTTAAAGATGTAAATGTAAATAAATGTTGCCAGTATTTTATCCTTATTATAGTTTATCCTTATGAATCCTTACGGTTTTTTTTTAGATTAAGATGTTTCATAAAAATGCTATGGTAAAACATATTTATGAGATCAAACTGCTATAAAATAGGAGTATAGATCAAATGAATATGCTATAAAATAGGAATTTTTATTGTGGAGTTATCTCAACAAATTATTGCTTTAAAGATATTATTTGTGTAGACAATCGGTTTTATATTTTGTCAAAGCTTTATCAAACGCCGTAGATTCTAAAAAGAAAAATGAGTTTAAAAACTGAAAAATTCTTCAAAATTCTAAAACTTTATTTAACTGTCCCAAGAACAAAATTAATTGCAATGAATGCAAAAGATATTAATTCGTATCTGGAATAACCATATAGAATACATAGGCAGGCGAAACTTCAAAATACACACAAAACTCTGGGATTGAATAACAAACAAAAAGTTAAAGTGTTATAGATTCAAAAGAAAAAGAATAACAAACTGAAAATTATTCAAAATTAAATGCAATTGAAACACATAAATTTTTAATAAAAATAACAGTAAATATATTAAATCATATCAAATGCCTAGTTCAGGCAATATATTCACATAATCAACAATGATTTCATGGGTAGAAGAACTACTGAGTTCATCTACATTTACAGTATATTGCGATGATCTAAAGTTGAAAAAAATCACAAAATGAATAACTGACTTAACCCAAAAATAATTGCATTCTGGGTAATAGAAGCCTTCCTTGTAATATGAACTCCATCTGTAAAAAATTAGAGGAGTAAGAAAGTTAGAAGCTAATCGCAAAAGAAGAAATAGAGTGAACAATAAATGAACTGAAACTTAAGATAGGAGGGAACTGCATAAGCACGATAACAAACATAGGGAGATTGCATAGTAAAAACTTGTGGTACAACAACAATAAATTGTTTATTCTTCAAATTGTTTTTTTTCTAATTATACCCCAATATTACAATTGTAAAAGAAAAAGGAAGATTCAGTAAATTATAAATTGCTATCCCTCCTCAATCTCATATATTCCCCATTGAACTGACCATTCTATGAAGGCTAAAAAACATAAAAACAGAAGAAATGAAACAAATTAAAATTCATATTACCTTTGGTGTAGGGTGACAGAGAAATGGAACCCATGTGTGTGTGAGTAAATGAACAAAAAGCTGATGGCATGTGAGAAAGAAATATAACGATGGAGTGAGAAGTTGAGAAAAATGTGGGAGTAATGGAGATAATTTGAGTCTAGTGGAGATCGTGGGCTGTGTGCAGTTTTTTAAAATTCCCTAAAATTACATGCATGTCCAGGCCTTATAATTTTGGTGAGTATTAGAAATAGGAGTATTTTAGGCAATCTAAAAGTTGGTGTCCAAACTGAAAATCTGTGAGGGTGAGAGCTTTGCTTTTATAATAGTAATAGATTTCACACATGTATCATATGCAAACTAATTTTGATCCATAATATATTAGTATATTACGCTATGCAATAACGATGAGAAGTTACGTACTCGGGTCAATTAGTCTTTCTTCTTCTAGTTTTTGACACGTGTTTGGTTTCACCATTTTGCGATATAATGTTACAATTTACAAATCAACCTAATACACTTCTCTGATCACATTTGTTATAAATCATAATCGCAATAACAATACGCGAGTTCAACACGTAAAAGGTTAGTTGTCGTCAGATCATGAAAACAACAATTGTTCAATGTCTAATTTAAGTTCATTGTACATTGATCAAATGAAGAAATACTTACTTAATTTCCCTTCCTGAACGTCGATTTAATTACAATTTTAAAAATTTAAACTAAATACAAAAACTATCTTTGAATTTGTACAAACATTAATATAATTCCATCTTCTAAAGTGTCACTAAATTATATTAAGAAACATGAAGAATTAGCAACAAATATTCATATGTTATAAATACGTAGAACTTTTATCTTCAAAAGGTAATAGATTTAATTATGCTTACAATAATAAATAATTACAGTTACACCCCTCCAGGTTTGAACTAATTACAAAACCTCCCATCGTGCGTGAATAAATACATTAATATCTCTTAGAATTAATTGAAAATACATTACATAACCTCCTTTGAGATTTGAATTCTGATGGACACCCCTTAAATTTTTAAAAAGCATCGCAGACAAGCTTCTTCTTTTTACACATTTTAGTTGTTCCAGGGGTGTCAATAAACTTTGTCCACATAGTAGGGGATGTCTTTGTAATTAGACCAAACTTCATGGGACGTAGGTGAAGTTATTCTGAAAATAAACTGCCTTTTTAGTTTTTTCTGGGTAATTTGAAAATAAATTGGCTTATAAAGATATACCATGCGATTTAATAAATACCAGCATAGAGGCCAACTGGTCCAGGTCAAAAAATTGTAAAAGCTCCAACGTGGGCTGTTCTCTACCAAATAATTCACCTATGACGTGCATCAATAGCACGCCGCCGCTGACCCAACCATGTCATAACTGAAAGTACCCCCCAAAAGTTAAAGGCTTAGAAAAAAAAAAGGCTTTGATTTGAAAATTATTTTAGTTAAAAATTAATTCATATCCTATTCCAATAAAAAAAGAAAAAAAGAAACAAGAGTCTTGGGCTTAGACTATAGTACACTTATTTTGTTATTCGGAAACTTCATCTAAACAATAATTTCATGAAAGTGACTTATAATTTTATAAAATAAAAAATTTTGTAGGCAAGATGTGAATGAATAATTATAAAAGAATAAATAAAATGATCTCCTTTCTTTCATTTTCTTGCCAGGCTGGCGCGTACACATTTTGTGCCCGGGGCGTACGGCCCAATTACAGAGGCGTACACCTTAACAACTTACGCGAGTTGTGTTAGCTCAATTTTGCCCCCCTTAATGCGCACTTTTTTAAACATTGAGTCGAAATACGATTTAACAACTTTACATGGACTCTTATATTCTTTTCTAGACACTCCCAACTTATAATAAAGTTTTTTTGTGAGCACGAATTTCTAACTTTAACTCATACTATAAGCTTCTGTTTTGAAAAAAAAAAAAGAAAAAAATTAACAAATTCAAACGCTACCTAAAATCCTAATTGCAAAATTCCCTTATCCAACTTGTCCCGTCCCCAAAAGCACAAGTACTCCAAACAAATCTTCACAGCCCAATTCATTTATTTAAGCTGGACCGTCAAATATGGCCCATCTCGAGAATCTTGAGGCCCTTTAACCAACCCAACCCAAAAGCCCCAAAGATACAAACTTAATAACTTCCACAGTCTCCGCCATAAAATCTCCCTCCAATTTCTAGGGTTTATCCTCCGCCGCAGAGAAGAGAGAGAAAAAAGCCATGGCGACGCCAACGGAGTCCGTCCAATGCTTCGGCCGCAAGAAAACCGCCGTCGCCGTCACTCACTGCAAGCGCGGCCGCGGTCTCATCAAAATCAACGGCGTTCCGATCGAGCTCGTGCAGCCGGAGATCCTCCGCTACAAGGCGTTCGAGCCGATCCTCCTCGTCGGACGACACCGTTTCGCCGGCGTCGATATGCGCATCCGCGTCAAAGGCGGCGGTCACACGTCGCAGATCTACGCCATTCGTCAGTCGATCGCAAAGGCTCTCGTCGCGTACTATCAGAAGTACGTTGACGAGCAGCAGAAGAAGGAGATTAAGGATATTCTCGTGAGGTACGATAGGACTCTGCTTGTTGCTGATCCGAGGCGATGTGAGCCGAAGAAGTTCGGTGGACGTGGTGCTCGCGCGAGGTTCCAGAAATCGTATCGTTGAGGTTTTCGTTGTTTTTTGTTTCGATGCTCTGTTATGATGAATTTGAATGTTTTGGTTAATTTGTTTTGTTTTCTGCTCAAGGATCGTGTTAGAGGATTTTGATATATTTATCGATACTCGATACATTTCTGCGCTACTTGTGCTGTTTATAGGGCTGAGTTCTATTGTCTTTCTACTTCTGCGCATTTATAGTTATAAGTAGCATTGTCTCGATTATGGTTGAGAGGCTGAATAGTTGGTATGCGAGTGTTTTCTTGTGCGGTATAGCGAGTTTTTTAGTAACAGTGCCGATGCCCGACCTTGAGTGGGCTAGAGAATGTCATATGGAATTCACTTATCTAGTAGTAAGACAGTATTGGATGCCATCTATTACTCATCAGTCGTTTAACGTATATGGTAGATTGTTAGAGGCAAGCAGGTTCTTTGTGATTAGTGAAGTCACGGAATTGAAGGGGCGGCTTTTCCATCTCAAAATACTTCCCCAGTAGCAGTTGCTTGTTAGTTTATAATCGAACTAATGTTGTTGAATGTGTCTTCATATTCCCTTTGACTGTGTTTTTTATATTCAGCCTGTTGGGGCAATGTGAGTCTATAATTAAGTTGTTGGCTTTTAAACTAGTTGCTGTTCCTCGCTCCACTCTAGTTTCTTGATAGTCAATCCTGCACTGGTCTTGTGAGCTTGGTGTTTTCATATTTTTTAAATGTTAGCTTGTTATTTCAGTTTGCTTGGTATTGCAATCTCGATTATATGCTTGTTTAGTTCGAACTCGCTTGTGTTGTGCAGCATATGTTGTGCATCTACTTAGCAATCTATGTTATGTTTGAGGTTCTTTCTTTTTGTTAAGACAATGTTACATTTTAAGGTAGATAGTTTGATTTCTTAATGCCTCATATTCATATATTGATTGCGCCAGATTCATAACATCGTCCTCCATTCGGTATGTCAATTGGCCTGCATTCCTCTGAATCTAAGAATATGTCAAAACATTTGAACTTGGAAATAGTACTATGTTTACCCTTCCGATCTTCCTCACCCATCCTTTCTCGCACCTACTTTTATTACTCCAGCAATTGCCAATTTACTTTTGTCTGGAATAGTTGTCGTTTGTGTTTAGAGCAATCATAATGATACAGCCCGGGACCGCTGTTGCCTGTCACATATGGGCTTTTTAAATGTGTTCACCAACTGAAAACTTATTCAGACACTATTTTTTGGGCATGTTGGTGTGTCAATGAATAAATGTAAGATCCCTTTTCGGATCTTACAATTACCCAATCTTAGATCATACTCACCACTCACACTCAGATCCCAAAAAGCAGGTCCCATTCGATTTACTTAATATAACCAGCATACGTTAAAAGCATGTAAATATCAGCTTCTATGTTGGTTAGTTAAGAATAGTGTTTGTGCGATTTTAACTGGTTAACCGAACACCCTAAGGTTGTATAGCAAACTCTTTTTAAAAGGTAGGTGTCCATAACTGGTTAACCGAACACCCTAAGGTTGTATAGCAAACTCTTTTTAAAAGGTAGGTGTTCATAATCTAAGTTAAAGCTCTAAAAATAACTTCTAAGTTATAAGCTGACTATGGATTTTTCTTTTAAATGGACTATAATTAACACTATGCGTAGCATATACATTGTCACATCTGAATATATTACTGCGAGAAACTTAACAATTATAAAATACTCTACTGTACCTTATACTTTCCATGTCTCACCTACACTACTCGCGCCTACTGCTTTCTCATTTGATTGAGTCGAAGAATATAAGACAACAATTACATTAGAGAAAATTAATGCATTAAATTGAAAGTAAATATAGAAATAAAAGATTTGGCCAAAAATGCATTCCAACTTAGCACACTGTTGTCAATGAGTACAATAGGTAGTAAAGTAAGAATGACATAACTTAATTACTGAAAAAGAGAAAAAATACAGAGATAAAAGAAATGAAAGAGGAAAAGGATAACCAAAAGTGCTCTGTAAGGCATTGTAAAAGAATATTAAGGGAAAAGGGTGAAACTGAGGAGTAGGTGCTTCGTTTCACAAGAAAGTAAAATAAAATAAAAAAGCTACAATTCCTCACACATAAATTCAAATTAATTATTAGTGGATACATACATAGCACGAAAAATTATTTATGTTATTTTAATAAACACATTAAGGCGCACTCATATTCGTAAAATTTTAAGTTTGATGTAATGGCACACACGCTTTCGCTCTCACACCCCCTAGAGCATTCATATTTCGCACCCGCTCCCGCATTCGTATTATGTGACGTAGGTTATAAGAAAAGGGGTTTGTTATAATTCTAAGCTAGTTTTTATCTTTAAAAATTGAAAGGGTTTTGATTTAATTTAGAAATCCTTAAGGTAAATTATAAACTACTTCTTCTAGATAAATAATTATATATTTTGGAGAGCCAGTTTATATTATTCAATAATCGGTCTAGTTACAGTGTAATTCATTTTCGGGTAGTCGCAGTATATCATTATCTTCATCTAATTAATTAGCAAGTGACATTTATTTCACAATTTCAATGGTTGAATTGCTGAAATAATTCAAAATCAGTGCGTTTTAATGTTTACATTGTCATGATCATTGTGAGTTATCTCATATGTAAAAAAATTAACTGATCAATGGGAAAACTATCCAGAAAAGAATCAAAAATCATTTCTTTGAACTAAAATTAATTCAATAAAGTTTGTTGTGAATTAGATCTTAGGTAAAATAATTAAGTTATAAGTTAAGTAGAAAATTATAGAAAGTTTGACATACAATATTATGAGTAGATAAATGACATACAAATTATAGAAAATACTTACTAGTTTATGAGGACCCAAAATTAAAGGTCTAATATTGCAATTTATGCATCACCAGTTATACAAATAAGTTTGTTTTCTCTTTAGTAACTTACAAAATGAGTCTGATGAAAAATGACCTCTTAACCTCTACTAACAAGTTATGCTCAATGAGCTACTGACAAAATCACTTTTGCAGACTTCACAAGCAAAAACAACCATCTAATACACGTGAAACACTTACCTGCCTTCAATGGTAGAAAACATCCCCCTAATACACGCGAGAGCAATTTATTTACCAGGAACGTAGAAACCCGATTTGCCTTCAAATTATCATGCATGCTTCAATATTTTTATTGATCAAGATTTACATTCCCGTGACTATAGTGTTTTAAGGCAAAATAAATAATGTTTAGGGGTGTTTGGAGATTTGCATCTATGGGTATGGGGTTATATATGTCAATGAGATGCTTAATGTGTACGTAATTGTGCCAAACTTTTAATTGCTATTTGCTTATTACAATCATATTTTAACATGAAAAGATTAAAATAGTCATAGAATCTAGGAGAAGCATATATATCTGTACTCCGTGAATTTTGCTCTGATTATAAAATCGAATCATCTCAAAGGTTGAAATAGTATAGAGACACCGCACTAATCTAACATGAAAAATATGAAGGCATATCTATAATTCTTCTAAGAAATGTCTATGCAATTACTTAAACTTGAAGGAAGAGTATCTGTAATATAGGTGATGTTCTTCGAATTCTAGAAATTCTTGTAGTAATCAATTATTGTATGAGACAATTCTATCAGATCTTAAAGGTATAAATATGACATATATTCCTAAAATCTATAATATTTTCTGGTAGATTTGGTATAGACAAAAATGGCTTATAATTTGTTGCTTTTTACTAGTACTATGTCATATCAACCATATGTTCTTTTAGGTCAGCAATATTTTACTAATACATGTACGTACGAAGATCTATTAGTATACCTACCACAGAGAATTTCAAATATAAGAAAATAATTCTTAATACTCTATCATTTATTCATTGTGAAAAACACAATTATAATGGAATAAGAAAAAAATAAAGTGATACAAATCAAAGGTAAAGCATTATAAAAAGGCCATCTTTTCTCTTAAGGATATATTAGATCACTTCTTTCATCATCCCAATATAATGAGAGACAAATAGTACTACAAACAGTACAGCTTTCAAATAAGAAGAGAAGTTTCATATTTGACAAAGAACAACATTGAAAGGCCGATTGATTAGCTGATGCGGCGGCACAGGGTAATACCATCACCCACCGGCAGCTGGCAAATCTCGATCCTTGGATCAGCTGCGAGGGCCTTGTTGAGCTCCAGCACAAAGTCCCTGTAGTACCTAACGTACTTCCTCATTGGTGCATCAGGTGGAGCCACCACTGACCCGTTCCATAGGGTGTTGTCGTAGCCGATCACACCACCAACTTTAACCAAATCAATAAGTCGCTTGTGGTAGTTGATGTAGTTGTCCTTGTCAGCATCCACAAATATAAAATCGTATGTTCCATGGTACTTTCCCTGCAAAACATGCATGGACAATGTCATGTAAATTAAAGATAGCCTATTGAATTATAGTTCTATATGAAAAATGTTAATTATGTATTAAAATTTTGATTTCCTGTTAAACAACTTTTTTTGGAAATGTTTTCAAACACTATAAATAAAAGAACTGCAACAAAATTAAACAACTTTTAATTTCGATTTTATTGCACCGCAACTTTTAAACCTTTTATAATTGGCTGTTAAAATATAACAACTTTAATATAGTGGAAAGGGGGGCATGATAGAGCTTATTGCTCCATCAAAAATTATTCGAGTACAACTTTTTAAACGTGGTAGGTGAAATATGGACTTTGAGTGGGCATAAGGACTTGTTTGGTGAAAGTTGGTGAAACTTACATCTTCAAGCATTTGATCAAGAACAGGCAAAGCAGGGCCTTCTTTGAACTCAATCTTGTGGGCAACGCCAGCCTTTTGAATTACAGGCAGACCTAACTCATAGTTCTCACGGTTAATGTCCATCGCCAAAATCTGCACCAGCCAAACAAGGAATAGTGTCATCAATAATCCAGCAATTGCCATTAATTTAATACTTTTAATTAGGTCACAATTTATCTTTAACAAAAGAGTAATTTAATTATAAAATCGTATTAATGTAGTTCTAGCTGCCCTACCCGTGTGGTCCATCACATTGATAATTGAGACTTAAAGTTAAAGAGTATTATGATGTCATTGCTAAGAATGACCATTTTTTTTTTGGTAAAATCTCATAAAACTTATTTCCCAATTTCAATTTTTCCTACAATAAGATTCCAATCAATGTCACAATACTATACCCAAACTTGGACCTGATTTTTCCTTGACATTCCATATGTCAATTTGATTATTTTGCTAAATTTGATTATTTTCCAAATGTCATTACTAATAAATATATACCTTGCCATCATCTGGAAGTGCAAGGGCAGTGGCCAAGAGAGAGTAGCCAGTGTAAACTCCAATCTCCATGGTGTTTTTGGCATTGATCAGCTTCAAAAGCATGTTCAAGAACTGCCCCTCATCTGCTGACGTGGTCATAATATTCCTAAAAAAGTAATAAAAAAAATAATAGTTAAAACATTAAATAAGCGGCTTAAAATTAAAACAGGACCACTTTCTAAATTATAAAAAAGGAAGAAAAAGAATTGATTTTGACTCACCATGGATGCTTGGCTGTGATTTCTCTGAGCTCTTTCATGGGCTCGGGCTCTTTTGGGTACACACTGGTCTCAAGAATATACTGTAATTACACATAACCAATCAATTATTAGTCTATTAATTATCAACAATATGGAATTGAATTGTTTAATTATGCCACCTCAGAAAATGTCAAAATATATAGTGCTCATAAATGTCCTAGAGAAAAACTAAATTTCCTAGTCGGTAGAATTTTAGCTGGAGCGGTGAGCGGTCACCAAAATCCAAATGTCAATATTGATTGTCTAATTAAAGTAAAACTAAATAAATGCATTAATTCACTATCGTAACCAGCAAATCTGATTAAAAAAAAAAAACAAATTCATAACTCATAAGAAACACCAATTTGATATATAAATAAATAAATCAATGAAAGTGTAACATCTTAATCCTTTAAAACTAATAATCTGCAATTCAATTCGATTCAGCTCGATTCCAGTTTTCTTCATAGTTAACACGTTCGTATTTTCGATTTCACGTTTTCGTTCTGCGTCAAGTACTTATCCCAACCACTAATTTGATATAATCCACTCGAAAAAATAAAAGCACGAAAAAATTCTTTTATTTTGATAGAGAAAAACGTAAAAAGATGTTTGATTAATTTACCTGGTAAAGGGCATCACTCTGCAAAAGGCTCTTGTGGCCAACTTCTTGATGCCTGCTTTGATTCTCAGTTGATGCACCGTTTGTTGCCATTTTTTTTATACTCAAAATTTACTCTCTTTTTCAGAATTGGGTATATCTTTAGACACTTTGTATTGTTCCTGAGATTGAAATGAGAACAAATGGAATATATAGAAACTTGGAACCGGTTCAGACCGGTTCATGTTAATGAATTATATTCTATTTTAGCGGTGGGTGGAGAGGTGGACCGGCCCGGTCCGGGGTTGGTGAGAATACTCGAACAGTAGTGGACCATGGGGCCCGCATGGTTGTTGGACCCATATGTAGTTGTTGAGTGGGGCCAATAAGTGGAGGTGGTACATGCAAATAGAAGGCTCGTTTTGGTGAAAAGTTGGTGAAAGATTTGGGAGTTGGTTTTGGAGACGGAGTCAAATAGGGTGGGAATTGGTTAGCCGCGTGTTGTTTACTTGTTTTGCACCTATGTGTGGTGTGCTTTTGGTAATATATTAATTGATGTACCAAAACAATAAACTAATTTGGAGAAGAATCTTGGGTGATAATTGTTCTTACCATAATTTGTTTTTAGTGTGTTGGTCACATTACTCGAACGTGTTTTTGTTACATCATATTAAGTTTGTTGTTATGGATTAAAGTTTCTGAATGTTTTCTTAAAGAGTATTGAAACGTTTTCATTTTTAACTATATGGTACGTCTATTGTAATATTAATTTTTACGATTTTTTTGAAACTTAAAAGTAAATATAAAAATTATTGTGAAAAATTACTACTATTTGGCGTATCGAAACACACATTAAAAACGAAATTTTGATCAATTGTTTTTGTATGGTTCGACTACTGATCTTTATTTAGATGATGTAACACAAATGAATGTTCATATAAATAAATTTCCAAAATGAGTAAAAGTGATGTATAATTAATATATCAAAATATGTCAACGTTTGTGTTTACTAAAATCAGAACGACTTGGAAAATTGACTTGAATTCTATGTTTTGATTTTAAAAGAATTTGTGTATCCCTTTGTATACTATATTTGAACGTTGAATTAATATTTATCTCTTCTGCCTTTTTGGCTTCTTAGAAAAAGAGCATACGTCAACTATATAAATTATATAGTACATTTTGTGAAATACAAAATCCATACCCACAACAACTATGCGTATGTCATGTAATTGCTAGACCAAAAAAGTCGTATATTTGAGACCATCCCTTTTTTTCTTCTTAACCCTCGAATTGACTCGATATTATATAGTGGGTAAGCTGTTCACAAAAAAAAAAAAAAAAACATAATAAAAAAAAAAATAGTGGGTAAGCTCTTTAACCTCCTTGACTGTAGATCCGGCAATCGTTTTCGGTTACCAACCCCATAGCTAGTTTTCAAAGTTTATTTAATATTTGACCCCTCAGTCTTAATATTATACATTTGAGCAATGAATTCGGAGAGGCCTTTACCAACTACGTAAAGTGTTGACTCGTAGTCATTTCAAAAACCAAAATTAGAAGGCCAAAATCAACCATAAAATATTTTCCAAAAAAAAAAAATCAACCATAAATTTAGTTATGTCCTTTTTGATACATTATACAATTTTTTTCAAGTGCATACGGTCGCATAAGCGTAATGCAGGCAAAGATTTGTATAGTGATGTGATTGCAATGTTTCAAAGGTGGGAATGACAGCTTATTATTTAGAACAAAAATATTAAAATTCTACATATTTATGTTGGGAGTTTTCTGTAATTTTAGTATTCTTTCTGCTAGAGTTTGTTTACCTTTCTAAAGTCAATCATCTTTTTGAGATAATGGAGTAGCTTTTGATATTATATGAAATTAAATTTGCGAGTTCTCTCAAATTTTTCATAACTCATTATTTTATATGAATCGACGAGTTCTTGATTATCAATTTCTCGATTCTTAGTAAACCAATAAGTTTTTAATTTTGTGTTAAACTCATCTTTCTTATGGCTTCTGTTGTCTATGTCATTATCCTTTCTTTTAACGAATAAAGGTTTCATTAAGCTTTGAATTTGAAAGCAAAAAGTTCAAAAGGCAATATAGGAAAAATATTCACAAGCAAATATATAATATAATTACCATATCCCCAAATGAGACCGATTGTTGTTTAGAGCTCATGCAACCTAAAAATGAGCCACAACTTTGTTAGTTATGGAGATTAAACAAAACTTTCATTTAGGTCGACATGCCCAATATTTATGAATCTCTAGAACGTATGCTTCGGTACTTCAATCTAAGTAAAGCCTATTTTCTATCCTATATTATGTCAAGTCGATAAACCATCGTTGATTACCTTGCAGCGTCTATGTTGTCACTATATGTACCTCGTCGACTACCTCTACCTAGTCGACCTTATTTACCTTGTCGACTACATCTACCTCGCAATCTCTACCGAATCGACCTCATTTACATTGTTGTAGATGTCTTCTATTTCATTGGCCTCATCTACCTAAGCAACCTCTGTTATCTTGATCACTACATCTAATTTATCACATCTATTTCATCCACTAGGTCGACCACGTCGATCTTGTCCACCCTGCTATATGTCAACATATTGTTCACCTCGTTGAGCACGGTGACCTCGCAACATCTATCTTGTTCACATCGTCTGGCTAATGCTAATTTACACCCCCACCCCATCAACCTATGCACACCTAACTCACTCCCGAAATCAAAATAAACCTTGTAATTCAATACATCCACATTAGACCTAGAGTTGTGTCGTAGCTTATAAATCGACCTTGAGGCGCGCTTGTCCTATGCTATCACCTTGACCTGTTATCCAATGCCTCTACTTACTCGGTCGACCTCATAAGGCACTAGCACCTCAAGAACCTCTTATTAATTGATGGACTGTACCGAAAGTAACTTAGCACATGGACAATGCTAAGTCAACATCTACCACGAATTATAAAACAGTAAAAAGTCCGAATTCATTATCTACTGAGACAACCTGGTTCTCGACCCAAAGACATAAACTCACACTGCAGCCTAACAGAAGCTTGAATGAGTGATAAAGTACACAAATTCTAATCGACATTACACTATAAACTTATCCTTGACATGCTTTTTGAATTGACTAATTAACTTTAGGAGGACTGTAAATGGAGCACTCAAGCTAGATAAATACAAGTCATGAAATATTTAACCAAGGTGAAATCTTGAAACGAGGCTTGAAGATTTCGGGTTTGATGGAAAATAGACTGTTGCTTCATGTAAACTGTGGATTTATGACTTTGTGTAATGAATAAGTTTTGTTGAAGATAATATATATTGTTGTGGTAAACTGTGTGCACACCGCTAAAATTGTCTCCAGTTGCGAAGATAAAGTGGATTTAATGTATGGCTCACAAATATTTGTTAAATTGAATTAGATTTTATTTTGTTTTGTATTTATACTTCTTTATCTCAATTAAGCAGAGCCTATATATATATATATATATATATTCATAGTACATTGAATTTAAAATGTAACTCCAAACCAGAATCCACCATAGCCTTCGTTGGTGTTTGATCTGTTGAACAAGTTCTTGTATGAGGTGGAGGGGCCTATAACACACATGTGACATGACACAGCACGAACACAATTGATCATTTTTCAGTAACACACGAGCAAACATGAACCCATCATACGTGTTCGCTTACGTTGACGCAAACAATTATTAGTAAACCAGCCTGATTTTGCATGAGATATATGCCAGCCTCTTTACGTACAGAATCATACATGTATATTTTTTTATATGTGTATTAATTGACTTTGCTGGAAAATAAGGAATGTTAGATTGAAGACGTAAAATAATTAATCTCAAACGTGGGGAGTATCTCTCGAATGTTTGTGGCTATAATTGAATTCAAGAATGTTGATTGGTTAATTGTGTTTTTTTTCGCAATGTAAGTCAACCTAATAATTGAAAAGAAGATATGCAACTGCATTGACGATAGTTATTTTTTTTTATGAAACTAAAAGGCCAGAGATTCATGGACTAACGTGTCTTTTAACAAAGACATTCTTTTATATGAAACATCATTCGGAACATATATTAATTTTCAATCAAGTTCTATAGACGAACTAAGTTATGTGCTTGTTAAACTTAAGATTGCTTTAGTTTAAGTATCTTAATTACCATTCTCAAGAAGAAATTGAAGCCCTTTAATTTCCATATTTCTCATGTAACTGAGAAAGTTAAATCCTTACTGGGTTACTGTTCGATTTTAACTGATCATCTTTGAATACAATTAAATTGGAACGGTTGATTCCAGTGTTTTTAAAACCGGACCGGCCGGACCGGGACCCGGTCTCTTGTATTTGGTACCGGTTTGACCGGTTCAACCGGTCCGACCGCCGGTTCAACCGGTCCGACCGCCAAAAACCGCGAACCGGTGCCTCGCCGGTTCAAAGGCCCGGTCCGGGTTTAAAAACGCTGGTTGATTCTATATAATAAAAATAAATAAACTTCATGGTTCTCGTTTGTCTAAGTATTTTTAAATTGGGATAAAAGCGTCAACCCCTCTATACTATAGGGGTGTAGCGATTTGCCCCCTGAACTTTTTTTTTTGGCAACAAGCCCCCTGTACTATGGATAAATAAGCACTTTGCCCACTGAGTCGCTTTTTCACCATTGGATTTGAATACGTGTCAACACTTTTTTCCGTGGGATTTGGACTCAGGGGGCAAAGTGCTTATTTATCCATAGTGCAGGGGGCTTGTTACCAAAAAAAAAAGTTCAGGGGGCAAAGTGCAACAAGGGGTATAGTATATGGGGTTTGACGCTTTTATCCCTTTTAAATTAGAGATAACTTCACCCACACCCCCTAAGCTTTGACGACATAATATGACAAATTCTCTTAAAGTATCAATAATATCAGTGACACCCCTCAAATTAATTTGCAACAACATATCAAGTACCTTTATTATATCTTTTTTGCCTTTCCTTCACTTTGATCATAACTTTGACTAGCTTGTTACGAATAAATATTTTCTATTCAAACTATATCAAGATGATTCTTTCATATATATATATATATACAACTTTGATGATTGTTAACATAGAACTATATTTAACCAAAGTTCTTATAAATTAATAAGAATAGTTTCTATTTCTAAATATTGCAGTTTAAAAAAGATAAACATATTTTAAAAAAAAATTCAAAAGATATATGAGAGAAAAATATTAAAAAAAACTGTAAAATGGTATATATTTGAGATAAATATTCAGAACTTTTTTTTTTCTTTTGAAAATTAAAATAGAAACAATCTTTTGAAAATTAAAATAAAAACAATCTGACTGAAATATATATATATATATATATATATATATATATATATATATATATATATATATATATATATATATAGACACACACACACACACACACACACACACACACACATATATATATATATATATATATATATATATATATATATATATATAATTAATTAATTAATCTTGAAAACAATAGTAAGTTTTACTTTTCTTTTAATTTTATTTGCTTGTTTTCTAGTTTTATTGAAAAACATATTAATTCTCGAAAAAATTCTTTGAATAACAAATGAGTATTTTGGGTCTTAACATGGTCAAAGTTGAGCAAGGGTAAAAAAGGAGATGGACCTAGTTGATATGTCCATGCAAACTTCATAGGTGTCACTGATATTATTAAACCTTAGAAGATTTCTGATATTATGCCAAACCTCATGTGGTGTAAGTGATGTTATCCTTTAAATTAATTATCCAACAAAATTACGTCTTTAGCCTCGTGCAGCATGAGCTTTTGTTACTCAGGTTACACCATTGATACATTACAGTGTAACAAATTTATTGTTTAGTGCAAGATTTTATACAAGTCGAGCTTTGTGAAATTTCTTGCATCCAATATTCCATCATATTTTACATTATAAAGTTGTAATTTTCTTTATGAGGAGTGTGAAAACAATAGGAGATTAAGTATATTTTATTTATGATATTAATTATTTTTGTTTTATTTTATTTATACTTTTGATGTTATTGTGTTCATTTTCGTATAGTTTCAAAAAATGTCAAAAGGAGAAGAAAGAGGAGCAAAACAAGAAGAGGAAAAAAAGGAAAAAATGAAAGACACACATAAAATAAGGGTCATTCTAACTATTTCACTCAAACAAATGAGTTCGATCAAGAACTGCTTTGATTGATAATGAAGCGGAATTTGTGCGCCATAATGAAAAATTTGCATTGTCATGGGGAAAAAATTATATTGGATCTCCTAATTTGACCACTGTTTCCAAATCGGACCTGATCAGCCGGTCAGCACGGCTCAACCATTTTCTGCACAGAGCGGTCGAAATCGTTGCAAAAGCAGTTGAATTGGGTCAAACAAGTCAACTGAAACTGGCTACGAACTGGTTCATCTTCTCTTTCACTTTTTTTTTTCTTTTTGGGTTTTCTACTTCGCCACTTACATTTTTGCTTGGAAAGGGAGATTAGCCATAAAAAAAAAGGTGGGTTGCTGAGCAACTTTGGTGCAGCGATCTGTGAACCAAGAAATGGTAGAATTGAGAAATAATTTAGAACCTTAAGAGGATATAAAAACATAAGCGAAAAAAAAGAAGGATGCAAGAACAATACATAGAGAGGACTGGAGTAGTGAATGAATTGACAGATGATGTTGAAACTTAAGAGAATAAACAAAGAAAACAAAAAGAAGCAAATAAGAAGTACAAAGAATAGTCGGATTAGGGAGAGAAATGATGGACTAATAGATGGAAGAGAAAAAAAAAAGGTTAAGTGAAAAGACCATGGAAGTAGGCCTTTGAAATAGGTAATGAATCAAAAAAAATTGATATTAAAGTTAGTATGTGCCTTGAATAATAGAATTTAAAAACAATCATAATATTATGATAAATAAAACATGACAGAAGTAATCGTGTCGTTTAATGATACATAAATTATTTGGTTTCTTTTAGTTTATTGGACAAATTTCATATACAAGATTTGTATTTATGTGATATAAAAAGGTATTTAGTAAAATTATTTAGTTTAATATTTGAGGTGATCATTTAGTGTTTGGACTTAGATATATTATTATTTAATGTATGTGATTTAATACTTTGAGGTAATTGTAGTATATATATATATATATATATATATATATATATATATATATATATATATGTGTGTGTGTGTGTGTGTGTGTGTGTGTGTGTGTGTGTGTGTGTGTGTGTGAAGGAAGATCTGTTTGAACTTTCTAGAAATACATGTAACCGGTTTGACCGATGATTAAATCGGTTAAACCGATCGAACTTGCTAGTAAGGCTACCGATTTTGTGTCTAGTCCAATTCTGAAACACTGAACTTGACACGATATTTTTATTGATGTCTTAATTTGTCACTCATCACACTGCATACCATAAATTGGACATTGTGACCACTCCGAGTACTCTAGCTCTAGAAAAGCGCATCTGAGCACCACGTAATCCCGAAATTGAGGATTTTTACATATTTTCGTTGATTTCAACCTTACACCTCAACATATTCTTCATTAGCTGCACGCATGGAAAATCGAATATGAAAAAAATAAAAATCTTATATTAAAACTTAGGGTGAATTGCACAAACTACTCCTGAACTATGGATAAATTACACAAATCAACTCTCATGTTTATAGGAAATTTAATTTTAAAAACAAAGAGAAGAAATATATAAATTTTAATTCTTAAAGCAAAAATAAGAAATTAAAAAAAAAAAACGAAACCACAATGATCCACCCACTCCGCTACCGTCATCTGTTCCTGTCGATGCCACCATAATTAGTGTAGCGCGAGCGACTGAATATGGAGTGCGAATAAAGCTCGAAATAAAGAAAGAACCTTTACTATTCCAATTTAGAGTAGCATCCCTGTTTATATGAGCAACAAAGCAAAATTAATTAGATTAGGGTTTTCATTCGTCAATAAACTATAATAATAAAGTAAAAAATGAGTTTACACCGATAAACTATATATTAATTTTTTGGAGGAAGAGAAAGAGAGAGAGTTACCCTAATTTTCTGATCCATGACTGGATCCACTTGGATCTAGACATTAATCAGCGCGAATCTAAAGAGATCTGAATGCGGATCTGCACGGATCCACATTATGATCCGGACGGATTCACCATGGATTCAAGTCCACCTTGGATCCACATTGGATTAACCTGGTTCCGATCCATGGAGGATTGGATTTAGTGGATCCGCAACGAATCCAGTTGAATTCATGGACCTGGATCCATTTTTTCCCTAATAAATTTTTTCTTAAAACCATGGTTGAAGCAGTAACTTCTCTCTTAGGGTTGATACAAATGTTGGAAAATCCATAAAAAAAAAAAAATGTTGGGAAGTAAATGAATTGAGGGCGGGTTTATTCCTTTTTTTCTCCCTCTATTTGTTTTAGTTTATCATCAGCTCCAATAGAAGGAAAATAAAAATTTTATTTTTGAAATATTTACAGTTTTTGCAATCTAATCACTAAAAACTTAATAAATACTATTCAAAATTTAAAATAGTTGTGTTTTTCTCTTGGTTTTATATTCAAATATTAAACTATATCTTATAAAGACAACAGGTTTCAATTAAAAGAAAAAAAAAGAGTATTTTTTACATTGCACTCTTTTCTTTTTTAGCTTTACGATGAGTTTTTGAAAAAGAATTGTATAAACGTTGTATCACATGTGCACCCCTTAAACATTTTACATATATCATTTACATCCCTTATTATAGAAAGGGTAGATTGGTCTAAAAATTTGTTTGAAATTAAAGTTAAAATTCATCAAGTCTAAAGCTGGGAATTTCTTATAATATAGTAGTGACATCAGCAATATCAATCTACATATCTAGCAATTGGACTTTTTTTTTTTTGTTGAAAAACTAATTTATATCAAAATAAAGGAGCTACAATAGGGTAGCCCCCGTCACAAAACATAGAGTTCGGCATAACATTAAAAGGAACAAAGCCTGAGAAAAGGGAATTCGTCGCCCATGCTGCCAAATTGTGGGCAGTAGCATTACAATGGCAATGAACAAAATTAAACTTCCAAAAAGGCCATGCTTCTTTAAGCTCTCTAATTGCCAAAGTAGTTGGCCCAGAACTCCAGTTAACTGCCTCCTCTCCGTTGTTGATGAACTTTATAACATTGAGGCAGTCCGATTCAAAAATGATTTTCTTCAAATGAAACTGTGCTGCCAGCTTGGAAGCCGAGAGAATAGCATCCGCTTCTGCCGATTCAGCATCAAAACAATGTATACAATCAGTGTGGGAAAAAATCACTGATCCATTAGCATTCCTCCAGTCTGCTGCAGTGGTGATTGAAGAGTTATTGAACGCTGCATCAGTGTTGATTTTAAACCAAGATGGCCCTGGAGGAGCCCAATTCTTCTGAGTTGGAGGAGCCGCAATCCGCTTGATTTTATCCTTTTGAGCATTCAGGTGAACAAGTGTCTGATCATTGATGTCTTTCATCACCAGGCTGAGGTTTTTTGGAGGTGCACCATGAACCACGTCGTTCCTGAGTTTCCAGATAATGGACATAGTAACAGCTGCGAATATGGTGATCTCCAACTTCTCTTCTGCAGAAAGAATATGATCCAACTTGCCACCTGCAAAAGACAGCAGAAATTCAGCAAGAGGTTTATCAGAAAATTGTCTCATGAGGAGGGACCATTTGGAGGAAAACCAAATGATCTCAACTAAGTGACATATAATGAAAAGATATTCTGAAGACTCCCGTTCTCCACCACAGAGGGGGCAAGAAGTATCCCCAATGCAAAAGATGGAATTAAGTCTAACTCTGGTAGGGATGGCATTAGACACACATTTCCACCAAAAAAACTTATGGCTTATGAACTTTAGATTTCCATATGAACTTCCAGATACCAGAAGGATCTCCAGAACACTTTCCATGAATGATAGAAAGGTAAGCTGATTTCACTGAGAGAATCCCAGATTGAACTGGGAACCAGTAAATCTCTTTATGTTCCTGGAAAACTGTTATAGGTATCTTGGAGATAGCCTTAACAGTTTCTGGCAGGAATAAAACATTCAACAGCTGAGAGTTCCAAGAGTTAGAGTTATGGCAAATCAACTCTTTAACTTTTAAGTTCAGCAACTCAGTGTTAACCTCAGGGTCTTTATGAGTAGGAATGCCAGATCCATGAATAGGAATCCAGGGGTCTTTCCACACATCCACCTCAGAATCCATAGAGATGGTAAATCTAGCTCCTTTACCCACAATGTCTATGCATCTGAAGATATCTTTGGCAATCCATGAAGGATTAGAGGAATGAGCTTTCATTGTGAGGAATTTCTTGTGCTTGATATACTTCTTCCAAAACAAGTTGATCCACAACTTATTCTCATGAGAAGCCACAGCCCAGGTAAGTTTGGACACAAAAGCCAAATTATAGTCTTTCATTCTTCTGAATCCCAATCCTCCATCTTCTTTAGAAAGGCAAATGGCATCCCAACATTTGAGGGGGAGAATTTTGCGGTTAGGAGATTCTCCCCACCAAAATCTCATCATTTGGCGATCCATATCCTTAGTGACACTGGTAGGAAGCAGAAAATTTGCCATCTGGTAGGTAGGAATAGCTTGAGCAGACAGCACGACCAACTTGAGGGAGGGTGTGACTTTTCCATCCAGCCAATTTATTTTTGAGATTTCCATTAATGAGAGCAAAAGCTTCTTTCTTTCTGCCTGGTTTGCAGAAATGTATGCCAAGGTGAAGACTTTTGTGGGTGCATTCCTTAATTCCCAGATCTGTTAAGACAAAATATTTAGAAGGCAAACAAGAATTTGAACTGAAATGAACAAAGGATTTGTCTTTGTTGATGACTTGACTGCCCCAAGTTTCAAACACATCTAGCATCAATTTATGGCATTACCATCAGATTGGTTATTTCTGCAAAAGAAAGTCAGGTCATCAGCATATAGAAGGTGAGAAATAAGGCTAGCTAATCTAGAGATTTTGATACCACAGAGGTTGTTCTCCCTCTCTTCCTTAGCAATGAGTCTAGAAATAAGTTCAGCATACAGAATAAACAAATAAGGAGAGATGGGGTCTCCCTGTCTAATGCCTCTGGAGGGTTTAAAGAAGCCAAAAGGGGCCCCATCAATCAAAACAAAGAAGCTGTGCATTCAAAGGCCATTCTACTCTATCATAGGCCTTGGATAAATCAACTTTAACAGCCATAAATTTCTTCCCACTCTTTTGAGACTTGAGGAAGTGCATTAATTTATGGCTTATGATATTGTTTTCATGGATAAGCCTCCCAGGAGTAAAAGCAAATTGAAGAGGGGAGATAATCTTATCAAGGTGAGCTTTCAGTCTATTAGCAATGACTTTAGAGATGACTTTATAAACCACATTACAAAGACTAATAGGTCTAAAATTATCAACAAGACAAGGCCTAGAGACTTTAGGAATAAGAGCAATGAAAGTGTGGTTAAAATCCATATGAATGTTATGGTTTAAAAAGAAAGCTTGAACAGCTTTAGTAACATCAGAGCCAACAACACTCCAGAATCTTTTGGAAAAGAGAGCAGAATAGACATCAGGCCCTGGACTCTTATTTGAGTTGAGGCCAAAAAAGATATTTTTAATCTCTTTAGGAGCAGGCAAACTACAAAGGATAAGATTATCATCCTCATTGATCACACTAGGAAAAAGACCTTCCAATTATCAGGAAAAGGCAGGTTATTCAAATCAAGATCAGTAGTAAAAAGATTAGCAAAATAGTCAGTGAAACATTTACCAATCTCATGCCATTGGAAAACTTTTGTACCTGCAGGATCTTTGATGAAATGTATGTGGTTGGACTTAGCTCTAAGGATAGTAGAAAGATGGAAAAATCTAGAATTTGCATCCCCTTCCTTTGCCCAATGATCTTTAGCTTTTTGTCTCCACTTCAGTTCTTCCTGTTTAAGAATCAGATCTAATTCCTCCTGAAGTATAGCTTCCTTATCCAGGACAGAAGTACTAAAGTCCTTGTCTTGAAGGCACTCAATTTCTTTCAGAATAGCATTCTTCCTAGCATGGATGTTGCCAACAATTTTCCTGTTCCACTCCACAAGGGCAAGCCTAGTGCTACAACTTCTTTTGATAACTCTATCAATAGGAGGGCCAAGATAGCCAGGATCAGTTTTCCAACCAGCTTCAACAACCTGCTCACAGTCTAATCTTTCGGCCCACAAGTTTTCAAAACGAAAAGGTCTTTTCTTTTTAAAGGAAAGGGGATCACAAGTAAGGAGAATGTGTTTATGGTCTGATTTAACCGTAGGTAAATGCAAAATAACAGCTCTAGAAAACTTAAGACACCAATCAGAGGAGGCAAGGCCTCTATCTAATCTCATTTTAATATTAGCATACCTTTCTCTCTTATTGTTCCAAGTAAAACTCTTTCCAGAAAAACCAAGATCAACAAGATTAAGCTTATCAATTTCGGAAGCAAAAGAATGGGAAGAGGAGGAGGCAGAGTCAAAGAATCTCTTACCACCTTGCTTTTCTCCTTGGCAAGTGATATCATTGAAATCACCCAGGATCAGCCAAGGCTTAATACCAGAAGGTATTAGAGTCGCCAAATCTTGCCAGAAAATAACTTTCTTCTTGGTTTTGCACGGGCTGTAAACACCAGTGAGGAACCACTCTACATCAGACAAACAAACAGAGTAAGATAAATGGATGAACCAACGAGAAGTCTTAATAACAGTAAAATTAAACTCTAAAGACCAAGCACAGAGCAGCCCACCAGAGAGGCCAATAGGGTCAACAAAATAGGAGTTTAACAGATGAGTGGAACTAAGCATAGAGTTAATACGAGCATAATTAACAGTTTTAGTTTCAGAAATGAAGATAAAATTAGGCCGGTGAACCAGGATGAGGGAATGAAGCGCCCTCACTGTCGAAGGCTTGGACAAGCCTTGACAGTTCCACGCTAAACACTTAGGTTGTTTCATCGTAGCTCCCCCCCGGGGCCTTGGAATTTGGATTTGTGGAGGAGTTTACTTCAATTTCCTCTATTCTGACAGCGCTTGGACGAGACCCTTCCTGATTCTTCCTTGTGAAGGTTCTGATTAGCCGAACGACTGTAGTTTCTTCCACCACCCTGATTTCTATTTCAGGGTAAAATCCATACTCAGCACTCAGGTCAGGTTCAACGAATTCCTGGTGGCTGGATGGCGCGGAGCAATCACAGATGGGATTAATATGCAGGGAGTCTAGGGTTCCAGAGATGAGCTGACTATCTTCCTCAGAGATAGACTTGAGTTTTTTGATTTGATTTTGTTGTTCAATCGATATTTTCCTCTTGGGCCTTTCCTGGGGCTGTTTTTGGAAAAGATAGTATGGGGAAATAGGCCCACTTGGCCCAGGGAAACGTCTTGGGGGGACACTTTTAGACCCAATCTCACTAGTAATTTGGTGTGCCTCTGGGATAGCCGAGGATGACTGGGCTTGTTCAAATCCAGCCCTATCTTGGTACGAGCTGACTTCATCAAATTGACTATCAGTAGATGGGCCCAAACACTTTAAATCCGATTTATTTTTATCAATGAAAAACGGATTAAACTTGGGCTTCTCAAGAGGAACGGTGTTGGGTTGGGCAAATAGAAATGGGCCCAGAACACTATGGAATCGAATAGCTTCCACTTTAGGTGTATTGTCAAACAGAAGCTCGTTGGAGCCTACAGAGCAGCTGTCCGACAGTGTGTCAGGTTGAGGCCCAACGGTAACAATCGCGTTAGCAACACACGGGGTGACGCCATGGCAAACTTTGGTCACGCGCCGGTTTTCTTCAGCTCTTTGGTGTTCACGCGCTCCTTTATTTATAATTAAATCAGCCTTCCGATGACCGGCTACGACGAATCTCTCCGGCGATGTATCTTCTTTTTGAGCAGAACTTTCAATTATCTCACTAGAGACCAGAAAATTCATTGGGCTTGTGTGAGCACGCCTTGGCTCAAGATTAACATAAACGGGATTTCCAGGGCACTTTCTTTTTCGGGCCATATTCGACTCTATTTTAATCCACGGGCCGTAAGCTTCAATAAGGTGTGAGGTTTGAGGGAAAGAGAACTCCTCCTCAGCTATGCACTCCTCGATTTTATGGCCAATGATGCCACAACAAAAACAGAAAATCCCCAATCTCTCATATTTGATATCGCTAGTGATGGGGTTTTTGCCCAGAATATTGACGACCACCTGATCAACAAGGGCTTTAGTCGTGTCAATCTCGACTCTAATCCTGATCGATTTCCTCCATTTATTGTTATCTCCAATCTCTGCACGAAGAAATTTTCTCACCGAATTGCCGATTGCTTCCACCATAGGTTGTGTGATAAAACACACTGGGATATTGAAAGCGTGCACCCAAAATTGGGTCTTGCATACTTCGAGTTGAGTAAAAGCCATATTCGGGGACCAAATGTTGGTAATCACCAAATAACCTCTGAAATTCCAGGGGCCTCTAGCAATGATACGTAAGGCATCCTTTTCAGAGTTGAGTATGAAACTCAGCATTTTATCCTCCACTTTTTGAACCACCGGTTCATAATTAAGGCCCCACGCGACCAGAAGGGTACTCCTAACAGTTTGAATGTTGATATTTTTAGATTTAGGAGCTATAACTTTAGTTATGATGGTGGATCTGGTATCTATAGGCTCCTCCACAGGAATCTCCACTGAAGGTTCCATGAAGAGGATAAGGGACGGCGAAAATCAAAGAAGAAAGAAACCAAAACAAACCCAGAAGGGCGAAAGAAAAAGGAAGGGAAAGAGGAGAAGAGAAGAGCACGAAAGAGAAAAGGGACGTTCTACCACACAGGAGAAATAGAGAGAATCCTAGAGAGAGGAAAAGTTCAATTTGTTTTTAGACAAAACAGTAGTTGGCTACTTCGTTAGCAATTGGACTTGACTGTTGGATTTACACGTGTTACAGGAGTGTCCCGGTAGTTTCTACAATTACACAAAATCTCAGAGGGTATAACTGTAATTATCCCATATACATATGAGAGATAAATGTGTAACAATATGTCGGTAAAAGACGTACGTGTACGGTAAAAAAACTTGACTTGTCGAGTTCTCAGTTATCTTACAACAAAATACGTCATATCTCACAATAAAACAGTACCAAGGAAAAAAATAAAAGAAATATTTATAATAATAATAAATATAATTTTTTTTAGTATTACAGTAAGTAGAAAGAAGAAACTCAAAGATTCCTTAGAAACGCCTCTTACTCTCCACCAACTGCTCTTTATCAAAAAATTCCACCGATAAAAACACAAAATCAAAATCAAAATCAAAATCAAAATCAAAATCAAAATTAAAAATTAAAATTAAGATCGCCACTCCCCTCAATCTATCTCCAGGTTCAATTCTTCTAATTTATGCTCTCTTTTTACTCTACTTATTTCATTCATGTACCTCAATTTTGATTAATTAGTTTCGTAAAATTGGTTTTGTTTTTTGTTCGTGTTTATGTGAAATTGGGATCTTAAATCTGTGAAGAGGGATCTGAACTATAAGGTCGTAGCTTTCTTCTTCTTTTTTTTTTTTTTTTTTTTAATAATTGGGAAGTACTTAGTGAATTCGAATTTGAGGTTTTTAGTGCATAATGGGTTGTTTTTCTTTTACAACTTTGTTTAATGAGCTTCAATAACATCAAAGATTTCGACTTTTTTTAGTGGGTTGTTTAGGATTGGCAAAAAGCAGTTAATTTTGGTGATGTTAAGAAAAAGCATCTTTTCTAAATTCGAATTATCTGATATGTGTGTGTGTGTGTGTGTCTTTGTATGGTTTTCTTAGTGTCGTTTTTTTCGTTTAATGATTGGTAATGTTAATCTGTGTACTTGATTCTTTGCTGCACTTGAGGTGAAGATTGCAAATAGTGTGTGTAACCTACAACCTTGTTGCTTGTTTACGGTGCTTTAACTTTTAATCGACATAAGAATTAGTGGATTTTTTCCGAATAGAGTTTTCATTTTCTTATAATCATTTAAATTGCAAAACCCAACTGCTTCAACAGTGGAATTGGTCTTTTCTGAATTTAAGTTTCTCATGGATTATATCTCTGTCTGCCTATTTGCGAGAGGTATCTGCATTCAGGCGAGTTACATGTTTAAGCTATTTGACAAGAACGATATGAGTTTGATGTTATTGTGACATATTTTTTCCTACATCATACATATTCAAAAGCTTTAGCATTTTTTCAATCAAAGACGCCGGATTTTACTCCATTTGGTGGATAAGTAGATGGGGTAATTGCATAGAGGGTAAATGCTGAACTAAATGTGTGACGTATGTGTGTTATATCTTGTTATTTTTTTTCCCATATTGTGCACCAAAAATGTCTGAGATCATTGTATATTATTCTTTCTCCCAACCTCCATTTGTGGTTAAAGATTTAATATTGTTTAAATATTTCATACTTTGATAAGTTTTCAGTTTTATATTATATTGGTCTAATTGGCTTTCTTTATTTTCTGCAGGTTTTTCTAAAAAAGTTCTTCATGGTTTGGCCTAAATTATTCTCAAGTCTGTAGCATTCCTCACAAATAATTTCAGATATGCAACGGGGAAGAACTGCCCTTGATTCTTTTCCTCCTGAAACAATTGATTTGAATGAGGGATCTTTTCCCAATAACACAACTATGGATCATCCTGGTTCGTGGGATAACATGGTGAATCCTGTTGAAAATCGATTGTCAAATTACATGCTTCCACCCAATGATGATAATGGTACTTTCACAAATGAAGCTCATAATTTTGCTCAGAGGTTTTGGGACCGTGGTGAATCTAGCTCCAGTGCAAATAATCTGCAAGAACGAGATTCAAAAATGAATCTTGGATGGTCTTCCTCTTTCGATGCTAGTTCTGGGAGTGATCCAAGGCCGGAAGATTTCTCTTTTGAACCATTTAATACCAGTGGTCCTAGTTATGCTGGCAATCATATGAGCAATAGATCCTTAGGCATGCAAAATTACAGCTCAAACCAGAGTTCACCTAATATGATCGCAAACCATGGGCATGTCAGGGATAATGATCACCACATGGCAGAAGGGTCAGGTGAACCTTATACTCTCTTCAAATCTGGTCATTCTGAAAGTGAGCTGTTTCCAACCGTTTATACTTCCAGCAATAGAGGAAATTCTTCAGGTAGTTCTAGTACCTATTTCGAAAATAATGATACCTCAGGTCCATCTTTTGGTTCATGGGGTTCATCCTGCAAGAGAAAGGCTCTTGAAGGTACTTCTGGACAATTTTACGGTGGAAGTTCAAGCTCTGATCAGCCAGCAGATCACATAATGCAGCATCCAATTCCTGGATGTTACTCTGCCCCTCGAAATTTAAGTGTATCGTCTGGCCCACTGAACTTTTCTCCTACAAATCACTCAGAACAGTTGAATTCAAGAAGCGGAGTTGGTATGAGCAGAGCAGCCCCTAGCTTTTTCCCATCTTCAAGTGTTCCAGGTATTACCGAAGGTTCAGCTAGAAACCTCACCAATAGGTCAAATCTTGGGCACCATGATTCAGTCCCGTTTGATGCACCTAGAGGGTCTGTAAGGCACTCTGGCGTTTATGCCTCCCAGCAGGTGTCACGACCTATCTCAAACATTGGTTCTTCAGAGTTTCGGCCGACAATGACTACGCCTATGAACTCAAACCAACCTCAGATAATGCATGTAAATGAGGCTAGAAGTATGCTCTCATACCCTTATAATGGCTCCATTGGTTCACGGGGCGGGGGCTCATCAAGTTCTTTTATGGTCTCTGGAGAAAGGGATACTGGTGTGTTTGATGAAGTTAATTTCCGACGCTCTCCTAGAAATAATCTAGACTATCCCATGACTGTTTCTGCTCCTGAGACGAGAAATGTTCGGCATGATCAAATTGATTGGAGTTTTACTCCTGGAACTTCTTCCTTATCTTCTAGAAACCATTCATCTGGTTCTCGGATAAGTCCCCCTTCAAGTGTGAGGGCTTCATCAACGCCCTTGCTGCCTCATCAGTACCAGCAATCACAAAATCATCAAATATCAGAATCATCTCCTTGGATTCCTTACCAACGCCCTGAATCTAACTCTGGAATTCGAAGAAGTCACTTCGCACTTTTCCCTTCGGGCTCTTCTTCATCAGATGCTTCTGCTAATACTAGTCGCACTCGACATCACTCAGATCATAGGTCAGCAGCATTATTGATGGATATGCCAGGTGATGATATTAATAGTTGGCGTGCTTTGGCTGCAGTTGAGGGCAGACATAGACTGGTATGTCAACTCCATTGATTTTGTGATAACATTTGAACCTTCATGCTTATATGTATTATGAGAATGGATGTTTTAGAAATGTTTCTTCAGAAGAGTTTTTTTAATAACAGTGTGGTAAGCTGTATACGCAGTTCTAATACACCAAGAATAGTTGATCGTCACAACACTTGGTTTGGCTATTAAATATTATTGTGATTATGGTGCTAACATTTGCTATCAGGGACTATATACTTTTAATCACAATCCATTAAAACTTGTATGGAATAACTGACAAAGAATGAGCCTTACATTAAGTTCATTAAGTTTTGCTCATTGCTGTATGTTAGTGCTTTTGTTTTCTAAACTTAAGCAAATACCAAAGTTCCCTTATCTGGAAATGTGAAAAAATTTCATTGGGAGGTGGCTACTCTTTTGTATGTCGTTTTCTGCTTCTTTAGAGGTGTCTGGTTGTTTCTAGAAGGATGAAAGGAGTGGATTTGTTTGTACCTTAGCTATATGCTGCTGAAAGCCAATTTGCATGTCTGGATTCTGATAGATGGTCTGATTCACGATGTCACTAATTACTCTTTCTCTGACAATCCTGTTGAAATATGACCAACCCTGTTATGTGTCATCACCTAGAAACCTAGAAGATGGTGCTTCATGGTTTTGAAGCTTGTGCAATCCAGACATGGTCCGATTGAAAAATTAGATAGCTTTTCAAATTGTTTATAGTATGCTGATTTAATACTCTATAATACTTTAATAACAACTCCTGATTGAGTTCTTTTTCTATACCGCGCGCGGCCATGATATGAATTCCCAAGAATCTGAACCAATATATCACAGTTTATTTTGTTTGGATGAAATTGTGTCTTTTAATGATTTTGTGAAGGACTTTTATGACTTGAATACCTGGTCTTGGTGAGCAATTCATGCGCCTAAATATTGTTTCCTTTACATCATTTCTAATTTTCTGTTGGCAGTACTTTTGACTCTCCTGTTTTCATGATTGTTTATTTATTTACTTTAGTTCTCTTCTCTGGGTCATTTCTTCTACTGAATTAATCAATTGCTATATTATACTGAATGTCCACTTGGTTCTTTTCCTATCTTTTCGCTTTTGTTTTATATGCCTTGGATACACTTTCTCATGCAAAGGTCAGATATAAAATCATGTCTAAAGTTTTTGACCATCCATATATTGAATTATAATACGAGCAATGTTTGCAGATGGGTGATTTTGATATTGTATCATAAAGTTATTCATTGTACCTTCCTTTAGGGTATTTTTCATCCGCCTCCCTTGAGGTTTCATATATTGGCAAAGACCCCCTGAAGTTTATACATGAATTTCTATGAAGTATATATATACAATGTTAGGTTTCTTTAGCACCTTCATATTTACAAATTAACAATTACATAACTTTAATTAATTTGTGGGAAATAATTAGAAATTTGATAATATTATGAAAATAGCACAGTATATAGTTCTATTTTTTTTTTCTTCTTTTTAATTGCTAGTTGAACTTACAATTGCATGTGTTTATCTTTAGCACTTATGTTATATTTTGCGTAGCTTTTAGTAGTAATTTTGAATATTCTGATGTTACGTATGTTTGATTCTTGTTATATTAATTTAATGATGTGTTTTAAGTTATATTGAAATGTAGACCTTATCGTGTTATATTGTTAGATATATTGAATAAAAGTTCTGAAATTTACAAAAATTAAAATAAAAAATCATGTCTAAATTGCAGTTTGATAAAAAGAAGAAGTTAATGAGCACATTGCACTTCTCTACACAATTAGTAGATTACTATTTAGAAAGAAAATACTTACAAGCACATTGCATCAACGTTTTGTTCAATGAGCTCAGAATCCATTTTGTAACATATATGTACATATTATCATTCAACCACTAAATAATTATTATGCTATGTAATTTATATCATCTTGAATGAGTTAAACTAGGAATGGTATTCGTAGAAAGCTACCATAATAGTACAAATAATAATAAAAAGAAAGAATAGTTACTTTAAAATGTAATTAACATAATTGCCCTCTTACTTAATTGATAACTGAAATCAAAATGGATGCATGGGGTATATGCAAAATATTCAAACTCTAGGAGGTATTTGGCTATTTGCCAAATGATTAAACCTCTGGCAAGGTCGATGGAAGATACCCCATTCCTTTACAATAGTTCAGAGCATGAAACTGCTGTCTAACTGGTATCTTGTTGCAGTAATGGTGTATACACGCTCGTAGTTGGTTCCTAGTTGTCTGATTGATAGTGAACTGAACTGCAATTCTACATTGTTTTTTCTTTTTGCTCTTCATGGAAGTGAATTTGTGTTAGGGATTTGAGTGTATACAATAAGAGTAGAGTTGGAGTTCACAAATCATTACTTTACTCTCCTTTCTGATTGTAATTGCTTCTTGCATATTGGAGATGATAATAAGTCAAAAAGCATTTAATGTTCATGACCGTCCTCTACAAATTATGATTGAGGACTCATCTGAGTGGCTTTTGGTTGGATGAGTTTCTAAAAAGGCTAAGATTGGAAAATGAACCTTATATTCGAGTGAGTGAAATCTGAAAATCGTTTTTAACTTGGGATCTAGTATTGTATGTACTGGATTTGCTTTTACATCTTCGAGTATCTTCTGGTTCCAGATAAGTTGGAGCGTAAAAGAGATTGCTAAATTTCCTAAAATTCATGAAAAGAGTCGTCATGTTTCCATAGCATGTGGATTTACAAACCTTTACTTCCTTGATGGGGAGAGGTACTTGATGTCGTAGTCATGAGATGCGACATTTTCAACAGATGAAATCACTGAGGAAAATTAACAAGGTTATTTGTCGAGGAGTGTTTGACTTGTTTGTCAATCGTGAATTATAAGATACACACTATCCTTGAGATGCTTTTGTATTTGAACAATAAATCATCACATTTTTCCTGTCAAATCACCCATTCTTAGGGGAGAAAGGGTAGCGATTATTACTGCTACAACTTTCGTTTTAATACTTTGTCATTTTGTTCAACAGATCCGTCATGTATTGAGTGCCATGCGGAGGGGCGTCAACTTACAAGCTGAGGTTTGTATTGGATCTTTGTGTAGTATTGTGTTAATTATTACCATGTTCGGCGCATATCCGAGTAGCTTTCCGATGAAACCTATTTTAGATATGCTTACTTTTATCTATTACTTACCTGCAGCTCTTTTTGTATCAATTCTCAGCATTTCATTAATTAAAGGGATTATTACATCTACGCCTCCTGAAGTTTGCTTCAGTTACAGTAATCTCCCATATAGTTTGAATCATTACATAGGCGCTCACTTAGCTTATAAAACATAAAAAGATGGGATGTCTAATATAGATTCACATGCAAGGCTGGATCTCGAACCATTTCACTTAGGAGAAAAGCTGATGATATGAGAATGTCTGACCTTCCTTTTCAGGATTATGTGCTCATTGACCCTTTCATAAATGGATTTGCCGAGTTACATGACCGACACAGAGATATGAGGCTTGATGTTGACAATATGTCCTATGAGGTATGCAGTTGCTTTTATCGTTGGTTTCTTAACTTTCTGATATTCAATTTCTCTCCTTTTTTGTTATAAAGAAAATCTTAATGGGGTAAATCGAAAACTCCTTTCTATAACAGGAATTGTTGGCTTTGGAGGAACGAATAGGGAACGTGAGTACTGGCCTGACCGAGGAAAAAATTAGGGGCTCTATGGAGCAGAGGAGGTATGAAGGAAAGGGAGCCTCACCAAACTTAGAGCCATGCTGTATATGTCAGGTTAGATGCACGTATTTTACCATTCTTGAAAATATCCCCCAGTTCAAGGCGTCGAGGGGTTTGTCTTCTTGCCTTTCCAACTATTTCTAAATAAGCAGATTTTGCCATTCTTGCCTCTTTTACGTAGGGATAATTATTCTTACAAGCCCTATTTAACCTTATTACAGAAACCTTCTCTAATTTGTTTGGAAATTACAGTGACATCTCCTGACGTTAGCAGCTTTATGAAAAAACGCGATAAAAATCAGTAATATTGACAAATATAACCCTTAATAAAAATTTAAAATAAAAAACAAAAACATGTAGAAACACATAAAAGTATTGAAAAATGTGAAATTAATGTGTCGCCTTATGTTCAATTAATTCCCTCATCTACCACCGCAGCCCCTCTAATCCCTGCCCTCAATGCTCGTGGTGGCATGACCTTTAACTTTAATATTTTCATCTTGTTTACACTTGTGCTTATTGTTCTAATGCTTCTGTTAATGGTTTGTTTTGATCAGGAGGAATACATTTCTGGAGATGATATCGGCATGTTGGATTGCGGACACGAGTTTCACAACAGTTGCATCAAGCAGTGGTTAATATTGAAGAACTTGTGCCCCATCTGTAAAATGACAGCCTTGAACACTTGACAGTTTGGGTGGGAAGAGCAAGAAACTGTACCCAGAAATGCCTTCAAGCACCCAAAGGCAAATCCACCCTCCCCACCCCTCCCCCTCCAAAGCCCAAAGGCGAAACAAAAAAAGAAATAATCACCTGCTTCTTGCAGGGTTATAATCTATCGTTTTAGGTCTTTGGTCGAAACTGGCTCGTGGCATTTTACTTCTCACCTGAAACTCTTTCATTTCCCGAACTTGGTTTGTTCGAAGAATGAAAGGGTATTTGCAGGAATGAGTAGTAAAAATGAGCCGCGTATACTTTGTTATGGTAAGTTTAAACTTTGTGATTTATGGATTTTGTGTGTTCCATGAACATTTGACAATAATGGGTTTGTGGAGACCCTTTTATCTACAGTAGCGGTGTTGATTTTGGTATTAGACAATTGAACTGTGTTGCTTCTGTAATTTAATATCTTTTTGATATGTGCTTTGCGTAGCCTGAATGCAGTCCCTTAGAAGGCAGGATATGCCTTTTGTTTTGGGGGGGGTGGGGGGGGTGGGGGGGGGGGGGGGGGGGGAGGGGGTAATCTCACTTATGCTTAACAACAATAACTAACCAGCCTTACCAGCCTGAACAAAAAGAAAAACAAGCAAAATTGAAACATGAAGGAGGATTATTTCGACAACCATCTCCTGTGAAATCCGACATACACAATTGTTTGCCATGTTGCTCTATTACATGAGTTTGTGCGCGCTACTGTATCGATCATTAGCGGAATTTTTGAAATTATTCTGTGAGTCATAGATGCTTCCAAAATCATCGCGTGGAAACTCCATTTCTGTCATGCTCCATTGCACGAGAGATTACGAGCTTTCGTATTGATTGTTTGGAATTTTAAATCATCCAATGAATTATAGAGGAGCAGATGTGTCAAGCTTCTAATCATCGTGTGGCAACTCCAAATAATTGGTTCGATTTGGAGGTTAACTTGGAGAACCATCTCTGCTGTGTCGCTTTCAGAAATTGTGCGCTGCTATTAGAAATTGCACACTACAGATCGAGGGACTTGGCTTGTTTAGGAGCAAAGAGAAGGGTTTCTACTGCCATCACTGCCCACTTCTGAAATCGCCACTTCGAGATTAAGAAACTTGGCTTGTTTAGGAGCAATAAGAAGGGTGCCACCTCTGCAGTGGTGGCACCAGTTGCCCATCTCACCTCAGCTTTTCAGCAAATGAACAAATTCCATTGTCGTTGCCTGTGGTGATATCAAACGCTATCGACATTGAGTTTGAACCCAACTCGGCTATGGAGCCATCCTTAAAGATGTTGACGGGTGGAGAGTGGACTAATTTGACTAGCTGCTTTGTACATGCTCGTCAGTCAAACGAGTAAACAGACGAAAAAATGAGGCATTGTCCAAATTTTCTGTATGATGTATAATTTTATTTATGTCTGTCCCATATCAATTTCTGAACTCCTGAAAAACTTCTTTTGGCACCAAGGTTGAATCATTTCTCGTGAGAATCTCAATCCAGTCAAGAAAAACTCCATATCCCTGAACGGAACACGGAAGATTAATAGGTGAGAAAGAAATTCCGTAAGGAAACCACAAAGAGAACACTAGGTCCTGTTAGCCGAAAAAATCGAGTTGAGTTTATCATGCATTGTTTGTTAAATGCTACAAGAAAAAACAGCATTTGGCATGGATATTCAACGACCGCCATATCTTAAGTAGACTGATCATTGATCGGGAGCGGGAAAGGAATCAATGAGCTTGGTTGCAAATTTTTTGAAATTATCCAATGAGTCAATCAGGAGCACATGTCTCAAGCTTCCAAAATAATCGTGTGACAACTCTAGTGTTATATGCTTTATTGCGCAAGATAGTGAGCTTCTGTATTAAATGTTCGTAGAATTTTCGAAATCATCCAATGAGTCATAAAGAAGCAGATGTGTCAAGTTTCAAAAATCATTTTGTGACAATTCTAGATACTGGGATCGTTTTGGAGGTTAACCTGGTGAACCAAATCTGCTATGTCGCTTTCAAAAATCGCCAGCTCCATATGGATAAAAGAGACTTGGCTTGTTTAAGACACCTCACCGATGGTGGCATCAATCGTCCATCCCACCTTAATTTGAGCAAATGAACAAATGCCATTGTTTTCTGTGGTGATATCAAACGCGACAATCACATTGAGTTTGACCCAACTCGGCGATGGAGCCATCCATCTACACGTTGCGGGGTGGAGAGTGACTGATTCGACTGAATGCTTTGCACATGTTCATCAGTTAAGTTGCTTTTGTTCATCTGTGAGCGTGGTCCATGAGGAAGGCGCTTTTGTTGGAGAAGACTCATTTTTTGAGAGGGAGTCTACACCAAATGTTTGAGTTCAACAAAACCATTAAGTTGGGAGAGGAGTACTCAACAATCATTGTAATTAAAACGCCCACAAAATCAAGAGATCCAGGAAGTTTCACAATTCATTGCACTAAGTGATCTTGGTGCAAGTATAAATATAATGTGTTCAGGAATTTAGGACTTAAGGTACCAACTCTTAGAAAGAAAAATTGATGATTTACACAATAAGATATTCAAGAGGAGTGGGGAAGCTGTTTTTGTTAAAGTGGGCAAATCTATATTACCTGCTGAATTTCTTGTGCTAAAAGTGGAGGATGAAAGAAAAATTATAAATATCCAATGGAGCAGGTAAAAAAGAGTATTAAGTCCTTTGGCTGAATGAGTTCTTAGAATGAGGTTGAGGGCTTGGAGTATTTTAGCAGTTGTACAATTGTGGTTCATATTTTTGGGAAATACAGTTGTCCGAGCAATGATGAAACCTAGAATTTCTTTTTAAAAAGTTATTGATTATATATATATATATATATATATATATATATATATATATATATATATATATATGTGTGTGTGTGTGTGTGTGTGTGTGTGTGTGTGTGTGTGTTAAAGCCTTTTGAATATTGCACAAAAATTGACATTTTTGGTCCGGGCTATTTTTGTCAAAGCATTGGATCAACTGAATTTTAATATATGAATTTACTTTCATCAACATTAGCATTCTGGACCCGATAACAACAACGGCAACTACAACTACAACCAAATTTGTAGTGCTAATTAATTGGAGTAGGTGATTATATGAATTATACGAGAATCACGTCGAGTCAACTACATGACTCCTACTCCACTCATTTCAGATGAGTAAAAAATCTTCATTTAGACTTTTAAGTTTCATACAGTATCGTATGATTTTCATCCATGTTTTCTTCGATCGTCATCGTGCTCTGTTGATTTTCCTAAGCCGAGGGTTTCCACAAGTCGTATAGGTACTTCTACGTTCATTGCACATTACTGAACCACTGTAACCGATTTTCTTGCATCTTCTCACAGACGAGTGTCACGCTTATTTTGTTTAGAATATTTTTATTTCTTGTCTTATCTCTTTTCATGTTACCGCACATTCAATGTAACATGCACATTTCAGCTACACCCATCTTATGTGTATGATGCTGCCTAACGACCCAACATTGGAGCTATATAGTATGGCGACTCTGACAATAGTCAAATAAAACTTTCCTTTTAGCTTTAGAGGAAAGTTACGGTCGCACAAAATCTTGTAGCCACTATTCTATTTCATCCAACCAACTTGCATGCGATGATCAACATCACTATCTGGTTACCAATTTTGTCGGGGTGTAGTGCTTCTCGGTATCCTGTATATCAAGTGTTACTAAATTTGCAATGAAGATACCCGATCTTTGTCCAACTTAATCAGAACCTTGAGATTCTAGAGTTTGTCTCCATAGGTATCCATTGTCTTGTTAATAAGAACAATATAATCTACAAACATCATACACCAATGCACTTAATTATTGAACAACTCGAGTAACTTCATCTATTACAATAGAAAATAAAAGAAGGGCTCGGAGTTGGTCATTGATGTAAGCTAATTGTGATAGGAAATGTGTTTTTCAAACCACAATAGGTTGAACACACTTGTCACCATATTTTGAGTCAATTGCCAAAATATCACTTTGAAAAAAAATAATTGCCAAACTAGCACTCTCTCAATAATAATTCCCATAATATCATTGTTTGTCCCACATGGCAATCTTTAATTGCTAAGTCCCTCGATTTACGATGATTAATTTTGAATTTGCCTTGGACAAATCAAATGACTCGAATCTTTCTTTTTCTATTAGCTGACTTCTAGTTTGGCTTTTTTTTTTTTTTTTTTCTTTTATTTCATCATAATTTTTGTTTCGTGAATTTTCTCCACATAATTTAAAGCCATTTAATTTAAGTTACACAATTATACAATTTCAGGGTTTTACCTTAACCCTGCATTTTCCCCAAAAAAACAAATTCATTTTTCTTGAACACGAAGAGTTGAAATTATTGTTTTCATAGATTACATAATGTTAATGATTTTACAATCTTATTTGAACCATATACATAAAAAAACTTATTCATCCCTTAGATTTGGGTAGTTTAATTCATTAATTTCTAAAAAGATTATGATACTAACGGTATGTAATCTTATTATAATAGTGTGTTGTCAAGCAAGATTTACCTTATTTTTTTTATTCAGGGAGTCCGAAATACCTAATAATTACTATTAAATATACAGTGTATATTGTATTAACTTCTAAGAATTATTTTACTATAACTAATTTTTCAGAGTACAAACTTGGTATGCAAATGTTAAAGTAAAGTTTTAATAGATTAATTAGTTTTCTGGAGATTTTATGTACTCATTTTTTAGTCATTTAAAATTTTAATAAAAATCTGGAATATCAAGTTATTATGCTATTTCAACTCATTGGAATGCGATATATACTAAGAAGTAAATCCATAAAGCATAATTACTGATACTACTAATTATTAGGTACTTTGAACTCTTTGAATTAAAAAAAAAAAAATTTATTAGAAACGATTGATTACAAACTGCTACTAAAACTTGAGAAACTGATAAATTAGATTATAAGAAAGAAATGATTTAATATATATCATATATGGTTAAGAAATAAGAATACAAAATTATTACTTATATAATAAAGGAAAATGATAGTTTTGGCTTTCCAAAAATCTTTTTGGGACAATATCTTGGCTAAAATCATGGAGAAGAAGCCAAAGAAAGAGAAAGATTGAATACCCAACTTAAATTAAGGAATTGCAGCTTACTTAACAATTTAAAATTGCCATGTGGCACAAACAATGATATTATGGGAATTATTATTGAGAGAGTGCTAGTTTGGCAATTATTTTTTTTCAAAGTGATATTTTGGCAATTGACTCCCATATTTTCATACATATTTTGATTGTGTTGACATACATAAATGGGATACCCTTCTTAACCAAAGTCCATCGCAATACGTCTCTTGGTACTTTATTATAGTTTTGTTTTTTCCTAAATAAAAAAAGACCATATGCAAATCTCTACTTTTCTATTAGTAACACTCAATAAGTTGGCAAAGCAATGAATGGCATCTCTAGTCGATCTCCCTGACATAAATTTCAAATTGGTTCTCGGATGTCGGGATAATTTGTCACAATCGGTATTCTGCTTTTCTTTCCCATAACTTCATTGTATGAGACATAAGTACGATAGTTGAAACAATCTGAATGTTACCTTGTTCTTATGAAATGGTAATAGCTAGCGTACTCTTCATTCACTCGTTTGAACACTTTTTTGTTTGTTCTCCATATTTTGCTAAGGATGTCGATTAGACACACCAGACCTATCTCTCTCATATTTCTCCAAACTTTAAAAGGAATTTCATCTGGTTCAACAACTTTTCGTACATTTATCCTCATTAAAGCATTTTTAACTTCATATTTTCATATTCGTCCCATAAAATTCAAGTTCTTATAATAGAAGACAAGGTAAACTTGATTTGAACCTAAAATTAAGAAATATTGAATTTTCAACGTTTTATCACCAAGACATTTATATAAGTACAGAAAGTTAATTGCCATGTTTTCCAAAGTTGAATTACAACTCAAAAAGTAAGAATAGTTTACTTTGCATTTTATTTATTTATCTTTGACACTTCTCTTCGATGCACCAAGTGACACCGCACCCGCTTTTGCTTTCACACCATTTTATTTCTACTTTTGATCTGGCGTACACACACAACGACCGCGTGTAAATTTGTTTCAGGTGTTATAAGTAATTTAATTATAATGATTTGTTGTTGTGCATATTTTATGCAAGGAAATAAAAACAAAGTTGTACTTTTATTATATTTTTGGGTTGCCTAATAATTATGTATAAATTAACAGTGAATGACTTGATAATTATGTTAAATTATTGAGCTTAACAACTTAATATGTATTGATAATATTGAAAGAAAATATAAAACTTTGCTCTAATTATGTTTTATTTTCACGTTTATTACATAATTTATGTTATCAATTAAACTGATTGTGTATAAATCTATTTCATTTTTAGATTTGATTATAAACTAAGTATGTGTAAGTAAGAACAGTAATATTTTGATATGTTAAGTTCCGAATCATCAAAATTCTTAATTTTTATTTTAAAAGTAATATGGTTGAACTGGTCACAGAATCAAAGCATAAAACTGAGAAGTGCAACGAGAAAAGCTTATTAGGAAATCTAAAGATAGTTTTTAATAGTCAGTCGTTCTCAATAAGTAAAACTAGTTTTTATATACAGCAAAAAACAAATGAATATAATATATCCAAAGCAACAACTACAACTCTTAGTTAACTACAAAGATACAGCCGATGCGTGACATGTCAGATCCAGGGCATCTCAATTGGATTAACTGGGATGCAAATAATTATGGTCTATGCTATGGTTATTCTTTTGGAGAATAAGGAAAAAATAATAAGTTTTTAAGGAATTAACAGTGAAAATATGCAAAAAGAGCGAGTTTAACGTTGAGTCTAGCACGCATTATAGAAAAAAATAATAAGTTTTTAAAGAATTAACAGTGAAAATATGCAAAAAGAGCGAGTTTAACGTTGAGTCTAGCACGCATTATAGAAGTTATAAGATATGGAACTCATTCACCAAATTTTCACGAAAATTACAAGGGTATATATACACAAAGACTAACTAGTTAAAAGATAAGAAAGATCCTATACAAAATCTATAATAAAGGAAACGATAAACATCTAAGGAGGCAGAGGATTTCGAACTAGTGAAGAATCCTTGATACGCATACGCATAAATCATGAATGTGATGCTGAAATAAATTATGTCTAGTACTTTTTTTTGTTGTTATGAAAATTTTAGTGTTATTTTTTCCTAACTAGTATCAAAAATAATAAATTGTCATTAAAATATAAATACCTTAGAAGCATTTATTATATATATATACATATATATATATACATATATATATATATATATAGTTATAAAATTAATTCTAAAGTAACTTAATATAGCTAAAAATTGTTAAAGAATTAAAATTAATCTATATGTGATAAAGGTAATATCAATTAGTGTGGTAAAAGTGAGATAAGAGTGACGTGTATAGGATAAAGTGTATGGTAACTTTGGATCGTATAAAACGCACTATTCCTGAACTGAGTGTTCGTACGAAGCGTACCTCGATTTGAACTAAGCGTAGTGTTTGCAGAAATCCTCTCTCTAGAATGTCGAAATGTAATCTGTTTTTCTTGGTGAAATAAACCGTATAGCCGTAGTATATATAGGCTGCCGAGCTTGACGCGTGGCGTCTTCTGATTGGCCGTCGAACACGGCTCGTCTTAATGTCACTCACGAGGGGCGTCATTTAAGACTTATCCACCTCGTGGGTCGTATTCAATTGCGCTCATTGAAGAGCCGTCAACCGTATGGGTCGTCTTTAACGTTGCTCATTTAAGAGCCGTCGACCGTATGGGTCGTCTTTAATGTTGCTCATTTAAGACCCGTCAGCCGTAGGGGCCGTCTTTACGTCGCCTCATTTAAGAGTTATCTGCATCATGGGTCGTCGTTAATGCTTGTCTGGTAGTCGCCGACAGCTCTGACACCCATCAATGCCTTGTCGTTCACGTGGCTATTCGACCCTCTATTTTCGAAGATGACCTCTTATATTCGATCCATGTTTGGTTCGAGTTTGTTGACCATCGTAACTCTTGGTTCTACGGTCGTAATATTTTGGACCATTATCAATATGAATATATACTAAAACATTTTGTACAAAATAAAGATATTGTATACAATGATAGGAGTTTATATTATTGATGTACACTTAAACATAAATGATTTCTATGCTCTATAACTTTGTCTTCGCCAATATTTTTATCTAAAAATAATTGTTTTGTAAAAAGTTATATCATCCTAAAAATAAAATATACATGTTATATTACATAATCGTCCTCTATTTTATTCTACGTGAAAGAGTAAAATAGATTTAAGATTAGTTTCAAAAGTAGCAAAATAATTTGCAAATAAACTATTATGATATTAGGCATTGACCACGTAAGAAAATAGAAAATAGGATATAAACCAAAATTAAATTTCCAGATTATATAAGTTACATCTAACAATATAAATATTAAATTATATATATATATATATATATATACATATATATATATATATATATATATATATATATATATATATATATATATATAAATAATATGTTCCCTTTTACCGAAAGAGTCATATTCTTCTATTTCATGTATTCATAAAAAAAAAAAAAAAAAGAATCTTCTATTTCATGTACTTATAATACGGGGAATTCCACCTTCCTTGATTCAAGATACTTTTGTCCGCAAAGATATACCAATCTTAGAAGATATCAACATAAAATCCCGAAGAGATCACAAGCGATTGAACGACTGTGGCGATTTCACCAGATCACTCACGACGGGCACCGGAGAGTCCAATCTCCCGGCGCCCACAACAATTGATTACTGATACTGTCATGGACACATCCCCAAATTCAGAAAATGAAATCGAAGTAGGGTTTGTCAACAACACCGACCCAGGTACGCAAAAACGATCCCGAGTAACCTACGAATTTAGGGCAACACATATGGATGATCAACCACCTCCCCGAATTGATAGTAATACAATCAGTGGAAAGGTCTCATATGCGAATAAGGTCCGTCCCAAAGACGTTAGAATCAATGAAGAACTAACGTCGAAAGAGCGAGACAAAATTAGGATTAATCCTCCTTCGGAAGGGGACCCGTTTAAATCCTTAGTAATCGCAGATGATTTAGAGGAACTTATGCGTGACCAATGGAAGGATACTATTCTCATACGTGTACTCGGTAAACCGTGGTATTATCCTAATCTAGTCAATAGATTGAGTGCGTTATGGAAATTGACGGAGGGAAGCGAATTCGTCGACCTAGTGTTTGGAAGCTATTGCCTTAAAGGAATTACGCCGATGCAAAGAGATGTGATTCTTACACAAGGGCCTTGGCCACTCGCCGGAAGTTTTCTTTCAATCCGAAAATGGACTCCCGGTTACAGGGCGGATAATGACAAAATAGTGCATGCTATTACGTGGGTTAGGGTGCTGAACTTACCTGTGGAATTATTTCGGGAATCAGTAATCCAAGCTATCGCAAACTGCATCGGTGATCCAATCAAAATTGATGGCAACACATTCGCGGCGTCGCGAGGAAAATTCGCGAGGGTCTGTGTCCAAGTCTCCACGGATAAACCATTGGAACGGGGAATACGGATTAGGGGCAGATTATACCAATTGGTATACGAAAACCTGCCATCTCTATGCTATACATGTGGGAGGGTTGGACACTCGGATAAAACTTGTGCCGACTCCAAGGTTTCGTCAGGAGAGATTGTTGACAAGGATATTATGGCTGTTAGGGAATTATCTAGGGGTGCTGATAGGACGCCGGATACATGGCTTCTGGAGAAGGCCAAGAACAAAGAATACGGGGAATGGATGGTTGTCCCGCGCCGAAGGAATGTTCCCAAAAATAGTGCTGACGGTAGGAAACCTGTGCAAGGAAAGGGGAAACAAAATCAAGAAAATAGGAATCCTAATCCTATGAGAAGTCCCGCGAGTGAGTTGGAGAAGAATCCAAGCACCAGTAAATTCCATCCTGGAACAGATCTTGATATCCCCGAGAGTTCGAAGGGGAGAAGGATTCTTCCTGCAACTTTTACTTTCCTTAAAAAACCGACGTCAAAAAATAAACAGAAGGCAGCGGCAAGCAGCAAAAAGAATCCTTTGAGTACCGAGCCTAAAGTTGCTGCCACCAGGAACTCGTTTTCAATCTTGGCAATGTCAGAAGATATAACTCATTCAGAGAAACATCTACAGAATATTAACGAGAAAGAGGCGGTTCATGGAACCGTTGGACAATATGATGTTGGAGATGGAGAATGGAGTTCTCAACGCGATAATTCAACAGGGGTTTTGGGAGATTCACACAAGCTACCACAACTTCGACGGACCTTTGAAGATATTACGAATCGATCCGAGAAATATCACAGTGTTAGCAATATCGCCTCTAATCTGGGAACTGGAGATTTTCACTCAGATTATAGAACGAATGGTGAATATTCCGATATGTTGGCAGAAGATGCAAATAAGCAGTTGGGAGAGTACCAGACACCAATACCAGGGACATGAAATTCTGAGACAACTGATGTTGTCATGGATGGGCCGGAGCATTGAAAATCCTTTCCATCCAATCCATCTCGTTAATCAATCAATGAAGATTGTATCGTGGAACTGTCAAGGTGCTGGCACTGAGGATTTTCGAACTAATTTTCGAGATTTGGTTCGAGTACATAGCCCGGATGTGGTATTTCTACTTGAAACACGTGTGACTCCTGATATGGCGTATGACATCGCCCCTAGTTTAGGTTTTTCGAATTTTTGTATCGCGCCGACAGATGGGATGGATGGAGGAATATGGACGCTATGGAATTCTATTTCCATTAATGTTGATATTAAAAACGTTGAGGATCACGGAATTCATGCCTTGGTGGGGCCAAAAAATCAAGAACAGTGGATGTTATCGGGGATTTATGCAAAACCTTATAAAGCTGATAAAATTCGCATTTTTGATAATTTAGAGGCGATGTCGTAATATATTGTAGGACCGTGGCTTGTCCAAGGTGACTTCAATGAAATTTGTTTTGCACATGAGAAGTAAGGTGGTAGTGGAAATGTGCAGAATCGTTGCTTTGCTTTCCAACAGAGAATTCGGGGATGGCAACTTCAGGACCTCGGATTCCATGGTCCAAAATTCACATGGACGAATAAGAGGGAGGGGCGTGCAAGGATAAAAGAAAGAATTGATAGGGCTCTGGCGAATGTTAAATGGATGGAGAGTTTCCCGGATAATGCAGTTTTCCACCTTCCACGAACACATGGAGACCATCACCCGATTCTTACGAACACATGTGGATGGTTGACCCCTAAAGTTACTCGACCGTTTCGCTTTGAGGCCATGTGGTTTAAACATAAAGATTGTGAGGATTTAATAAAAAAAATATGGGAGGAGCAAGGTGATTTATTGAAGGCTGTGGGACAAATCCCGGAGGTAATGGGTCCGTGGAATAAAAAATCTTTCGGCAATATTTTTCGTCGAAAGAGGGAGTTGTTAAATCGAATCGAAGGAGCTCAACGTGAGCTAGCCATTAGACGGAGTGATTTTCTGGAAAATTTGGAGAATGAACTGCTTGAGGAGTATAATTCTATTCTTAGGAAAGAAGAAATATTTTGGCGCCAAAAATCCCGAGTTAAATGGCTTGATGAAGGAGATCGCAATACTGCATTCTTTCATAGATCAACGATTGAAAGACGTAAGAAAAATCGAATTTTGATGCTGAAGGTTGAAGAGGTGTGAATTAAAGATCAGATTGTATTGCGTGATCATGCAAGGGCTTATTTTCTCGGACTGTTTTCAGGCGGAGCTCAAATTATTCCATCTCTGCTGGTGTCACGTTTACAACAAGGCCTGGATGGTGAGGCCGCAGCACATGTGGGACAGGAGGTGACGCTCAAAGAAATTAAAAAGACGGTGTGGTGTACTCACCCTAGCAAAGCCCCGGGCCCGGACGACATTCAGGCAATGCTTTATCAAAAATTCTGGAATTGCACGAAGGAGTCGATTCTCAAGTTTGTACAAGATGCATTCTGTGAGGGTGGCTTTGATCCTAATGTATGCGCCGCTCACCTTTGTTTAATACCAAAGGTACAGAATCCCGAGCTCGTCTCTCAGTTTCGCCCAATATCTCTTTGTAATGTGATTTATAAATTTATTACAAAATGTATTACTTTGAGATTACGGGATATCATGCCTCAGATAATTGCACCTACTCAATCTAGCTTCATTAAGGGGAGGAGTACGCAAGACAATATTTTTGTAATGCAGGAAATACTTCATTCGTTGCGTTACAAGAAAAAGAATAAAATAGGATGCATGATTCTGAAGTTGGATCTCGAGAAAGCATATGATAAAATTAGTTGGAAGTTTCTCGAAGAAACCCTTGTTGCTTTGAAGTTTCCAATAAATGTGATTAAATTGATTTTATTTTGTGTTCGGAACGCGTCAACTCGTATTCTGTGGAACGGAGAACCACTGAAAGAATTCAAACATGGGTGTGGATTGCGACAAGGAGACCCGCTATCACCTTATTTATTTGTCTTGTGTGTTGAGAGGTTGGCGTACATGATTCAGGAGGCGGTGGACGAGGATAAATGGGAATCGTTGGTTCCATGTCGTGGGGGGCCAAATTTTCGCATCTTTTCTTCGCTGATGACCTTATTCTCATGGGTAAAGCGACAATGAAGACGGCTCGAAAAATGAATCTTATTCTGGAATCCTTCTGTGATTCGTCGGGCCTAAAGCTTAATGCTGAAAAATCTAAAGTTTATTTTTCCCATAGGGGCGGCGCATGTTTGAAAAGAATGATATGCGAACAGCTGGGTTTTACCCAAACTACAAACTTGGGAAAATATCTAGGGGCAAGGTTGGTGCATGATCGAGTAAAAAAGGAGCACTATAATGATATCTTTGATAATTTACTTGGGCGGTTTGCCAGCTGGAAAAGTAACACTTTATCGTTATCTGGAAGAGCGACTCTTATTCAATCAGTGGCGACGGCAGTTCCAATCCATCTTATGCAGTCAAGTTGGTTGCCTGAGGAGGTGTGTAATCGTCTTGATAAAATGAACAGAAGTTTCCTGTGGTCGAATAATCTGGACGTCCGAAAAGTGCATTTAATGGGTTGGAATAGAGTTACGCGCGAAAAGAAGGAGAATGGATTGGGTTTGCGCATTGCCCGATTAAACAATCAAGCGTTACTCTCTAAAATCTGTTGGAAAATTTTGCGGCAACAAAGGAATATCTGGACAGATTTGATACAGGCAAAGTACCTTAAAAACAGAAAATTCAGCGATTATTCGGTGAAGCAGAGTGACAGTCCAGCTTGGAAAGGAGTTGTCCGTTGTATGTCGCTTATATCTCCATTCATTCGGTGGAAAGTTGGAGATGGAAAAACGATTGCATTCTGGTTTGATAATTGGTTAGGGGAGACGAGGTTATGTGATGTGATTGAGGATATTCATAGGTCGGAAGTTGGCTTAAAATTGCATGAAATGTTGGACACAGACGGGAACTGGATTTTACAAAACCTCTGTACACGGATTCCTGGTGAATGGAAGCTGAAAATTCTCGAACAGCGAATAACCTTGAACGAGGCTGAGGATCTGTGTATTTGGAGTGAAACGTCAAGCGGGATTTTCTCGTGCCAGAGTGCGTACAAAGCACTTCACCAGAAATATACAAACATGCCGAATTGTGGGAGCCGAATCGACTGGGTTTGGGCTCTTCCGTGCAGTCATAAGTTGAAGCATTTTGTTTGGGTGGCTGTGCAAAATAAGCTCGTGACGAATCAGCTTTGGAAGATTCGTAAAATGACAAACGATGCGAATTGTGATATTTGCCCGTCCAGGGAGGAATCTGTCATTCACATCTTCCGGTATTGTTTTACTGCAAAGAGAGTTTGGCATCAGCTAATTCCCGTCGAGTATAGGGAGGAGTTTATGCATGCGAGTGATGAACAATGGCTCAAGGTTGACCTCACAAAAAAGGAACGGTTTTGCTCCGTGTTTTCAAACACTCCATGGAATGATATTTTTGTGGCAAGTATTTGGACGTTGTGGAAACAACGAAACTGCCGAGTTTTTAGAAGGGATGAAGCAAGTACAAGTGCTACAATGTTTAAAATTAAGGAACTTGTGAAAGATCTCATGTTCATCTATAGAGAGAAAAGCTCACACATTAGCGCTTCATGGGAAAAACCGATGAGAGGATGGATGAAACTTAATGTGGATGGAAGCGTGCGAGTCCAAGATAATGGAGGATCGGCGGGAGGGGTTCTACGAGATGAAAAAGGAGATTGGCAATGGGATTTTGTGACTTCTATTTCTTGCCCGACTATTCTGGAGTCCGAAATAGAGGCTATACGTATTGGATTGTCGATCGCATGGGAGAAGCGAATACCAAAACTTGAAGTTGAGACTGATTCCAAAAAGGCTTTCAAGCTCATCATGGACGAAACTGTTGCGCCACAGGAACTCAAGCCAATGATTGAGCAATGTCGAACATTACTTCACAAACCATGGGAGATTAAACTTTGTTGGATAACTCGATCCAAGAACCAGCTTGCAGATGCCATGGCAAAGATGTCAAGACCCCTAACTGGAGAAGTTAGCTTTGTGCTCCATCCTCCAGTCAGTTTAATGTGTTTTCTGAATTCTGATGTAGCCTAAGGGCGTTTCTTTCATTTTCTACCAAAAAAAAAAAAAAAAACATAAAATCCCGAAACCTTAGATTAGAAGTTACCTTTTACCATATATCTTTACTCCTTCATCTATCAATGTATATCAAAACTTGAATAATTAATATTTCCATAGTTATCGAGTAAAATCTTTCAGTGGATATATAATCAGAATCTGACTCGTATTAAGTTATAAGTTATAAAGCTTCCATCTCTTAAACTTCATCCATTTATTTTAGGAAAACCCTTATCTAACAGTCCTGTAACCTGATAGTCCAATTTTTAACATGTAGAAGTTCAGTGGGTAACCGGCTACCTATACATCAGGTTTTGTTAGTAGTAACTTATTTGGCCCCTATGTTGCAACGGAAATTCCAAGAACTCTGTTTTAAAAATATACTTTCTTCGGGATTTTCTGTTTGTGTATTACTTCGTGACTTATATATGATTGATTTACAAATCACAAAAAATAAATTTAACTTAATTTGGAGAAACTTCCAGGTTCAAAACATTACGAGGAATTTCTTTGTATTTCTTGACGAATTTCAAAGCTTCTTCTAATTCTAATAGTTTGGCATTCCCTAGGATACCTATTATTTTGACATATAATCAAGGGATAAAAGCATCAAACCCCCTATACTATAGGGGGTGTAGCGATTTGCCCCCTGAACTTTTTTTTTTTGGCAACAAGCCCCCTGTACTATGGATAAATAAGCACTTTGCCCCCTGAGTCGCTTTTTCACCATTGGATTTGAGTACGTGTCAACACTTTTTGCCGTTGGATTTGGACTCAGGGGGCAAAGTACTTATTTATGCATAGTACAGGGGGCTTGTTGCCAAAAAAAAAGTTCAGGTGGCAAAGTGCAACAAGGGGTATAGTATAGGAGGTTTGACGCTTTTATCCCTATAATCAAACATGAATTTTATAATTTTAGGAATTTATGCAATAAATTCCATTTTAATTAGATAATTAGGCCATTTTCATGAGTTAAAGAAAAACTTTTTTTTTCCTATTCATACGTGACACGAAAAATCAAAATAAATGAAGTGTAGTCTGGTTGTGAGAATTTTATAGTACGTTAAATTTGTACGAGTAAAATATTTTTTATACTACAGGCTTTAAAAATACTTATTTAATTCTTACACCTAAACATAATAAATGTTAACATATAGACCTAAAGCCTAACTATCAGCAGTAAATAAAAACATCAACCAATTATTGATAATAATATAGCTTTCATTTTAATTATGATTTAGTAATAGACAATTTAGTGTTTTAATTAAAAAAAAAAAGAGAAGAATAAAATATCAATTTTACGTAGAGGATATAATAATTCTTTCAAGTGAGATTATATTTCTTTACTTAAACTTTGGGTACCTATGAAGATATTCTTAAAACGGTATGACTTATTTGCAATAAATATATTTATCTTTACCAACATGCTTAAACAAAAGGAAGAAAAGAAAAAAAAAAATGCTTTGTGACCGACTGTAAGACTGTGAAACTCTATCGGTCTGTTAGATAAGCATTACCCATTTATTTTATAGTTGTACGCATACATATACAGGGCCGGGTCTACACGCCCCCCGCCCTCCCGGCTCCGCATTGATTTGTTGTAAGTATATATATTATGATCTGTAAAGTAGTGTAGATGAAAATAAATGGGAAAATTCTTAACTGCACATATTTACAAGTTAATGACTTTTGTGGTATTGTTGTTTTTGGGCTGTGCACTTTTGAGCTTCTCTTGATGAGTAGTTGACCGGTGGTTTACTCGTATACGATGGATAGTGTTTGGAGAGTTGAAAGCATCAACAGCCTAATTAGATAAGTTTCTTACTTGATGAGCATTTTGTTATAGGACTACTTTGTGAAGTTTGTGGTTATGAAAATCTCCGAGTCCTTAAGATAAAAACCAAAATAGATAAGGATCAGTCTCTGGTCTTAGATATCTTTGCCTTTTGATATAATTATGGAAACTTTTTCCAATGTTAGCTAATTATAGAAATATTCTTAAAAGATAATAACTTTAGAATATCTTAAACTTTAAAGTGTATTTTAGTAATTATTTAGTTGCTTAATCAGACCAAATATTAGAAGTAATGTAACCATGCATCATTTTTTAGTAGACAATGTTAGGGACAGAGCTTGGTGTCCTCTAATCTTCTTCCTAAAATCACTTGTTTGAAGGAGCTCTCCGTGAATCTGACTTTTCATATATTTTGGCTCCTAATACTTTCCCTAACATAGTAACTCAGTGCAAGCGGTTTCGCATCAAACCAATATCTATCAAGAGTATTGTAAAGTAGTCTAGTTGATATAACATCTACTGATCGTGATTGGAATTTTCACACCCTTGTTTGTCCTCCGGTATTAGCCTATGTTGGTACTTTGCACCCAGGCATTACGGAAATGAGCACTTTACACCTCTAAATTGTTTTACTTTGGCACTTTGCACCCCAGCATGCGATTTTGCCTTTATGGTGTAGTCAAATTTTCGTTGGAGCTATAGGCTTTCATGAAGTCGGTTATTGAACTAGTATTGCACGCATAGGCCGTGGTGGGCTGTGAACCCCAAGCATATCCCAATTTTTGGGAACAAAGTCAATTTCACAGCAAGAATAGGAATTTTCTTGTAATTCTTTTCTACGCAAAAGTGTAGAAGTTGGCCGCATTGCAGAATGGGTCATGCTCAAAAGTGTAGAAGTCGGCCGCATTGCTGTCAAATCGTCAAAGTGATCACAACCCTTCATCAGATTGCATAATTGTGACAGTGACTAAGTCTCCGGGAACATAACACAATGTAGACATGAATGCATTCGTCGGGTTGATTATATTCCCCGTCAGGGGAAGGAAATGTTTCAAAGCTCTCGAAATAGCTTGGTTCAAATTGGGACCAATATTTGTTAGGAAGTTATGTGTTGATGTTGGAAATCTATAAAACAATAATCTCACTACGGGGTGGAAGGTGATCCACGCCATGTCGAAAAAAGTCATTGAAAGGCAGAGCTCCTTGAAGCAGTAGTGTAGCAATTAAATTTTATTAGAAAATAGGAACACAATAAAATTTTATACTAATAGAAAATAGGAACACAACAAGATGCTATATTTAATTATAACATCTTATTGTGTAACCAATCTCTCTCCATCCATGACCAACATAATTTTGTCGCACTTCCGCACTGCGCCACCTCCTACTGCCAGGAGCTTAGGAGCTTTCCCTTCCAGTGACAATTTTTGACATGGCGTGGAAGTTGATCCACGCTATGTCGAAAAACGTCATTGGAAGAGAGAGCTCCTGGAAGCAGTAGCGTAGCAATTATATTTTATTAGAAAATAGGAACACAATAAAATGTTATATTAATAGAAAATAGGAACACAACAAGATGCTATATTTAATTATAACATCGTATTGTAACCAATCTAATATATTTAATTATAACAACCTAGTGTGTAACCAATCTCTCTCCATCCATGACCAACACAATTTTTTTGCACTTCCGCATTGCGCCACCTCCTACTGCCGGGAACTTTCTTTTAGAGATCGGGAACTTGTGAGAAACGATGTTAGAGAATTAGAGAGAGGATATCAGACTTTAGAGGGATTAGAGAAAGAATCAGACGAATAAGAGCAAGAATTAGAAGAATAAGATAGAAAAGAAGAGAATTTAGGAGAGACAATTGCGATCAGCAATAATAATAATCAATTCATCATAACTTATCTTACAAAAGAACCCTAACCCTCTATTTGTAGGCTAAGCAAATAAAACCTACCAAAACTAAGACTTTTAAATAAAGTAACAAGATAACTATGAAATAAATAGCTAGGAAATAAATAACAAGGAGATAAATAAGACTCCTAATCTAATTTAACTCTAACTAAGGAATAATTCTATAATATAATTCTTGATTTCCATCATTAACCATCACATAATCGCCTTACTTAAACTCTTGCTTCCGACGATGTAAATCAGCAGCCAATTTATAATTTGACATGGCGTGGATCAACTTCTATCCCATAACGAGATTGTTGTTCTATAGATTTCTGACATCAAGTGATAAATTTCTAACAAATATCGTTCCCAGTTTGAACTAAGCTCTTTCTAGAGCTTTGAAACATTTCCTTCCCTGACGGGGAATATAATCTACTGACTCACGCATGCATGTCTACATTATGTTATGTTCTAGGGACTTAGTATTTGTCATATTTTTGCAAACAAATCAATGTTGTGATCAGTTTGATTAATTGACAGGTTACCCATTCCGCACCGTAGGTGACTTCTATGCTTTTGCAACATTAATTGGATGGAATGGGAGGCCTTATATTACCGATAATTCAAATTACATTGTGGATTTGTATTACGAGATGCCGACTAGGGATTCAGGGGCTGCAGGGAGGGAGATGCGGTGTTGGAAGGTGTGGTGGAGCATGGTCTGTTTTTGGATATTGCAACCACGGTGATTATTGCTAGTGATAGTGTAGTTACTAGGAAGACTAAGTGAAGAGAATGAGGTAATCAGTGGATATTGTGAGTGAGTGGGAATTTTGTTGCTTATCTTGATTTTGTTTTCGACACTACTTTTTTGCTACATTGTGTTGCATTCATTTCTTGTAACTCTATATTCTGATCTGTAAAATGTAGATGAAAATAAAATGGGAAGATTCTTAATCGCACAGATTGACAAGTTAATGAATTTTGTGGCATTGATTAGCTTTGTCCAATTCTTGTTTTTGAGTGGAGTTGTGTTTCTATGATAGTGAAACTTATTCTAAGTTGGGTTGTGCTTTGCTGGAACTAATTCTATGCTTTTCCCTGGAGCTCGAAGGCTTGGCGGAATAAAACCTGCATGTACGAATATATGCACAGTCGCACAGAGCAGAGATGAGCCATGCATACAACGAAGTGTATTTCAAAATACAAACATTATAATTTATGCATTCGTTTCAAGCGGTGGAAACATTAGAGCAAAAGAAAAATAGTAAAGGGCGGGGAAGAAAACAAAGAAAGCGTGAGGAGAGAGATCCACGCAGCAGGGTCTCAGTGGAGCAGAGCTGGGCTCGACAAAACAGGTCAGTGTATGCGTGTGTGTGTCAAGTCCTATGAGCCCGATGTTCAAGCCATTGTTCAATTGCAATGAATGCAATGTTAATCTGATTCAACAAGCACCCGCTCACCTACTCTCTCTATTTATTTTCGTTTTTGTCGTGTTTCTCGCTTGTACATTTCCCTAATCCCCCTTTTGCCTCACTTCACTGCAGCCGCTTCCTCTGCCTTTATCGGTTTATGTTCATAAATAATGTGGTCAAGCAAGATTAAAATTTTATCAACTTTGTAGGATTTTGGTCTGATTTAAACGCTTTTGTGAGTTCTATGAAGCTGTTTTTCATATCTGTGAAGCAAATTTGAGTAAACTCTTGTGTTTATGGACTTCATTTTGATGTAGGCACAACTCTTTTTCCTGCATGTTGTGGTTTAAGTTTTAACGGAGTTCAAGTCATGATCTTTTCATATGCAGCTGATTTATTTTAGTGCAGTACGCGGATTTGAGTTTCTTTAGATTAGAGTTTAATATTTGAATTTTCTTTAGATCCTCCATGAATCGGATTGTGTTGCATATAAGTAGCCTTTGAAATAAATAGCCTCAAGTTTTATTGTCTTCATTTGAACATAGAGGTCTACATCATTTTTAAGAGATTTTGATTAATGTGATAATCAGATTGTTGAACTACATGGAGTTTATATTCTTTCGAACGTGTTCTGCTTTGAATTTGACGTAACTGGAACCTTGACTAAATCATAATTATTTAAGTTAGAGAAAAGTTCTAAGAATGGATTTTGGTGTTGAAGAGTTTTACTTGGAAAATGTTATCAATTTTCTGGTAGTTAAAGAGGTGATGAAAGTGCATGTATGCTTTATGTGATGCTTACTAAAATATACTTTGACCGTTGAGAAGTTTATGTGATGGGATACTTGAATGCTGAATTTGGTAAATCTGAAGAAAAAAATGTAGTAGGAGAATGTCGCCATTCTGTTTTTAGAAATTTGTCGAAGAGAGGAATACAGAAAAGAAGAGAGTATTATATTATATTTTGACTTTTCCCGGGAATAAAACAAGAGTGAGTTCCCGGGAAAATAATTCAGAGAGGAACACATTTTCCACATGTAGTAAAACCTTGCTCACGGCAGCCTGATCGAAGTGCATTAATTTTGATCAGTTCAATAATTTATTACCTGCTACGTACAGAATCTCGATCATCAAATAGTTGTTATGTATGTTTAATTAATATATATATATATATATATATATATATATATATATATATATATTAGGGGCGGCAATTTGGATCTGGGTCCATGGATCTACCCAAATCCAACCCAGATCCATTAGGTTGAATCTGCCATGGAACCATGGCAGGTTCAACCAAGTTGGGAACCAGCAACTCTGAGGCAGGTGCGGATCTGCCTTGGAACCATAGTAAATCTGGTAAGATTGATTCCAGATCTAGCAAAATTGAAATGAAAATTGATGTTGGAATCAATGTCTTCCTCTATGGAGAGTGCAGGTTTCAATGTCTTAGTTGTACGTATGTGTGCTGAATGCCTGAATGTGTGGTGAACTACTGTCTCACCATTTATGGAAGAAAAAGAATAATTAAAATATATATTGCCTGTATCACATTCACACCCGTAATTACATTTGACCACTAAATGCATTCACCCTCCCTATAGTTCTATTTAATAACATTTTAGTCCATGGACTATAATATAATTTCATTCACATTCATTTGTTAGTTTAAAGGTGAAAATATAATACCTTATTTTATTTATCACTAAGAAATAATAATAAAATTAATTATTTTATTGATATATTAAATATTGGTAGGTAGGAAAAAATAGTGAGAAGAATAAGTAGGTAAAGTGAATTGGGTTGATTAGAGTTGATTTGGGTTGATTTGGGTTGAGAAAGTCATTTGTTATGGATCCATGGATTGAATCACTCCAACTCAATCTAAATTGACTTTGTAGTAGATCCAAGGTGTCAAATCCATTTTCAACTTGGATTGATCAAAACCAAAACCATTATAAGTAGATCCAAATTCAACTTCAATGAACCATTTGCCACCCCTAAATTATATATGTGTGTGTGTGTGAGTATATGTTTGTATGTATATATATACATATATATACACATATATGTTTGTGTCTGTCTATGCCTATGCGTGTCTATATAATATCTTTACTGCTTCTGGCTAAACGCTCAGGTAAGCGACAAAAAGATAATACGATGCTCTCAGCATCAATTTTTTGTGGTTATAAGAGTGTATTTCACTTACTAATTATATTAACACCATTGCCTAAGCTTGCTTGAGTATGATGTACTAAAGAGTATCAGTTCTAGAACTCTTTATAGATAGATTTTGCTTATAAAAATGACTAATAGTTTTTGTATATAATTAACGTATCTAAGGAATTATGATAGATAGTTGTACTTCGAGAAAAAATCAATATTGGTCCTTTATTGTGGCAGCTGCTCACTTTTAGTCCTTTATTGTGGCACCTCTTGCTTTAAGTCCTTTATTGTGTCATTTTGTACGATTTTAGTCCTCTTTGCCGGAAAATTGAATTTCAGCGGGAAGTTACACACTTGACTTGCACATGTAACCTGCACACACGCGAGTGACACGTGTGTTGGGCGCCCAAGTTAAAAAATAAAAATAAAAACCAAAACCAAAACAAAAACAAAAAGAAAGTTTATTAAAACATACATTGCCGAGGAAAAACATTTTTGAGCTGAGAAATATTTCTCGCCCAAACAGAGTAATAAAGTTTAGAAAAACAAAAAAGAAAAGGAAAAGAACAGGGGTTTAGAAGAAAAAAACAGAGTGTGCAATTTCTTTCCCATTTCGATTGCTCATCCCCTATTTCCAAACCCTAACACCTAAATCCAAGCGATTTTTCATTTCTTTGTTAGATTTTGGGTATTAATCTATGCAACGGATGTTATGTTTCAGGTGTTGTATTTTTGATGTTTTATGAATAGTTTTGGATGATATCTTTTAATATTCAAATAGATTCTGATAGTATTAAACTATTCTTATTGCAAAACTAAATTTATAAACTTTTCAGGTTAATATACATAAGGGAAAAATCTGTTTGCAAAACACCCACGTTTCTTTGTTTCGAATCTTTATTTTTGGTTAGCGTTGTCAATGGGAATACCTGAAAATGTTTTATGTCAGTAACAGTATTATTGAGACATTCAGGGATTAAAATGAGAATTTTATAAAACTTTTAGGGGTGAAATTGAGATTTTTATTAAATTTTAAAGCCAAAGTAGGACTTTAGGGACTAAAGTAAGTATCCATTAATAATTTTGAGGCAAAATCATCATTTACAATAAATCTAGAGACAAAAACAGCTGTCGGATTTTTGTTTTTTAATTTTTTTAAAAAAAATTGGTGCCAAAAATATTTTTAATTTTTTTTAAAAAGATTTGGCGCCAAACACACGTGTGTAGATTGCATGTGCAACTCACGTGGGCAACTTCCGGCTGAAATTTGGTTTTCCAGCAAAAAGGACTGAAATCGTACAGAATGACACAATAAAGGACTAAAAGCAAGAGGTGCTACAATAAAGGACTAAAAGTGAACAGCTGCCACAATAAATGACCAATATTGATTTTTTCTCGTTGTACTTCCATCTAAATTTGGCCTTCGATTGATCTTTTATCATCAAAATAGGATTTCTAACTCAACTTGCATGTCTGTATAGATGTTTTTGATTGTGAATTGGTGTCCTCTCTTCCACATTTGTTTCTTCTTAATGCTATATTCAGTATTGAGACTCTAGCCAAACCTTCATTACGAGGTGCAGGTTGCTTTTCTATTTCTGAACTTGTCTGCGCTCGTTCTTTCCAAAGTTGACCTTAGTTTCATTTCCTTATTGCAGTACACAACTGTGAGAACAGTGACAGAAACTGGTCCAGAGGCTAGCACAGTGCTTAGCAACTTCATCAAAACATGGTCCTAAAGATGATGTTAGTTCACAGTTTCAGATCAATCTTCTGGCGAAAGAAAGGGAGATGATGGTGTATGTTATCATCTTGTGTTAATCTTATATACCTTTTCTTGGTGAAACCGACAAATATGCTCTATAAGAGAGCTGTGCATGCTTTATTCAGAACTCACTCGATTTCTGTAATGTATATTCCTAGGATTCTTGGATATATTTTATTTGGCTCTTTATGTAACCACTAGTAAGCTTGCTTTTTTTCTTTTTTTTCTTTTGCAACACAGTTTATGGAAATGATTGAAATTTAAATGCTTGAACAGTGACGTAAACATTTATGATCGGTGGAACATTGCTCTGTTGTGATTCTTGTCAACGCACTTCATCTTGATTGTTTGTAACCTATTCTGTGAATTGGGATTGCTCACAACTAAAATGGCAGAATCAATTTTCAGGACATTTCAATGTACTAGGAAAAAAAAAAGTTACTTCTTTGTCCCATTCATCTGAGGTAAGTTGTATGAACCAAAATGTAAATCACATTGAGTAAAACTCATGAATTTTCCTGTACGACATGTCTTCATTAAACACTTTAGCAACATTGTCTTTTAGAATATTGGATATATATCCTAATTTGTGTTGTATTCAATTCTATTGCAGTTAGCCCACTTGCCACAGTCTTTTCTTATGTTGCATCACATCTGAGTACTGTGCATGTCCTTTATTATATAGTTTCTGTAGTTACTGTATCTCTCACAATTGGTATTAAATATTTTTTGTCAAATTGACATTAGCTCTCTTGCACCAGTTTTCCTGTTCCATTTTTGAATGTTAATTTTGCCATTGATGTTGCCATGAAGTTAATTCCTTAGATACAGATTTCTGAGGAGGCAGTGCATGATCCCTTGATTTCTGAAGATAATGCCCGTTACCATTGGCAGGTATGAATCTTGTGAGGATTACTTGTTGATATACCTCGTCAATCAACTACCTCGTCAATCAACTAATATGATGAGTAGTGTTCTACTTCTATTTTGTTAAAAGAAGCAGGTTGACCGGGTTGTTGGTAGTCGAGTTCAAGGTGATAATACAGGTTTTGGATGTAAATTGCGGTCACCAGTACAGAGGACCAGCCTTTGGCGGACACATTGATGCTTTCCATATATTTCCTTATTATCTTGGCAGTTAGTAGGCCTCCAGCTTATCGTGTAGTTAATTCCGTTGTTAGGTACTTGTGGGTGTGTTTCCAACGAACCCTCAGGGTCCCGAGCATCATTGCATTATTAAAACCTGTCTCTAAAAGTATTTCAATGAACATATTTAGAAAATTGCACAGTAACTCTAACCGGATCCTATGCTAAGTATATAATCACACATCTTATTTCCAATCGAACATCCTACAAAACAAGAGACACCCTCTCTACTAATTCTTAATCTGAAAGTAGGAAACCATCTTTCTGTTGGAAAACTTAATATAATTGTTACCATATTAGTCAAACTTTTGAAAACGAAACCTCTATCTTTGACAGTAAAATCCAACAGTGACAGTACAGCTGAAGTTAACAATAAAGAAAGTTCACTTCATTCATCCCATTCAAAAGACAAAAGGTCATGATTTCTCACTTCTCAGTTCCAGTTCCAAAACACAGCAAACAACATAAGATACTTCATTCTTTATTTCATATATACACACATTTCGATTGCTAAAACCCAGAAACTCTTTTCATTCAGCTATAATTTCTCCATCTTCATTCGCAGGAATACTGCAATCATCAACCTTGCTAAATTCACCCATCAAGAACCCGTTTTTATCGACCACTTGGACACCATTCACGTACCCATTTGGAGGCTGCGTCCTGTTGCGATTTTGTCTATGTAAATGATACCAGCTAGCACCCATTGGTTAGCGATAATGAAGAAAATTAATGGGACATGATCTTGTGAATTAGGTAAGGGATTTAATTTTGTTAGCAGCTTAAAATCTCATTGATTCCTTTCTCAATGTAACAACATTGTTTATTTCTCATTGCGCTAACATCAACCTTTGGCTTTAGCCTATTTGCGAGAAAAAACTAAAATAACAATAATCTTGTGCAGTTATAGTGTGGAAACATTTCACCTTTGGTTTTAACACTTCCAATGCATTTTGCACAGCTGTTGCGAAGGGCTAATGCCCGTGTCGTTCAAGGAAACGCTACTTCCAAAAAATATAGGAAACCACACTCCCAGAACAACCTAGAGGGTTAGTTGGAGGCTCTTCGTTTCCACATCAGACATTGGATTGGCTACGAAAAGCTGTCATAGATCAAGAAATGTGGTACTTGCTAGTGAAATGGGATTTGGTTAAGCAGTGTCGTGCTTTCATAACATCTTTATATTTTGAGTTTAAGACTACACTTCCTTGGCTAGTTTTGGTTCCTTTATCTGCTGGTGCTCATAAGTCAAGTGACTACGAGAAAAATTAGAAACCTGCTCAACATCAAAGTACTACTTCATCAAAGCTTGGTCCTAAAGATGATGTTAGTTTAGACCAATCTTCTGGCAAGAGAAAGGGACATGATGGTGTATGTTATCTTCTTGTGTTAATCTACTATACCTTTTCTTGGTGAAACTGATAAATATGCTCTATAAGAGACATGTGCATCCATTATTCAGAACTCACTCGATTTTTGTAATGTATATTCCTAGGATTTTCAGATATATACTTTATTTGGCTCATTATGTAATCGCTAGTTTTACGGAAATGATTGAAATTTATATGCTTGAACAGTGACGTTAACATTTATGAAATCCTTTTTATCTTTATTCAGTATAATTACGAACGCATGGTCTGTGAACTTGGTGGAACATTGCTCTGTTGTGATTTCTGTCCCCGTACCTATCATCTTGAGTGTTTGAAACTGCTTTAAAGGTATATTTCATTTGTTCATAATGTTAGTTATGTGTTTACCGACCTCTGTATTCTTTTCTTTACATGCCATTAAAATTTTATGTATATTCTCAAGCATATTCCAAAAGGAAAGTGGGAATGCCCAGTCTGCTGTGTTGGACGTGCTGATCAGGGGAGAATGGACCATTTGGATACCATTTCATCAGGAAATATCATTCAGGGATCAGAAAGTGAAACAAATACATCTGCAATCAACAATGTTACATTCATATGAATACATTTGTGGCAAAGCTTTAGTCACCTGTCCAATTGGCAGAAATAAAACACTAAATATTTTGAATCAAAATCATTAAAATCTTGCAATTTTAAATCGCTAAAGTAGTATACATAATAGTGAAACGTATATGTAAACCTTTCACTTAGTCAAGAAATCATAGTCAATTACGGTAAAAGTTTCACAGAAAAATGATCATTACTAGAACTAGCAATTTTACGGTACATAATAGTGTATATGTAGCAGTAAAATATGCACAAAAATTAGGATCAATGTGTAATGTTTAATTATAACAATGAAATTTATGTTAGGTATAGGAGAGTACAGAATATGATAATATATATATATAGAGTCTTAATAGATAAGATGACTAGTCAATTGTTGTTATATGTTTATATTCACATTGAAGATTGCGAAGCCTTTTGCATACGCCTTTCGTGATGATTAAAAGGAAAGTGCTGGGAGAAAAGTGATTAACAAACTTGTGCAGTTATAGCCAGGATTAGAATGTTCACCAGTGATGTTAACAGTTTTAGTACATTTTGCACGGTGCACAACTATTAGCCTGTTTTGTCCATACAAGTGTTGAAGAGCGTATCTTGTGGCTTGCAAAGAAAAAAGCTGATTCTCAGCCAACTTCTTGTGCAGACTTGAAGAAACTTGTTGCTCTATATATGCTTCAAAGACTTAAAAAAATGTCATGCAGAATATTCCACCAAAGACTAGTTTATTCGAATTGTCGCCTGTTCTCGTAGAATATTAATATCGGCCCATTCTCACAAGAACTACCAAATATTGTGCAACATAGGGAAAGGGGCTCCTCAACAATCAATGCTGAATATTGTGATGTAGTCAATGAAGGTTCGCAATCATCCTCCTTAACTAATACTGCATGGAGTCGGAAGCAGCCTTAGTTGAAATTCTACATGAAATGAGAATAAAAGTTCTAGCCAAGCTGACTCTACTCTTCTCTTCTCTACTCTACTCTATGCTTAATATTTTACATAGAGTTCTCATCTTTTCACAGACACCGACTCACTCGATATCCTTGAGGAATACCTGACTATTGAATTTGGGCCAAAGACATAAGAGAGAGTGGATAGATTTGTTGCTATAGCTGATCGACACACAACTATATTAGGATTTAACCAGGATAAGAGTTGATTCATATTTTGTGGAGAGATTTCAACCTTGGTCGTCTTAACTTGTGGACTCCAACCATGGACCTCTAACATTCAACAATTATAATTCCCTAATGTGCACCAATATCCAATTTTAGTCTACTTTTTAACAAAAGTTACAATTTTGGCCATAAATTGCACGTGAGTGGCACATGCTCGCCTTTACCATCGTTCTCACGTGCATTTAGAAATGCGTTCATAGACAATTGCTCTTTTTGGAAACCAAATTCATACACTCAGACCCCCCCCCCCCCCCCACCCATTTCGATTCCAAATCTCCCTCAAATTTAGATCGCATTGCGAAAGCTAAATTTCTTTGACTGGCACGAAACCCCATCCCATGCGCATATTCAATCGCAATTTTTTTTCTTTCTGAATAACCCTAATTTGCCATTTCTCTTTCTGATTTTGAAGAACACACCTTTGGGCGAGAAGTGGCAACTTTCAGATCAAAATGGGTGACGGGTTGGTTTTGAGTATATATTTAAAAAAATATATAATTTTTATATTTAAGAAACGATTTTAAGTGAACATATTTTTACATGCACGTGAGAACAAGACTCATGTGAGCATGTGCGACTCACATGCAACTTCTGGCCGAAATGGCAATTTCAAGCAAAATCGGATGAAAGTTGGATATTGATGCATATTAGGGGACCAAAATTACTATTTCTCGCATTAGAGGACAAAAATTGGAGTCCACACACATTAGAAGACTAAAACTAGAATTTTTCCTGAATTAAACAATCTAAAAGGCTTCTTATGTTTCAGTATGTTGTTCGTTCTAGCGTTGAAGAGCGTATCTTGCAGCTTGCAAAGAATAAACTAATGCTCGACCAACTATTTGTGAACAAATCTGGACCACGAAAGGAGGTAGAGGACATCCTAATATTGAGAACTGAAAAACTTCTTAGCGATTAGTCTTTTGTAAATGATGCTGAAAACAATATGAATAAAGATGAAGTGCTTTCTGAGATGGAGCCTAATCAGGAGCGGACCCAAGATTTTAATTTACTCTGGGCTACTAAAGTTAAACAAACAATATCCACTTTTAGGGTCAAAATCCATAAATAATGTCCAAATTATTTTTCATATACAACTTTGGGTTCAATTTCCCACTGCTCTCTAATGTTCAAACTTCAAAATCTTTGGAGGTTCCATTGAAGTCATCACTTTTCAACTTTCTACATTCTAATCTTGACAAAACTCCAAAGTTCAAAGTTCAAACAGGGGCGTATCCAGGAATTTAATCTGGAGAGGACTAACCTAATAATTTTTTTTTAAATAAAATATTTAATGTCAAATTTAAAATAAAAGTATATAAAAAAAATGATTCATGCCTAAATTAAACTAAGGTTAAATACATACATGCAATATAAGTAACATAAAAGTTCTAATGAAACAAGTAAAACACATTTTTTAATATAAAAGTGATCTAACAAAACACAAAAGTAAATAATAACACTAATATAGAAAATTATGTTAAATTTAACAATAATCACTAAACACTTAATGGAGAAAAGGGAAGTAAATTTATATAATAGCACATTTCATGCATAATTTGAGTACCTTTTATTCAGTTGTAAATGAAATACTTGTGGAATCTGAATCTAAAGTTTATTACCTGAAGAGAATGTGTTTTTTCGTTGGGGGTTTTGAAAATTAATAAGGATTTTTAGAGGTATTCTATCCAGTTTTGATTTAATTATACGAATTTGGAAACTTTAACCATTTTACAAGGCTTTTTTTATTATTCTTTTTATGTGAACAATACATAATAATAATATTAAATTTCTTTTATTATTCAATTCATAACTAATATATATATATATATATATATATGTATATATATATATAGTAATAGCATTGGTCCAAAAATCTTGGGGGGGCTGTCCGCCCCTGAGTTCAAAATCTTAAGAGATTCCATTAAAATTCTCACTTTTCAACTTTCTACATTCTAATCTTGACAAAATAGGAATCTAAAGAGTACAATCAAAAGCATCTTGGTGTCTACTTTGTTAAAACATTTAAAATAAGAAATCTAAGAACAAATAAAGTTTACAACAATGAACACAAACCCAAAATATGTATGTTTTAATATTTTTTTAGCTAAAAACAATAGGGATTTAGACTTATTGGGTATTTTTCTTTCCCCATTCTCTTTGCTTGATTTGTTGATTTTTGATTAATCGATGTTCTCTTTTTCCCCTTCTCTTTTGTTATTGCTGCATGCAGACCCTTTTTTTTTTTTTTTTTTTTACATATGATTTGAATTAGATGCTTTTAGTTTGCTTTGTTTAGAGTGATTTTGCAACTGTAAATTGGAGTGTGGGCCAACTTTAACTCCTTGGGCTTAGAATAATCAATAATTTACATGACCCATTATATATATGGGCTAAAATATATTTTGATGTGTGCTAAGATATATAGATATATAGGTGCATATCTGAAATTTACCCTGGACTACAGCCCTACCCAGCCCAAGGGTAGGTCCGCCCCTAAGCCTAACAGTTGGAGTACGAGTGACCTTGGAGATTTATACGTAAATAAATGTGCAGATGTTAGGATAACAATAGTAATTTTTTCTTTTGGGAGAAGAACTAAACCCCGAAAAAAGAGATAAGAAGTTTGAGAAAAAAAACTAAAATAATATTACTGATTTTTCTTCTTCTTCCTTTCACACATGTTGTTGCAAATACATATAAGAGTAGGAAAAATTGATAAGTGCCCACTACTACAATAACTCTTACTTAACTTCACTACGAATAATTATAATATAATTAGATAAATACTAATAATTAGCTAATTGACTACTACACATTATCTTTAGGGATAATTACAGCTACACCCCCTAAGGTTTGGTGTAATTACACATACCTCCCCTGTGGTTTGAGAAATTACACATACCTCCCCTGAGGTTTGAAACCTTACACATACCTCTCCTCTTCAATTTAAGGGTTGTTTGGTGTAAGTTATGATAATATGCTTATTATACTTACACCCCTAAAGTTTGGTATATTTATAAAAGTAATCCTTGATGTTAGAAAAATTAAAATTAAATACTCCAAAAGGTTTTATACTTTTATAAACTATTATATTATTACCTACAAATATAAAAAGTATTTAAATTTAAATTTAAAAATAAGTTAATCTAATCCAAAATATATTTTTGAACCAAAACACGTAACTTTTAGTTTTTTTCTTTAAAACAATTCCCGTAAATCTCAGTCAAAACTTAACTAACTACTCATCTTTGTGCCTTTGTTCTCGTTACAATTGTAAACTAACAACTATTTTAGTAATAGAAGAAGATAAAACACCGAAAATTGGTTTCACTAAATATAGTGCATTTAGGTTGTTTATTTTGTCAAAAAGTTCAACAAAACTTGCTACCTAAAACCAGTGACCATGTCTGATCCAAGGATGATAATTCTATGGTCACTGTTGCTGGTAATTTCGTCATCATTCTTCATTTTTTAAAATGGGTTATGAAAATCTTGATTATTTCTGTTATATTTGTTAATTTTCATTGAAAATGAGAGTTTTTACAATTGAATTTTCTATTTCTTGTCTTTTTATTTCAGAGATTGCATAGATATTTATTATTTTACCAAATACTTCTTTTTTGTTGTGATAAACTGAAATTTCCGTGGGCACGCGTAATAGTATTTAATATGGAACTATAATGAAATTTATGAGATTATTAAAAGTAAAACAAAAATTAAGAAATAAAAAAAAAACAAAAACAAGAAATTAAATAGTTTTACAAAATAATAAAAATATTAAGATTAGGTTAAATTTAAAAAATAATTGAAATACTTTTTATATTTTTGGTTAGTCATATAGTAGTTTCTAAAATTATTTGGAGTATTTAATTTTAATCTTTCTAACATCAAGGATTACTTTTACAAATATACCAAACATTAGGGGTGTAAGCATAATAAGCATAATTTTATCATAACTTACACCCAAACAACCCTTAAGTTGTAGAGGGGAGGTATGTGTAAGGTTTCAAACCTCAGGGGAGGTATGTGTAATTACACCAAACCTCCGGGGGTGTAGCTGTAATTATCCCTTATCTTTACACATGGACTTAATAATAATAATAATAATAATAATAATAATAATAATAATAAAAATAATAAAAATAATAAAAATAATGACAATAATAATAATAATAATAATAATAATAATAATAATAATAATAATAATAATAATAATAATAATAATAATAATAATAATAATAATAATAATAATAATAATAATAATAATAATAATGAAACTATGGAAAATGTTTTTGTGAATTAGGTAAAGGATTTAATTTTGTTAGCAATTTAAAATCACATTGATTCATTTCTCAATGAAACACCATTGTTTAATTCTAACATCCAGCCTCTGGCTTTAGCCTCTTTCCAATGACTAAAAGGAAACTGAATTAAAAATCTTGTGCGCAATTATAGGGTAGAAACATTTCACCTTTGGTTTTAACACTTCTAATTTATTTAGCGCAGCTGTTGGGCAAGACTAATGCCCGTGTTGTTCGAGGAAATGCGACTTCCAAAAAGACTAGGCAACTACACTCCCAGAACAACCTATAAGGTTAGTTGGAGGCTCTTCATTTCCACATCAGGCATTGAATTGGCTACTATTAAAGCTGTCATAGATCAAGAGTGTAGTACTTGCCAGTGAAATGCGATTTGGTTAAGCAATGTCGTGCTTTCATAGCATCTTTATATTTTGAGTTTGAGACTAAACTTCCTTGTCTAGTTTTGGTTCCTTTTTCCAATTCCCCATTGAATGTCAGAGTTTGCACTGAAGGCTCCAAACCTCAACATCATGGAAAATCATGGTACCACGGATTTGAGTCGTTATTCACTAATATGAATGACATGTATGCAGTCCTCATCAATTGAATTAAAAAAAATTGCATACAAATTCATTATTCTCTTGACCACTTATGAAATGGTTCTATGTGATTCCTCTTATTTACGTCGAGTTCCTTGAGAAATTCTTGTAGTTGAAGAGGGTCACCGCCCAAAAGATTTTGGTAAACTATTGACATGCTCAATACATTTTATTTCCAATATCAAGTGCTATTCGACTCAGGAAGGCTCCAAAAATTATCACAGTGACCTGGCATCCACGGGTAAAGTATCGGATTAAGTGTAACACTGATGGTTGTGTATGCTGGGGGTAGGAGGTGCTGGGTAATATTCAGTTACTCACGGGGGTTCACATAAGGGGAATTTGTGATACATTTAGACTCGACTTTTGTTTTCAAAGCGGAGCTTTAGTGATATAATGGCTATTCTGAAAGCAAAAGAATTTGGTTCATAAAAAAAAATAAAAAAATTAAAGAATTGCATTGGACATATCTTTGGTTGGAGAGCGACTTAACTTATGTAGTGAACTTGTTGAATACTAACTCAAACAATGTTCCGTTGAACTTTCAAAGTCGGTGGCTTACTTGCCTGCAATTCATAAATTTAATTCACTTCCGGGTTTTGCACATTTTTTCGTGAAAGAAACAAAGCCTGCATTGACGAATATGGAGCCCATTTTTCTGGGATGCGGAAATGGTCTTCTTGTTCGTCACTTGTTTTTTATTTTATCAATGATGATGATTGTGGTAGGGAGAGTTTTAGTTTTTGCTGCACTCTCGTCTATGGCCATTCTCAAGCTCCGGGTCTCCGCCTTTCAACAAAATAAAATAAAATTATGTATATAATGCAACATTCGGATAGAAACAACATATTTGACCACTTAAGGAGAATAAACACCATTTGAAAAGAAAAATTGATCACAAGCACTCGCTTCGCCCAATCAAATGTCAGTAATATAAGAAAATACAGTTATAGTTAAATAAATGAATAATCAAGAACAAAATGATTCACTTACACGAGAAGCCGGTGAAGAAAAAATCACATTTTTATGCAATGCATGATGAATTTAATTCAACGCTGCGAAAAATTATAATCCTAATGTTTATTCAAAACTTCATGAATTTGATTCTTAATTTTTAACATTTTTTAAACCTGATATTTTGTTGAAGAACATTTTCTTCAAAATGACAAAAAGTCTTGCCTGTGTTGAAGAAAGAAAATGACTAAGTCCTTTTCCTAGTCTTTTTGCCTTTGACCATATCCATATCCGTCTTCCCATTTTCCCTAGTTAACTCCTTCATTCTCAATTTACCACAAGAATCATTGTGAATTTCATTTCATATCATTAAATATTAGGGATAATTACAGCTACACCCCCTGAGGTTTGGTGTAATTACACATACTTCCCCTGTGGTTTGAGAAATTACACATACCTCCCCTGAGGTTTGAAAAATTACACATACCTCCCATCCTCAATTTAAGGGTTGTTTGGGTGTAAGTTATAATAAAATTAGGGATAATTACAGCTACACCCCCTGAGGTTTGGTGTAATTACACATACCTCCCCTGTGGTTTGAGAAATTACACATACCTCCCCTGAGGTTTGAAACCTTACACATACCTCCCCTCTACAACTTAAGGGTTGTTTGGGTGTAAGTTATGATAAAATTATGCTTATTATGCTTACACCCCTAAAGTTTGGTATACTTGTAAAAGCAATCCTTGATGTTAGAAAAATTAAAATTAAATACTCCAAATAATTTTAGAAACTACTATATGACTAACCAAAAATATAAAAAGTATTTAAATCATTTTTAAAATTTAATCTAATCTTAATATTTTTATTATTTTGTAAAAATATTAAATTTCTTATTTTTGTTTGTTTTTTTATTTCTTCATTTTTGTTTTACTTTTAATAATCTCATAAATTTCATTATAGTTCCATATTAAATACTATTACGCGTGCCCACGGAAATTTCAGTTTATCACAACAAAAAGGAAGCATTTGGTAAAATAATAAATATCTATGCAATCTCCGAAAAAAAAAAAGACAAGAAATATAAAATTCAATTGTAAAAACTCTCATTTTCAATGAAAATTAACAAATATAATAGAAATAATCAAGATTTTTATAACCCATTTTAAAAAATAAAGAATGATGACGAAATTACCAGCAAAAGTGACAGTAGAATTATCATCCTTGGATCAGACATGGTGACTGGTTTTAGGTAGCAAGTTTTGTTGATCTTTTTGTCAAAACAAACAACCTAAATGCACTATATTTAGTGAAACCAATTTTTGGTGTTTTATCTTCTTCTATTACTAAAATAATTGTTAGTTTAAAATTGTAACGAGAACAAAGGCACAAAGATGAGTAGTTAGTTAAGTTTTGACTGAGATTTACGTGAATTCTTTTAAAGAAAAAACTAAAAGTCGCGTGGTTTGATTCAAAAATATATTTTGGATTAGATTAACTTATTTTTAAATTTAAATTTAAATACTTTTTATATTTGTAGGTAATAATATAATAGTTTATAAAACCTTTTGGAGTATTTAATTTTAATTTTTCTAACATCAAGGATTATTTTTATAAATATACCAAACTTTAGGGGTGTAAGTATAATAAGCATAATTTTATCATAACTTACACCCAAACAACCCTTAAATTGAAGAGGGGAGGTATGTGTAAGGTTTCAAACCTCAGGGGAGGTATGTGTAATTTCTCAAACCACAGGGGAGGTATGTGTAATTACACCAAACCTCAGGGGGTGTAGCTGTAATTATCCCATAAAATTATGCTTATTATACTTACACCCCTAAAGTTTGGTATATTTATAAAAGTAATCCTTGATGTTAGAAAAATTAAAATTAAATACTCCAAAAGGTTTTATAAACTATTATAATATTACCTACAAATATAAAAAGTATTTAAATTTAAATTTAAAAATAAGTTAATCTAATCCAAAATATATTTTTGAATCAAAACACGTAACTTTCAGTTTTTTCTTTAAAACAATTCCCGTAAATCCCAGTCAAAACTTAACTAACTACTCATCTTTGTGCCTTTGTTCTTGTTACAATTTCAAACTAACAATTATTTTAGTAATAGAAGAAGATAAAACACCGAAAATTGGTTTCACTAAATATAGTGCATTTAGGTTGTTTATTTTTTCAAAAAGTTCAACAAAACTTGCTACCTAAAACCAGTGACCATGTCTGATCCAAGGATGATAATTCTATTGTCGTTGTTGCTGGTAATTTCGTCATCATTCTTCATTTTTTAAAATGGGTTATGAAAATCTTGATTATTTCTGTTATATTTGTTAATTTTCATTGAAAATGAGAGTTTTTACAATTGAATTTTCTATTTCTTGTCTTTTTTTTTTTTCCGAAGATTGCGTAGATATTTATTGTTTTACCAAATGCTTCTTGGCACGCGTAATAGTATTTAATATGGAACTATAATGAAATTTATGAGATTATTAAAAGTAAAAAAAATGAAGAAATAAAAAAACAAACAAAAACAAGAAATTAATTTTTTTTACAAAATAATAAAAATATTAAGATTAGATTAAATTTAAAAATAATTTAAATACTTTTATATTTTTGGTTAGTCATATAGTAGTTTCTAAAATTATTTGGAATATTTAATTTTAATTTTTGTAATATCAAGGATTACTTTTACAAATATACCAAACTTTAGAGGTGTAAGCATAATAAGCGTAATTTTATCATAACTTACACCCAAACAACCCTTAAGTTGTAGAGGGGAGGTATGTGTAAGGTTCCAAACCTCAGGGGAGATATGTGTAATTTCTCAAACCATAGGGGAGGTATGTGTAATTACACCAAACCTCAGGGGGTGTAGCTGTAATTATCCCTAAATATTAATAATTATTATTCCGAGTTGATATGACTAGTAATCTGTGATGCACGGATACGAACACGTGGACACGAACACGATATGATACGCGGACACGGCGACACAGATTTTTAAAAATTACAAGACACAACATGGCCACGACGCGGCTGTATTTTTATATTAAAATATATAAAACATCAACAAAATCTGCACAAATAACATTCTTAAGTTTAAATATGGAATTAAACTAAACATACTTAAACTCAAAACTTAGTAACCAACTACTAAAAGTTCAAATAAAACATTCATTAAAATTGAAGTAATAAATTTCAAGTATTAAATACAAAGTGACATACACAAATCAAATGACAAAACAAAGTGTTATACAATACTCAAATAATATTTTTAAATCGGATCTTAGTGCCACGACTTGAAAAAATTTATGTTTGTCCTTGTTGTTTGCATAGATGAAGACAAATGCAGTGAGCTTCTTCGTGAGATTTAATTGAGAAACAAAAGAGAGATCTTTTATGTTTTTTTAACTAGTTATTCAACCTTTAAAATATAATGTTCGACTATTTATCTATATATTTTAAAGGGTTTTTGGCAATTTACGTCCCTGTGTTATGACAAATTGGCAAATTAACCCCCTGTGAAAAATAATTAGGCAAATTACCTCCCTGTGATTTTTTTAATGTATTTTTTATATTTAATGACCGAAATACCCTTGTTATTTCTAATACTTTCTTTTTTGTAATTTCAAATTTGATTATAACATCTCTTTAAAAAATTATGAGTAAAAGTATACAAAATATTATAAAACATACATATTATGAAATCATAACTTATTTTTAAATTTTAGTTTTAGTTTTTGCATTTTTTTAACAAGTTAAGTATTAAACAAAATATTTGCATATTTTTTTTTAGAAACAAACGGTATAATTGTCTTTTTTCGCCTAAAAAGCTATCCCCACTCTTAAATTTGAGCAAGTGAACTACATCTCCCTATATAAGGAGGTAATTTTTGTCTATTTATTTTTCACAGGGAGGTAATTTGCCAATTTAGCATAACACAGAGGTAAGTTGCCAAATCCTCTATTTTAAAAGATTTAATTTTAACCACAAATAAAAGTTGAAAACCTACAAAACCAGCTCAAAACTTGTCAAGTCGTGTCAGACACGTCCTTAAAAAGTGTTCGACATGGTGTCCCTTTTTTTGTCTTAAGACAGGTTTCCACAAGGATTTTTCCGAAAAGATTCGTCACTAACAATCGAATTGACTGTAACTTTTTCTCACTAATAATATTCTTTTTTTATTTATTTTTTGGGAACAAAAATCGAGGGGTTAAATAGTGTAAACTTCAAATCTCAAGCAGAGCTCGAAGGCTTGGCGGCAGAAATTGTAACCTGCCTGTACATACATTCTCATACGAACAGAGCAGAGCCAAACAAACATTATATACAACAACAAAGAAGCTGCACACTTCAATTCAATCAACAAACATTCGAAGTTATATGCATTGGATTGCAAAGTTAGAACAAATCAAAATGGGAAAAAACGAAGAAAGCGTGAGGACAGAGATCCACGTGGCAGTGTCTCAATCGATCAGGGACAAAACAGGTCAGTGGGTTCGTGTGTGCGTGCGTGTGTGTCCCAAGTCCTATGAGCTCTGATGAATCAATCCGTAGTTCAATTGCATTGAATGCCAGCCAATGTTGTTAATCTGATTCTGGCTGTGACTCTACCTAATTTATTTCCGTTTTTGTTGTTTCTCTCTCATCATATTCGTGTTTCTCTCTCTTCATATTCGTGTTTCTCGCTTGCCCTAATCCCCCTTTTGTTTGCCTCACTTCACTGCAGCCGCTTCCTCTGTCTTTATCGGTTTATGTTCATAAAGATTGAATCTTTATCAGTTTTCTGAGGTTTTTTGATCTGTTTTAAGTGTTTTTGTGAGTCTTAATCTCTTTCTAGGATGCTGATTTTCAAATTTGAGTAAATTCTTGTGTTTTTTGGACTTCTGTTTCCTGGATGTTGTGGTTTAAGTTTTAACTGTGTTAAAGTCGTGATCTTTTCATATGCAGCTGATTTTATGTTAGTGCAGTGTGCAGATTTGAGTTTCTTTAGATTAGAGTTTAAAGTTTGAATTTTGATGTGCCTGTTTTGATACTCCATGAATCGGATTCTGCTCTATGTAACTAGCCTTCGAAATGAACAGCCTCGAACTTTATTGTCTATATTTGAACTTAAGAGGTCTCAATCATTTTCAAGAGATTTCGATTAATGTGATAGTATATTTTGACGTGTTTTGTTCTTTCGAACGTGTTTTGCATTGAATTTTTATGTAACTGTAACTGCGGCTATACTATAATTATTTAAGTTAGAGAAAAGTTCTGAGAATGGATTTTTGGTGTTGAAGAGTTTTACTTGCACAAAAGTATCAATTTCTCTGGTAGTTAAAAAGCTGATGAAAGTGCACGTATGTTTATGTGCCGCTTGCTGAAATAGAGTTTGACCGTTGGGAAGTTTATGCGATCGGTTGCTTGTATGCTGCATTTGGTAATTCAGAATGAAAAAATGTTATAGGAGAATGTCGCCATTCTGTTTTTAGAAACTTGTCAGAGAGAGAAATGGAAAAAAAGAAGAGCATTAATAGTATATTTTGACTTTTCTTGAAAATAGGATTAAAACAAGAATGTGTTCTCCGTAACATAATTCAGATAAGTACACATTTTACTCATGTAGTAAAACCAGGTTCGTGGCAGCCGAGATTGAAGTTCATTAATTTTTGATCATTTCAATTATTTATTACCTGCAATGCAGAATCTCGATCATCAAATAGTTGTTATATAAGTTTATATATTACGTGTATGCGTGTGAGTGTGCGTATCTTTACTGCTTCTGACTACATGCTCAGGTAAATGACAAAAAGATAATATGATGCTCTCAGCATCAATGGTTTGTGGTGAAGATTGTATTTTGCTTACTAATTGTATGAACATCATAGCGTAAGTTTGCTTTAGTTCGAGAACTCTTTTTAGATAGATTTTGCTTATAAAAGTGATTAATGGACTTTGTATAAAATACACGACTTACCATTTGGAATTATAACAGTTAGTCGTACTTCCATCTAAAGTTGGGCTTCTATTGATCTTTTATCATCTAAAATGAGAAAAGATGGAAATCTGATGGGATTTGTTACTCAACTATTTCCTGACGTGCTGATCAGGAGAGAATGGACGATCTGGATACCATTTCGAAGCGTGCACAGTCAGGAAATCTCATTCAGGGATCAGAAACTGAAACTAATACATCTGCAATCAAGAATGTTAACCACGGAGTTGGATATTCTAATGGTGGGAGCGAAAGGTCTTCAGGAAAAGAAAAAACATCGTTATCCCGTCGTGGGAAAGGAATTGAAGGGACTGATAGCACCCCCAGTAATAAATGCAGCAATGAACACAGTCATGGAGTTCAAGATGGCCCTGCGGATAGTGTAGAAGGTAAGGAATTTTTGTCGAAGAGAATAAATTTGAATACGAAACCAGAATCTTCTGATAAAGTAACTGAAAAATCTCCTGATTTTTTCTCCGCCGGAAATGAACCTGCCTTATCAACAAAAGCTGCCTCTCGAGCAGCCGGAAAAAGAAAGCATGACAATCAATGGCGTGACATGGCAAAGAAGAGTAAGGTCGAAAAGAACAAAACTGTTGTAGATATATGCTGTAGAGGTCTACCCGGAGCAAAAGCTTTCGGTTCAGGAACCTCTACATCACCTGGAAAACATAAGTTAGCTCGCCATTGGGCACGCTCAACTACGTCAAAGCAGGATGCTACCTCAGATAGTGTCCATAACCAACCGAATGATAAGGTCTGTTTCTATATTTGACTTTGTTTGCTTTTGTTTCTTATTAGAGTCTAGATATTTTTAAAATTGCAAGACATACAAGTTATTACACTGAGGGCGTCACTTGTTATATTTTCGTTATTTTACAGATTCTGAAAAAAAAGGAAAAGGAAATAAGAAAATGGTGTTCTGGCCCACTCCTTAGTATTTGACCACATGATGATTTTTATTGATTTTACAAAATCATGCACATGCTTTCATCTTAATCACTCATATTAGTGGGTGCTTGTGCATTTTTTCTTTTCCTAACTAATTTTTGAAATAACTCGCTGTTAAAGAGCATAAGCATTTAGCTGAGTGCTAAGGTGTTCAAAGTTTTATGATTTTTCTGTTTTGATTGTTGACCTGAAACAGGTGCTAGTCAGACTAATAGTTGATGATAACATTTTTATTTTTCCTTCAACAAAAGACAGAGTCAATAGGTCGTGGTTTCCTAACAGCAAGTATACTAGTCACCACTCACCAGCATCATTTTGTAAGCTGGATTACTCCAAAACTAAAACGGTGGAAACAATTTTGAGTGAACTAGGAAAAAAACAACCTACCTTTTTGTCCCAATCAACTAAGGTAGTATGAACCAAAATGTAAATCACATCGAGTAAAAGTCATGAACTTTCCTGTACGTCATGTCTTCATTAAATACTTTAGCAGCATTATCTTTTAGAATCAAATCGTGTTGTATTCATTCAATTGCACGTACCCAATTGACACAGTCTTTTCTTCTGCTGCATCACATCTAGGCGTTTTGCATGTCATTTGTTCTTTTTAGGTTCTGATGTGAATCATTAATAGGAATACATATAACAGTGTGCAATGTGGACAATTTTCACTTTCATTTGAAAAACTCTCTTTTACTCTGTCTCTGTTCCCTTTACTCTTATAATGGTTTTAGGTGTAGAAATCATATAATATAATTCTGACCAAATTTTGATTTTGTTTATCGTTTGATGATTGAAGCACGTGCATTCTTGAATGTTTTAGTAATATTTGATTTATGTGGTAAACAGAGTGAAGCTGCAAACAGACAGGAGCGTGAACCTGAGCCCAAGCCCGAGTATACACCTGCAAGAAAAGCTTTTAAAGAAAAATAGTGAGTTTCTTAATGTGTATTCTTGTTTCTTATTGAGTTTTCTATTGACAATAAGGAAGATATCATACTTTTAAATCTTCAGCATTTATATGGCCTTTCTGAAATATAATTTGGTCAGTATTAACCAGATGGGTTTCTGTTCATGTGAATCCATGTAATGCCACATAACATTTATGGTAAATCTTGCTTGTCCAATTTGCAGATATAAAATAGAGTTTTAAAACAGATATCATTGAAAACTGGCAATTTTCAAATCATGAATGTCACGCGCGCGCGTGTGTGTGTGTTTATATAATAATGCAAGATAAGCGTTTATATGAGTGTATCTTGCTCATAAAAGGAGTGGTTAATGGATAAACCAACTTGTATTTTGACGTACCCCTAAATATTGCCCAAATCCTATGCACCGCGCAGAAATTGCGGATAATGCACAACAGTTGCGCTTAATCATTAATTGCTTTTTTATTATTATATTTAAAGGATTATCAGGATAAAGATCCTTTCGTTTTTTCCTTGATTAACACTGATATTCTTATTTTGCTGATGGTTTTTATGAATGAATGTCCTAATGTGATTAATATTCAACAGTGTAAAGCTTCGTGCCAGACAAAAAGAAAGATTGGCGAAGAGGAGTTTAACTGAATCATCTTCTCCGCGTCAGAATCATCTTCCTAGGATTGCAGAGAATAATGATTTTGTGCTTGAGCTTCTTGCGCTGTATAATCAAGTTAGGCAGGAGATGCCTCCAGCTTCGGGTTCAAGTCATGTGACATCTTCACGTTCGTTGTTTGCTGAAACGCATACAAAGGTTCTGGAGGATATCATTAGAAGTGCTGGGGCGACTGGATCAAACAACGTGCTGAAAAAGAAGTCAGTAGACTGGTCCGAAGATGAACTTGATTATTTATGGAAAGGCTTTCGTAGACATGGACGAGGCAACTGGATGGCAATGCTACGAGATCCAAATCTAAAGTTTTCAAAGTTCAAAACTGCGGAGGATCTTTCAGCAAGATGGGAGGAAGAACAACTAAGATATATGATTGATAATGGCTTCCTGTACTAATGTCTTAAAGGCCTCCAAGATATGGAAATCTGCTGCTTTCTGGGATCTCTCTGGTGATATAATGGCACGATCACTGCACGGAGGAACGTCTAATGCGCTTGAAATTTCAAACGCACTTTTCTCGTTATAGAGCTGTAGGAGGGAAATGCGAGTTTTGTAGTGCACTAATGTGTGTTGTAAGTATAGGTGAGTACTTGCTGTGTAAAGCTTTTGTAAGATGAGATGACTTCTAAAATTTTGGAAACGGGCTTTGGTGTTACGTGGTTATATCCACATTCAAGATTGCGCCTCTTTGTGATAATTACGATTTTTTTTAGGGCGACAAATAATTATATTTTTATGCAGTGTCTGCTTCCATTGTGCAGATAAATATGGGTACCAGAAGCCTATTCAAACAATATATCCTCTTTCATGGATTAGTATAAACCCATTCACTCGTATCATGTTTTCTTTGTGTATTAGAAATAGCTCGTCCGTGATGGTTGTCCTTTGTTCTATCCTCCTGCTCCTCATCACCATCATCATCACCTTTATTATTATTATTATTATTATTATTATTATTATTATTGTTATTATTATTATTATTGTTATTATTAGTGTTGTTATTGTTATTGTTATTTTTATTTTTATTGTTATTAGAGATAAACGCGTTAAACCCCTGTGTAATACCTAATGTTGCACTTTGTCCCTTATCCTTTTTTTTTTTGCAACTTGCCCCCTATACCCTGGATAAATTAACACTTTGCCCCCTATTGATGTTGCCATGATTTTGAGGAGGCAGTGCATGAACCCTTGATTTCTGAAAATAATGCCGATCAGTAGGTATGAATCTTGTGAGTATTACTTGTTGGCAAGAACATATTTCTTACCCTTCTATTGCTTTACTGAATCTTACCTCGTCAATCAACTAAAATGATGAGTAATGTTTTACTTCTACTTTTGTTTAAAGATTTGGTTGTCGAGTTCAAGGTGATATGTATATATAATACAGGTTTTGGATGTAATTTTGGTCACCAGTACAGATGACCAGCCTTTGGCGGACACATTGATGCTTTCCATATATTTCTTTATATTTTGGTAGTTTACCATAAAATTTAGAGGCTGCTTCCATATATTTCCATATCCCAGTGCAATATAAGTGTATATCACTAACTCAACAAGAAAATGGTTAGTTTAACACGAACTGCGAGAGAATTATATATGAAGAGTTTGAAAAGCATATGGTGTCAAGAAATTTATCTCCACAATAGTGAAAGTTGTTTATTGCCAATCACAATACTTTGATACAATAAAATGTATCTTGCCATAAATGAGTGGTTAATGGAGAAACCCACATGTATTTGTAAAATAATGTACCTCGAAATTCATTGCAAGTATGCATTGCGCTAAAATTGCGGATAATGCACAACATTTGCGTGTAAATAATTTTATTGATCCTTTATCATATAAAATGGGAAGAGATGGAAACTTGACTTTGCTGATAGGTCTTACTCAACTTGCATGTCTGCTTAAGTGTTTTTGACTTCGAAATGGTGCCCTCTCTCCCACAATTATTTCTTCTTAATTCTATATTTCTGACCTTGGCGGTGCTCGTTGTTTCTAAGTTGACCTTAGTATCAACCTTATTCATTTCATAACTGTGAGGACCATGACGGAAGCTGGTCGAGAGGCTAGCACAGTGTTTAGACGAAAACTGGCTGTTGAAACGCAAGAGAGGAAAGATTTTTGTTGGTGCTGATAAATCCAGTGACAATGAGAAAAATTACAAACCTGCTACTATTTCATCGAAACATGGTCCTAAAGATGATGTCAGTTTAGATATTCAATCTTCTGGCAAGATAAAGGGAAATGATGGTGTATGTTATCTTCTTCTGTTAATCTTTTATACCTTTTTCTTGGTGAAACCAACAAATATGCCCTCTAAGAGAGTTGTGCATGCATTATTCAGTACTCACTCGATTTCTGTTATGTATATTCCTAGGATTTTTGGATGTATATTTTATTGGGCTAGTTACCTTGATTCTTTTTCTATTGCAAAGCGATTTATGAAAAAATTTGAGATTTAAATACTTGAACAGTGATGTAAACATTAATGATATCCTTTTCTTTTTATTAAGTATTATTAACAATGCTTGGTCTGTGAACTTGGTGGAACACTGCTCTGTTGTGATTCCAGTCCCCGCACCTATCATCTTGAGTATTTGAGACCTGTTTTAAAGGTATGTTTAGTTTGTTCGCAATATTAATTATCAATTATGTGTTTCCTGACCTATGTATTCTTTTCTTTAATATGCCATTAAAAATTTATTTAATATTCTCAAGCATATCTCAAAACAAGAAAGAGGGTATGCCCAATCTATTGTGCTGGACGTGCTGATCAGGAGACAATGGACCATATGGATACCATCTTGAAGGGAGAACGATCACGGAATATCATTCGGGGATCAAAAATTCATCGCAATCATATGCATTGTGCAGAAATTGCGCATAACGTACAACAATTAATTAGCTAAATCATTAATTATCTTTATTTTTAGTAAAAGGCCATCGGGTTAAAAATTCTTGGTTAAAATTCCCTCTTTTGTTCCATGATTAATAGTGATATTCTTATTTTGCGGAGGATTTTTTAGAATGAATGTCCTAACATGATAAATATTCAACAGTGCTAAATGAATGTCCTAACATGATAAATATTCAACAGTGCTAAACTTCGTGCCAGACAAAAAGAATGAACTATTAGAGGTAAACGTACGCATAAATGGATTAATACTCTGAACAAAACCTTAACTAATGAGGATAGCAACACTGAAAGCAAAAAAAAGTATAGAAAAAACAAACAGAAAAGCATAACCTTTCTCTAATTCGTAAGAGCATCATTTAAAATTAAGTTAGTAGGCTCATATAAGACCAATATAGACATCTGAATCAGACCTCAAATAGAGCATTAATGCGTGTTATACAAGTGTAATCAACTTAAATTTTTTTGATGACCAATTCTGAAGGGCATGAGAACACACATGAACAAAAACTAACCTTCTCGGTGGTTCTGTTATTTTTGGCTACCGTGAGTAGCTCCCAGCCCTCCGGGCAGCCTTCGGTGGTACGTGAAATGATAATTGAACGGGATGCCATTGAAAGTGAAGCGGAAGTAAAGAAAGGTGGTTTAATTCGTAGGGGTATTAAACGAAATTTTCATCAGGCACTGTAATGTAATGTATCCGTTTTGCCTCGCTGGATTGCTGCAATTTGCTTGGATTAAGTTCGGCAAGCATATGCTATCAGGATATTTGTCTGCACTATAGTAGAAGTTGTTAATTGCAAATAACCTAATACTTTGATACGATTAAATTTATTTGTAAAATAACTTACCCCAAAAATGAGTGGTTACTGTAGAAACCTACATGTATTTTTAAAATAATGTACCCCAAAGCTCATCACAATCCTATGTATTCTGCAGAAATTGCACATAATACACAGCAATTGTGTTAAATCATTAATAGTTCTTATTATTATTAAAGGATCATCGGTTTAAACGTCCTTCTTTTTCTTCTTGAGTAACACTGATATTCTCATTTTGCTGACGATTTTTGAAAAAAACATAATATATGATGCTCTCAGCATCAATGGATCGTGTTGAAGAGTATAATTACTTACTAATTACATGAACACCATCCTAAGCTTGCTTGAGTACGGCGTATTAAAGAGTATCAGTTCAAGAACTCTTTATAGATATATTTTGCTTATAAAAATGATTTATACATTCTGTATAAAAATGACTTATATATTTGGCCTTTTTTAATCTTTAAAATTAGGAAGAGATGGAAATTCGATTTTGCTTATAGGTCTTACTCAACCTTAGGTGTTTCTCACTGCAAAATGATGTCCCCTCTCCCTGTAGTGAATAACAACATAATCCAATCCAACAAAATCAAGCGTGATCTGTCTCAATTCACCAACTCAAAACTGCAAGATGATCAAGCACAAAGTAATGATCAAAACCAACTAATCTGTGTAGATAATGTAGGAGATTAGCTGTTCCTGATTTGCTAAGCTATGTAATTATGTTAAGATAGATTTTCCCTTCTGTATTGATAGAGTTTCCTTGTGTCAGGATTTGTTAAATCTTTCCGTTTACACTCTATAGTCTCTGTATAAATCCTTGTACTTCTATTCTTTGATAATCAAGCAATACATTATACGATTCATACATATCTTATAGATAAGCCAACAAGATATACATGAGTACAAAGCAATCAAACACACACAACACAAAGATTTTACTTTGTTTGAATAAGAGTTCAATGTGAACTCTATTCTACATCTAAGGGAGTGATCTTATTCTATTCAAAGTGAGAGTGTGTTTTTTTTTTTTTTTTCTAATTTTTACAAGAGAATGAATGTTGTTACTTGCTGGGTCGCTTTCAGAAATCGCACACTTCGGATCGAGAGACTTGGATTGTTTAAGAGCAAAGAGAAGGGTTGCTACTACTATCACTGCCCACTTCTGAAATTTCCAATTCGGGAATAAGAAAATTGGCTTGTTTAAGAGCAATAAAAAGGGCTGCCACCCCAGCAGTGGTGGCACCAGTGGCCCATCCCACCTCAACTTTTCAGCAAATGAACAAATTCCATTGTCGTCGCCTATGGTGATATCAAACACTATCCACATTGAGTTTGAAACCAACTCGGCTATGGAGCCATCCATAAAGACGTTGTGGGGTGGAGGGTGGACTAATTCGACTAGACGTTTTATACATGCTCATCAGTCAAACGCGTAAACAGACTAAAAATTGAGGCATTGTCCAAATTTTCTGTATGATGTATAATCTTATTTTGTCTGTTCCATATCAATTTTATACCAAAATGAACTCCTGAAAAACTTCTTTTGGCACCAAGGTTGAATCATTTGTTGTGAGAATCTTAATCCAGTCAAGAAAAACTCCATATCCCTGAACGGAAAGAAACGAATGCTCCATTTAGACAGTAACCACATTAATAGAAAAATCACAAAAGATTAATAGGTGAGAAAGAACTTCGGTATCGAAACCACAAAGAGGCCACTAGGTCCTGCTAATTGAAAAAATCGAGTTGAGTTTATCACGCATTGGTATGCATTGTTTGTTAAATGCTACAAGAAGAAACAACATTTGGCATGGATATTCAACGACCACCAGATCTTAAGTAGACTGATCATTGATCCGGAGCGGGAACAAAATCAGTGAGCTTGGTTGTGAAATTTTTGAAATTATCCAATGAGTCAATGAGGAGCACATGTGTCAAGCTTTAAAAATAATCGTGTGACAACTCTAGTTTTATCATGCTCTATTGAGCGAGATGTAAGCTTATGCGCATTAATTGTGCGTAGAATTTCTGAAATTCTCCAATCAATCATAGAGAAGCAGATGTGTCAAGTTTCAAAAATCATTTGTGACAATTCCTGATACTAGCACTACTAAAAAAAAATAGCTATAGTGACGCTGAAAAGCGTCACTAAAAACTGGTTTTAGTGACGCTTTTCTTTTAGTGACGCCTCCCTAAAGCGTCATATAGGTGATAGTAACTATAGGTTTTTGTGATGCCTAAAAGCGTCACTATAACAGTGTCACTATATGCACATATAGTCACGCTTTGAAGCATCACTATATGCATATGTAGTCACACTTTGTAGCGTCACTATATGAGAATATAGTAACGCTTTGAAGCGTCACAAAATATCATATATGTAATGACACTTTGCAACACTAAAAAGCATCACTATATCTACATAGAGTAACACTTTGCAACTCTTGTGACACTTTTTGAACTTGTGTTTAGTGACGCATTTTGTAGCATGAAAGTGATTTAATGACGCTTTTTGTAGCATGTGAAGCTGTCTTTTTGCCTCAAAATCAATTGAGAAAATTGACTGCATTACTTTTAGATACTAAATTGAAACATTACAGTAAATTACCATAATATGAAAATTTTCAAATTCAAACATTCACTACAAGAATTACGATAAAAACAAATCAGAGTTATTTATACCGTAGCCGATGAAACAAACGGAAAAAAAAATGCAAAAGAGTGCTCTGACAGACAAAAGTACAATTGAGATTTAGAGAACCTAATATATGAATCCACAATACTTTAATCGAACCTCCTTTGTGATGGGAAGTTAACTGCCTAAAAGCCGTAGAGGTGAAAGGGTTAACACAAGCTTGTGAAAACGAAGTTTAAATCCATCACTTATTCCCCTATACAAAATCCTGGAAAACAAAAATTCCAAAAAACAAATCAACAAATTAGATCACCAAAGCATCAATCCACCATTAAGCCTAATTTCAATCTTTTTCCCAGTAATATGTTGCATTTTCTTCCTTAATCTGTTTTCTGCATTCTTCTGACAGATTTCCTTGACAAAAATGCATATAAAGTGAGCAAAAAGTTCTGATTCTGAAAGTGTCTTACCTTATTAAGACCAAGTTTCGGCTTCAAAGGAAAGTGCCAAAAGGTTTTGTTTGCCACTTTCTTTTGTTTCTTTGATGTCCCAACATCTTCTGGATTTGCTTCTTTCAGAATATTCCATCGTTGCTCATTGCAAGTGTCACACTTGGTCTTGTTTTCATTTTCACCCCAGTATATCATGCAATCGTTACGACATGAATCTATCTTTTTGTAATGAAGGCCTAAATCTTTTAATGTTTTCTTCGCCTCATAGTAATTCTTTAGAAGTTGTGCTCCTTCTGGAAAAGACTCTCTTAACAGATCAAGCATCATCGAAAAAGACTTATCACTCCACTTTCCAAGACACTTGATTTGAAGCATCCGCACAATGAAAGAAAGTTTGGAAAATGTTTTACACCCGGGATACAGGTCTTGTTCAGCATCTGTGAGAACTTTATAAAATTTCTGAGCTTCCTCATTCGGTGTTTGTTCGTCATCCCCAGATGCATCTCCCTCAATATCTACTGTAGGCATTCCAAATGCATCAAAAAGTAACTCATGCATGTTATCTGATCTGTCTAGCCCAATACTGCTTGAATTCAGTTCACCGTGAACGACCCATTTAGTGTATCCGTCTAGAAAGCCTCTAGTGTGCAAATGCATTTCAACTATTTTTCGTTCTCTGCAAATGCCATTCTTGCATTTCTTACATGGACAAAGAATCAAACCATCGTCTGAGTTTGAAAAAGCAAAGTTCAAAAAACTTTGAACCCCGTACTTGTATGTATCAGTCTACCTAGGCAAATTCATCCAACTCCTATCCATATTCATACTTTTGACGGAACAATCAATTCAATAACACTACAGTATAAAAACATACCTGTTAAAGATATAGAGGATTGATTAGTATATGTATTTATATGAACTGCATATAGTGCAAATGCTAGTATTGAAAATATATCTGTTTGGAACAGCCAAATGCAAGCTTAAGAAAAGAAAAATAGGGTCTCTTGGATGGAGCATAAGCCACATATCTAACCTAGACATAAGACTTGTGAGTGAATGCTCTGGATGTATTTGTATCCTCTGCCCCTAATGATAAGTTCACTTTAACTAGTCTTTCTCAACATTTACATGTAACACTGCTTTGTCAAACATACTGGACCAAGTATTGACAATTACTACTATAAACTATCAAGCTTCCATATAGCACATATATAGCTTACATGTATTTTATCCCCTGAATATGACAGTAACATTGATATGCATGTTTGAATATGATTTGCACTTCTAAATTCTCACAAAATATAAAACATATTGTAATGGTTTGGAAATTCCATTGCGATTGACCCAAAGCTCCATCACGAGGGACAAAATATAAGAGAATATGAATAGAAAATTCACCCATGTCACTGATCTAAAAACAATACATATAATCTGCATCTATAACTTGGATTTACTTAATATACAATGAAGGGAGAAAATCCATAACAAATGTTGAATCTACAAAATAGAATTTATCAATACAGTGAACGGAACACTACCTTATCCATGGTTTAAAAATTTGTTTGTGCATCTAAACAACTTTTCAGAAACTTAAGGAACCTTTTGGAGAAATACTAAATATGCAAATCACTTGTAGATACTTGAAAAATAATGTTTATTGGCTTCATAACATTCAAAACTTACAAAATATTCCTTAATTTCATTTCTAGTATGCTGTGAATATGTGAAAACTCAATCACAGTACTGTATCTTGTGGCCAAAATGTAAAAAGTAATTAACCAACTCCTTTAGGAATTTATACAAACACATAGACTACTCACAAACCAATTACTATTCTGAATAGTGAAATCTACATGATATGCGATTGATAAAACATAGAATCGAACATTAAACTTAACTCGTAGCTACAAACTAAAGCATAGAATCTATTGCACAACATTTGCAATAGATCTAACTAGATCTATAGACATCATTCTGATTATAGGTACAAAAAAAAAGAAGATGAAGAACCAGATCTAACCTTCAAAAAAACGAGGCCTAGCTGCAAAGTTGGAGATTATTTGAGTTGAAATGCACCAATAAGCTTTGATTACCGACAGATTATGAGTGTATCTTCAAAACACATAAGAAATTGATCAAAATCGGCATAGAAATTGAGAATCGAGCGCTTATTTGCATTAAAACAACGCAAGAGCTACAGATAATTCGACAGAAAAGGCATTAATAAGTAAAAGTACATAAAACGAAATCGAAGTTGAGTTGAATCAATTGAACCCTAGCAAATCAGCACGATTACAGATATACGAGCCTGTAATTGGTACATATAAACTCACCGACGGTAGATCTGAATCGAAGAAGGTGAACGCGATGAAGACGATCGACGGTGAACGGCGATGAAGACTATGGACAGTGAACACGACGGTGAACGGCGATGAAGACGATCGACGGTGAATGCGATGAAGACGATCGACGGTGAAGGTGAACGCGATGAAGACGATTGACGGTGAAGGTGAACGCGATTTGAGCTGTTTTGGAGATTTTCTGTTTTGAGAGCAGAATCGGAGAAGGTTTTGGGGATTCTAATTTTGCTTTTCTTTTTTGTTTTTAGAATATATTAAAGTCTAATGTAATGCTGTTAGTAGGTGTTACTATAAGTACTTTTAGTTATAATTTAATTAAAGTGTCATTATATGCATGTCTAATTAGCATGTTTTTTTAGTAGTGTAGGATCATTTTGGAGGTTAACCTGGTGAACCATCTCCGCTGTGTCGCTTTCGAAATTCGCCAGCTCCATATAAAGAGACTTGGCTTGTTTAAGAGCATGCGAGTGAGCAGTCTAAAAGAAATGAGGCATTGTCCAGATTCTTCTTATGATGTATAATCTTATTTCATTTGTCTCATATCAATTGCATAGCCAAAACAACAAGGGTAATGCACTCCTGAAAATCTTCTTTTGGCCCCAAAGTTGATTCATTTGCTCTGAAAATCCATGAACGAGAAGAGGCGAAACTTCCATTAGACTGAAACCACACTTGAATAGAAGAACCACAAGAGATAAAAAGGTGAGAAAGAGATTCAGTATGGAAACTAGAAAGAGGAAACTCAGTCCTGTTGATTGGAAAAATCGAGTTGTGTTTATCATGCATTGGTACACATTGTTCGTTAAACGATACAAGAAAAAAACAACATCAGGCATGGATATTCAACTACCAACAGGCTGATCATTGATCGAAAGGGGGAATGGAATCTGTGAGCGTGGTCCGTGAGGAAGGCGCTTTTGTCGGAGAAGACTCATTTTTTAGAGGGAGTCTACTCCAAATGTTTGAGTTCAATAAAACCATTAAAATGCCCCCAAAATTGTTGAATTAGTCAAGATCTTCCGCCGGATTTTCAACACAATAATTCAAGACTTCAAGTCTGAATCAACTTGCAATTCAAGATTGGCAACTTTCATTTATTAGAGTAGATATCCATTTATTAAATTAGATCTCATAGCTTAATTCTGTAACTATAAGTACATGTGTATTTGTTCAATCAATCAATACAAAATTTTCTGTTTCAAAACATGGTACCAGAGCAGGGTTAAATCCTGCGAAAATTAGATACCATTTTTTTTTAAAAAAAAAAAAGAGAGAGAGAGAGAGAGAGAGAGAAAAAAAAAGAAGAGGACGAACGAAAACTCTGTTCTAATACCTCCATTGTTGAGTCCACACCATCTTCACCAGCGCCCACCACCTTCACAAATCTAAAAGATCTTCATCACCCACAAATCTTTTCTTTCACCCTTTGCCAGATTAAATCTCGCCACAAAAAATTTTTTTTTTTTTTCCGCTGCGTAATCTGTCTCACCAGAATTTTTCTTCCTTTCCTCGGTTAACATCTTGAAGTGAGTAGAGGAGAGAAGAAAAAGAAAAAAAAAAAGAAAAAGAAAAGGAGAGAGAAAGAAAGAAAGAGGCGAGAGAGAATAGGAGAGGGGGAGAATACAAGAAGTTGAGGAAATTGTGGGTTTGGGGGGTAAAAAAGGAAAAAAAAAAAAGAAAAAAAGGGAAAAACAGAGCATGTTTTTAGAAGAATCTGGAGCATTATTTTTCTGTCTGGAGCATTATTTTTCTGTTTTTTTTTTTTAAATAAAAAAAGGGTGCATTCATTTGACAATTAGGGGAATCGAACCCCTGTGTTTCTTTTAATCAAAACCTCTTGAAACCACTAGTCCAAGAGTGGACTTGTTTCTTTATTCTGTTCATTTAGTTATTAAATCTGCACGAATAGAAATAGAAAATGAGTCAAGAAATTGTTGAAGACTCGGGTACTAAATCGGTTCCTTTTGTTGTTCAATCTGAAGCTGTTTTTAATGCAGGAATTATGCTAAATGAATCAAATTACGATGTTTGGTCACAATTGATGGAAATGCATATTGCTGAAAGAGAAAAACTCTCTTATATCCGGGGGGAAAAAAAAGCCACCGGCGGAATCTGATGATGGATACGAAAAATGGTATGCAGGAAATCAAAAAGTGAAAAGGTGGTTGTTGATGTCAATGACACCAGATATCATGAAACGGTACCTGCGACTACCGACTGCCTATGAAATTTGGATAGCTTTATCAAAGGCCTTCTACGATGGTAACGATGAGTTGCAAGTTTTTGCATTAAATCAAAAGGCTTTTAATGCTAAACAAAGTGGTAATTCTCTTTCTCAATACTATGGAGAATTTACCGAGATTTTTAGAGAACTAGACCATCGTGATAAAGTTGTTATGAAAGATTCTGATGATATTTTTTGGCATATCGGAGATCTATTGAAAGGCTTCGAGTACACATTTTTCTTGCTGGATTGGATGGAGTGTTTGAACAAATTCGTGGTGAAATCTTACGAAAAGATCCAATTCCAGATTTAGAAGAATGTTATTCTTTAGTTCGAAGAGAGGCAGTGCGCCAAGCAACCATCAAAACAGAATCCAATAACTTTGATACTTCAGCTATGGCAGCACGGAGTAGACCCAATCTAAATGAGCCTGGTCAAAATCGGCCATGCAAATATACCCTCAAATGCAGCCACTGCCATAAACCCGGTCATATCAAAAGTCGCTGCTTCGAAATTGTGGGATATCCAGAATGGTGGGACCATAGCAAAAAGAACTTCAAAAGAACATCTTCAGCAGTTGTTGCAGAAGATCATGAAAATAAAGCATTGGCCACGACTACTAATGATGGAGGTATGAGTTTAAATGCTTCAGCACATGTTTCTAATAGTACATGGATAATTGACTCTGGTGCAACAGATCATATGACATTTGATTCTGAACAAGTTTGTAGTGTTAAGCCATCCGTCCAAAAATTTGTGTCTACAGCAAGTGGTACTTCAACCCCTATTGTCGGGGAAGGATTTGTGTTTTCTTACCGATTCATTAAATCTGTCATCTGTCTTAGTCGTTCCATCTTTAAATTACAATCTTTTATCTGTTTCTCAAATAACCTCAGCTTTATCTTGTGTTGTGATTTTTTGGCATAACTTTTGTGTTTTTAAGGACATTCTCACTCGACAAACGATTGGTTATGGGATTAGAAGGTTATATCACTTGGATTTGAAGGATTCATGTTCAGACAAGTTACACAAGGCCTTATCAGTAGAAAGCACTGAAGGAGGAAACAAAAAATCTGAAGTTTGGTTATGGCATCGACGTTTAGGTCATGCTTCTTTTGGTTATTTGAAGAGATTATTTCCTAGTTTATTTGCAAAAGTTGATATTGTTAATCTAAAGTGTGAAATTTGTGAACTGGCCAAAAGCCATCGTACTTCATTTCCTTTAAGTAAGAATAAAAGTCCAACTCCGTTTATGATTATACATTCTGATGTGTGGGGTCCATCACAAGTTACTACTTTAGGGGGAGCACGATGGTTTGTTACTTTCATTGATGATTGCACAAGGATGACATGGGTATGCTTAATGAAGTCAAAAGGTGAAGTAAACTTGTTGTTTCAAAAGTTTCACATGATGGTAAAAACTCAATATAATGCACAGGTTAAGGTCATTCGTAGTGATAATGGTGGGGAATACAAAAGCTCAGAGCTAAAAAGATATTTGGAAGCACATGGAATAATTCACCAAACTACTTGTCCTGATACACCTCAACAAAATGGAGTTGCAGAACGAAAAAATCGACATTTATTGGAGGTTGTTCGTGCTTCATTGATAAATGCTCAAATGCCACTATCCTATTGGGGGGAAGCTCTAACTTCTGCTGTGTATCTAATTAATAGAGTGCAATCCAGCTCTATTGACTTCCAAACACCATTCAAAGCTCTATGTGATGCAGTGGTTGCTTTAACAACTACAAATTTACCTCCACGTGTCTTTGGATGTGTAGCATATGTATATCTTCCTAAACAACAACGCCACAAGTTAGAGGCTAGAGCATTGCGTTGTGTTTTTCTTGGGTATGCTGCTCACCAAAAAGGATATCGGTGTTATCATCCCCCGACTCGTCGAGTGTATATTACTTTAGACGTCACATTTCATGAAGAGATAATGTATTTTTCTTCTGAGCCTGAACTTCAGAGGGAGTACTGTGAGGAAATTCAGTCTCTGAAGTATCCTAACTTGGATATTGATGAATCTCCTAAGTTTGATATTGAAGAGATAAAAGAGACTGATTCAAGTGGTCTAAACCTTACCAGTGATAGTGATAACCATGTTGAAGGGAATCAGATGATTGATAGTGAAACTTCATCTGAGCTCGAGCGACAAAGTGAAGTCCCTAATCAATCGTTGTCTGAGGATGTTCGAGCCCCAATGTCTGAACCTCTAAAAAAACAATTGCCACAACGACAAAATAGAGGTATTCCTAAACCCACATATGAACCTGAGTTGTCTACTAAAACTAAATATCCCATGAGCCACTATGTGTCTAATCATCGACTTTCAGAATCAAATATGTCATTTGTTGGTCAATTATCTGCTGTGTCTATTCCTAACAATGTGCAGGAAGCTTTAGCTGATCCCAGGTGGAAAGCGGCCATGGATGAAGAGATGAAATCCTTGCGAAAAAATAAAACGTGGGAACTTGTTGATCTCCCATCAGGAAAGAAATCTGTTGGATGTCGATGGGTTTATACTGTGAAGTTCAAAGGTGATGGCTCAATTGAACGCTTTAAAGCAAGATTGGTAGCGAAAGGTTATACTCAAACCTACGGAATTGACTACACAGAGACATTTGCACCTGTAGCAAAGATCAACACGGTAAGAGTATTGTTATCTTTAGCTGCAAATATGGATTGGCCTTTGCAACAGTTTAACGTGAAGAATGCGTTTATACATGGAGAGTTGTTTGAAGAAGTCTACATGGATATTCCACCTGGAGGGTTGATAGAAGGAATGCAAAGTTCAAAGGTGTGTAAATTGAAAAAGTCTCCAAGAGCATGGTTCGGAAGATTTACGAAATCTATGGTAGCCTTTGGCTATAAACAGAGCAATTCCGACCACACTTTGTTCCTTAAAAAACAGAATGGTAAGATCACTGCACTCGTTGTATATGTGGATGATATGGTGGTTACAGGAAATGATGAGGAAGAAAGAAAGGCTCTTCAAAATTACTTGTCCAGAGAATTTGACATGAAAGATCTAGGTCATTTGAAATATTTTCTCGGGATAGAAGTCTCTCGTTCTAAGAAGGGAATATTCTTATCTCAAAGAAAATATGCCTTAGATCTGCTGGAAGAATTTGGAATGTCGGCATGTCAACCAACATGTACACCAGTTGAAGAAGGATTGAAATTGTGCTTCGAGTCTGATCAAGTACCAGTTAATAAAGAAAGATATCAAAGGCTCGTCGGGAGACTAATGTACTTGGCTCATACTAGACCTGATCTAGCGTATGCGTTAAGCGTGGTTAGTCAGTTCATGCACAATCCTGGAGAAAAACATATGAATGCTGTCATACGAATCCTGAGATATGTAAAGGCTACACCTGGTAAAGGAATCTTATTCACGAAAAATAAAGATTTTCAACGCATAGATGCATATACTGACGCCGATTGGGCTGGATCTTTAGATGATAGACGATCAACCTCTGGTTATTTTACTTTCTTTGGGGGCAATCTTGTTACATGGAAAAGTAAGAAACAAAAAGTTGTTGCTCGTTCAAGTGCAGAAGCTGAACTTAGAGGTATGGCTCTTGGTGTTTGCGAAACGTTGTGGTTGAAGCTATTTTTGCATGACTTGGGATATCCACGTCGTCAACCTATAAAGTTGTATTGTGACAACAAAGCAGCACGTGACATGGTTCATAATCATGTTCATCCTGACCGAACCAAGCACATTGAAGTTGACGGATTTTTTATTAAAGAAAAATTGGATGAAAATATTCTGGAATTGCCAGTAATTCAATCAGAAGATCAGTTGGCCGATATACTCACAAAAGCTGTCACTAGTCGTACATTTTCAAATGTTTTGTCAAGGTTGGGCATGAATGACATCTATGCACCAACTTGAGGGGGAGTGTTGAATTGGTCAAGATCTTCCGCCGGATTTTCAACACAATAATTCAAGACTTCAAGTCTGAATCAACTTGCAATTCAAGATTGGAAACTTTCATTTATTAGAGTAGATATCCATTTATTAGATTAGATCTCATAGCTTAATTCTGTAACTATAAGTACATGTGTATTTGTTCAATCAATCAATACAAAATTTTCTGTTTCAAAACAAAAATTAAGAGATCGAGGAAGTTTCACAATTCATTGCACTAAGTGATCTTGGTGCAAGTATAAATATAATGTCTTCGTGTCTTTTCAGGGATTTAGGACTTAAGGTACCAACTCTTAGAGATATATCACTACAACTTGATGATCACACAATAAGATATTCAAGAGGAGTGCTAAAAGTGGGGATGAAAGAAAAATTATAAATATCCGGAGCAGGTATAAAAAAGTATTATGTGCTTTGGCTGAATGAGTTCTTAGAATGAGGTTGAGGAGTTGGAGTATTTTAGCAGTTGTACAACTGTGGTTTATATTTTTGGGAAATACAGTTGTCCGAGCAATGATGAAATTTAGAATTTAAAAAAAAAAATAGATATTATATGTGTGTGCGCGCGCGCTCGTTTTTTAAGAAGATTTGCAGGGAGAATAATGTGATTTTTAGTGTACCTCGTGAAAGCCTTTTAAATATTGCACAAATTTGACATTTTTGGTCCTGGCTATTTTTGTCAGAGCATTAGATCGACTGAATTTTTGTATATGAATTTACTTTCATCAAAATTAGCATTCTGGATTTCATAACAACAACGACAACTACAACCAAATTTGTAGTACTAATTAATTCGGGTAGGTAATTATATCAATTAAACGAGAATCACGTCGAGTCAACCACATGACTCCTACTCCACTCATTTCAGTTGAGTAAAACATCTTCATTTAGACTTTTAAGTTTCATACTGTGTCGCATGATTTTCATCCATGTTTACTTCGGTCATCATCGTGCTCCGTTAATTTTTCTAAGTCGAGGGTTTCCACAAATCGTATAGGTACTTCTATGTTCATTGCACATTACTGAACCATTGTAAGCGATTTTCTTGCATCTTCTCACGGATCAGTGTCATAATTATTTTGTTTAGAATATCTTTATTTCTTACCTTATCTGATTTCGTGTTATTGCACATTCAATGTTACATACACCCATCTTATGTGAATAATGTTGCTTAACGACCCAACATTGGAGCTATAGAGTAAGGCGACTCTAACAATAGTCAAATAAACCTTTCTTTTTAGCTTTAGAGGAAAGTCACGGTCGCACAAAATCTTGTAGCAACTCTTCTATTTCATCCAGCCAACTTGAATGCGATGGTTAACATCACTATCTAGTTACCAATTTTGTCGGGGTGTAGAGTCTAAGTACCAAAACGAAGTACTTCTCAGTATCTAGCCTATCCAGTGTTATAATACTAGTGTTGGATATCCTTGGTTTACTAAATTTTCAATGAAGATACCTCATCTTGGTCCAACTTAATCAGAAACCTTGAGATTCTAGAGTTTGTCTCCATAGCTCTAATTTAGCATTGACGCATCACGCATATTACTGCTTCGATAACTAGAACAATATAATTTCCAAACAGCATACACCAATGCACTTAATTATTGGACAACTCGAATAATTTCATCTAATACACCAAAGCACCACCTACAACGTTAACTCTTAGTTAACTACAAAGATTCATCTGATGCAAATAATCATAGTCTATGCTATGGTTATTCTTTTGGAGAATAAGGAAAAAATAAAATGTTTTAAAGAATTAATACTGAAAAAATGCAAAAAGGTGCGAGTTTAACGTTGAGGCTAGCGCGCATACGCATAAATCATGAATATGATGCTGAAATAAATTATGTGGAGTACTTTTTTTAATATAGTTATGAAAATTTTAGTGTTAATTTTTCCTAACTAGTATCAAAAATAACAAATTGTCATTAAAATATAAATACCATAGAAGCATTTATTACGTATATAGTTATAAAATTAATTCTAAAGTAACTTAATATAGCTAAAACTTGTAAAAGAATTAAAATGAATCTATATAAATATATACTAAAACATTTTGTACAAAATAAAGATATTGTATATAATGCTAGGAGTTTACATAATGTATGCACACTTAGGCATATATGATTTCTACGCTCTATAACTTTGTCTTCGCCAACATTTAATTTTATCTAAAAAATAATTGTTTTGTAAAAAGTTTTAAGAAAAAGTTATATCATCATAAAAATAAAATATACATGTTATATCACATGATCGTCCTCTATTTTATTCTACATGAAAGAGTAAAATAGAATTAAGATAAGTTTAAAAGTAGTAAACCAATTTGCAAATAAAATATTATGATATTAGGCATTGACCACGTAAGAAAATAGAAAATAGGATATAAATACATTTCCAGATTATATAAGTTATATCTAACAACATAAATATTAAATTATATATATAATATGTTTCCCTTTTACCGATAGAGTCATATTCTTCTATTTCATAAATTTTTAAAAAAAAATCTTCTATTTCATGTGCTTATTTTACCAGGAATTCCACCTTCCTGATTCAAGATACTTTTTCCACATAGATATACCAACCTTAGGGGATATCAACATAAAACCCTTTCGTGGTTTCAAAAATCTGCACAAAACCCCCTTGTGGTTTGTTAATTGTCTAGAATCTCCTTGTGGTTTCATAAATTCTGCATAAAATTCATTTCGTTAAGTTTCATGTAACTCCATTAGTTTTTTTATTAAGTGATCATAATGTCCTTACTTCATTATTTGTAAATATATATTATTTAAATTTCAAAAAATATTTTATTTAAAAAAATCAAACATATTACTTTTGGAATTATAAGAGAAAATAAAAATAATTATATTTATCGTTTTTAAAATAAATAATTTAAAATAGGAATTCCCTGCAGAGTTTTTCAAATCACATGGGAGTTTTATCAGGTTTCCAAACCACAAGGGGGTTTTATGCTAAAGTTCTAAGAGGTAAATTTGACTTTTTAAAGAGAGAAAAATACACAAAAATCAAGTCTACTCTCACATAGAGCGAGTCTACACCACGCTCTAACGGAGTTGGACGCAAAGAGAATTCAGTGCAGAGTTTTTAAAATCACAAGCAGGTTTTGTACAGAGTTTTTAAATCACGAGGGGGTTCTCGACAAATAATAAACGACAAGGGAATTTGGTACAGATTTTCGAAACCACATGGGGTTTTATGCATTTCCCCCCAATATTAGATTACAAGTTATCTTTTACCATATTTGTAGATATTGTTATGTATATATTTTTACTCCTTCATCTATCAATGTATATCTTTTTTTTTTTGTGTCTATCTATCAATGTATATCAAAACTTGAATAATTAATATTTCCACAGTTATCGGGTAAACTTTTTGAGTGGATATATAATCGAAATTTGACTCGTATTAAGTTATAAAGCTTCCATCTCTTAAACTTCATCCATTTATTTTATAGTAATAAGTGTCAAATTAAAGTATGAAGATGAAAATTATGCCAAGTTATGGTATGAAAAATGATTTTATCCCTTTATGTGATTGAAATTAATTTGACTCGAGTCTAACTCTAATGGCCTGGCCTGTCTTTTGAAACAGATTATTTTGTTTGATCGATCAAAATTCAAAACCTATATGAGGTTTGTACGTCATCTTTTAGTTGACTATGGTCGATAACTATTGAATATTGACGTATAATATATCGTATTACATATTTATTTTTTCAATATTGTGCATTATAGTTTTATCTTAAATGTACGTTTAACCAATCGTTCCTACAAATAAACGAGATTTGTATAAGGTAATAAAAGTTTACTCTGAATCATTAGGCAGGTTTTCCTACTTTAACATCGAATGGTATATGTCGGATTGATCCCAGCTAAACTCACGTGCTATCTTTGAGTGCAAGTTATACGAACTCAAGCTGATGAAGGCTCTAAAAAAAAAGTTAGACGAATATGTCATGTAGTATCAAGTTAGTCAAGATGTCCCGCATCAATTACATAAAATAAAAAAAGTTATTCAGTAATAAAATTATACACAGAGCTATATTGCAAACTAAATTTACTCCAACAACAAGAGGCAGCAAAAATCCAAAACTCAGTTATGTATGGAACCCATTGTTGCAGAAACTCTTGCTATCCTTCAAGCCTGCCAAAGTTTAAACAAAGCAGGCATTCAAAAAGCTATTTTAGAGTCAGACTGCAGCAACGTTATTTTGGCTATTTCAAATCAGTCTGTCACTATCCCTTGGCGGATCTATCCTTTGGTGATTCGTATCCGTCGATTTTGGAACCGATGGCCCAAATGGAGGTTCACTTTTGTAAACCGGAACACTAACGATGCGGCTCATAGTTTAGCTAAATGGGCATTTTTGTCTAATTGGTCGAAACATTTCAATGACCAAAACCTCCCAAATGTCTCATTTTGTGATGGAGGTTTTCCGCTTTCGAAATTCTGTAATGACTTTGTGATTTAATTTATATCATGCTAATTTTCTTTAAAAAAAAAAAAAAAAAAAAATTTACTCCAACAACAACAGTTAATAAAATAAAATGATTATACTAGTAAGTTTTTCCATAATAATTTCATTTTCTTGTTATTGTAAACCAAAACCACACGCGGCAAAGCAAAATCCTTGTTACATACATTGACATTGTTGCCAATATCACAGTCACAGTGAATCCGCTTTTTCATTTGCGATCTTTTGAAGAAAATGGCCGCTAATTGTTGCTCAACTGCTCTCTTCTCTCTCCCGCACCGTCGAAATGACATCTTATTTGCACAATCGCACCGATCCTCCGGGCCTTCGATTCGTCCTCAGAAGAGGCCGCCGAAAATCCGTCGATCATTTGTGTGTGTCCTGTTTTGGTGAAACCAAAGGTTCGTATATTATAATCGATTATGATCTATACCGATTATTGGACTTCACTAACACCATTGGAACTTGAAAGTTACTTGTCGTGTTCGTATTGATCTTCAGATCTGATCACTGTTTTCACTATTATAAGCTAGATCGCTTTGTTAATTGTTATTATGCATAGACTGAAATTAATGTTAGCTGGGCTGTTCTATGTTTTAATGATATGTTGATCTGGTCCCGTTTAGTATTTCTTCGTTATCGAAGAAATGGTGAATTGTGGAACTTAGATCAGTTTATACTCGGGTATGATGCCTTAGTCTAATGATTGTATTATACATTCATCTGGTTTGGCTTAATACTAATTTTTCGGTATGGTTGGCGAGGTTTTTGGTTAAAACGGTGAGTTGTGAATCTTCAGTTCATTATACTCGTGTATGATGGCTTAATCTAATATATGAAATATGGAGCTTCAAAACTCTGAATCTTATGGAGTTTAGGGATACTATTTCATTTTCTTGTTATTGGATAACGGTTCCGTTTCCCTTTGTATTTGTTGAAATTGAGATGATTGCTCGGATTGTAAATCAACATTGAAGATTGAAATTATTTGGGCGTGCAAATCGCCATAACAGAGAGAAATAATTTTGAGATGTAAAATTTCTGTGTATTGATCAATATGAAAATGAACTAACTCAATTACAAAAATGTGAAGCAGGGTCCTTACGTACAATGTGTAAAAGCTTAACTTAACAACTGAATTTTGGCGCCATTTCTGTTTTGCTAACTAACAAGTTGAAAAACTGTTGTAACAGAAAAAGTGAGCTGTTTGGTGATGTATTCCAACAGTATTCATGGTAGTGGATGCAATTCTATTCAACATTATATCGACTTTAGTTGTTGTTTTGATGGATGTTCATTAAAAACAGTAGATCCTCACCTCTGATGCAGTTAGAATGGTAACTTATCTGTTCAACTGTCGCATACCATATAGTAATTTATGTTGTTCAGTTATTAACCTATCATTTTTATCTTTCTTTCTATTTCTTGTTGAGATTGCGATCAATAATGCAATTACTCTTTGGAAAAGATAACATTTCTTATATTATCATTTTATCTTATCTTATCTACAGTCTTACATAAATGTCTTATCTAGATTAGGGAATTTAATTTCTCTGTTTCCTTGTTTCCTTATGTAATTCTATAATTATTGTACTTGTAATTCAAAATACTACAATGAAATCAGAAACATCTTTTATCATGGTATCAGAGCAGTGTTTGATCCTGCATAGAAAATATATACACTGCTGATTATATATATATATATATATATATATATATATATATATATATATAGATATACGAAAAAAAAAAAAAAAAAAAAAAAAAACCAAAACAAAAAAAATCGACTTACCATTATAGAAGCCTCCGCCAATTCACCACCGAGTCGCCGCCTTCGCCCCTGTGTGTTATTCCTTCTTTCTAATACACACAGCAGTTCACCCAACGTGAGAAAAGAAAAAAAGGGGGGGGGGGGGGTTCACCACCATTTTTTCTGGCAGCCGACATTCCGCCGGAAAATTGATCCCCCACCAAACTCAATCTGCTGCAAACAACTGGGTCGTCATCTCAATTGCCCGGGACAATTCGATTTAAAAAATAAAAAAAAATAAAAAAAAAAAGAAAGAGGTAGAAGAAGGCTTCGTGGGTTTGTGTAGAGGAGAGAGAGAAAATAAAAGGGAAAAAAAAGAAAAGGAGGAGAGAGAAAAATAAGAAAGAGAGTGTTTGCTCGTCAAGGAAAAAAAAAAGGAAGAAGAGATCGTGAGTTTCTTGGGGTGTGTGCCTCAATATTCTAAAAAAAAAAAAAAAAAAACAGAAAAAAGTACATCTGGGATTCGAACAAGTTCAAGTGCAACAAGATATAAGTTGCTGCCAACCAGGCTAGCTAACAATTTGTTATTAGTACTAATTGTTTCTTTGTTATGATGACAGAGAGAACAAAGGACAACAAGTTTTCCTTGAAATGCAATCATTGCAATAAAATGGGTCACATTATGAACCATTGTTTTGAAATTAAAGGATATCCAAAATGGTGGAATCATGAAAGAATGGAACTTTGCAAGAGAACATCTTCCACATTTGTTGTATCGAACGATAACGGGGGTAAGTTTTTAAGCACTTCTGCACATTGTTCGAATAGTACATGGATAATTGACTCTGGTGCTACAGATCATATGACATTTGATTCTAAACAAATCTTTGATTTTAGCCCTTCCTTACAAAAGTATGTCTCTATAGCCAATGATAATATGACCCCAGTCATTGGGGAAGGATCTTTATCGCTTTCCGATACATTTAAATTACCATCTACTTTAGTGGTTCCTTCACTGAGTTGTAACCTTTTGTCTGTTTCACAAATCACTAAAGCCTGATCTTGTATCGTAATCTTTTGGCCTGATCATTGTGTGTTTAAGGATATTAAAACTCGAAAGACGATTGGTTCTGGTACTAGACATGGAAACTTGTATCGGTTAGATCTTGCATATGTAAGTTCAAATAAGTTACATCAAGCTTTGATTGTGGATAGTTCTATAACAGAAAAATCTCACAGAGAAATTTGGATATGGCATCGACGTTTAGGACATGCTTCATTCGGTTACTTGAAAAAATTATTTCCTAACTTATTTGCTAAGGTCGATGTTTCCAGTTTGAGATGTGATCTTTGTGAACTAGCTAAAAGTCATCGTTCTTCCTTCTCACGGAGTTTGAATAAAAGCTTGATTCCATTTATGGTTATACATTCTGATGTTTGGGGTCCATCAAAAGTGCCGACTCTAGGAGGATGTCGTTGGTTTTTCACTTTCATTGATGATTGCACACGAAAGACATGGGTGTGCTTGATGAAGTCGAAATCAGAGGTAAATTTATTGTTTCAAAGATTTCATAAAATGATTGAGATACAATATAATGCACAGGTTAAAGTTCTTCGCAGTGATAATGGTGGAGAATATATGAGTTTTGAGCTTCAAGAGTATTTGAGAAAATGTGGAATCATTCATGAAACCACTTGTCCTAATACACCTCAGCAAAATGGGGTGGCGGAAAGAAAAAATAGGCACTTATTGGAGGTTGTCCGTGCGTCGTTAATAGGAGCTCATATGCCATTATCATATTGGGGAGAAGCACTTACCTCTGCCGTATATTTAATCAATCGTGTACCCTCAAGTTCACTCGATTTCCAAACACCGCATGAAACTTTTAATGCGGCAACAGTTTCTCCAAGAGTTTTAAATCTACCCCCTCGTGTTTTTGGATGTACTACATTCGTCCATATCCATAAGCATCAACGCCACAAATTAGATCCACGAGCATTGCGTTGTGTCTTTGTCGGGTATGGTGTCAATCAAAAAGGATATCGTTGCTATCATCCACCAACTCAAAGAATGTATGTCACTATGGATGTTGTTTTTCATGAGGAGTCGAGCTATTATACTATAAAGTCTGAATTTCAGGGGGAGAACCAAAGATGTAATTCAGTCTTTAAATTATGATCTGATTGTGGATGATAACATGGAGGCGAGGTTTCAGGGGGAGAATAGAAAAGAAATTCAAAGTCAAGATTATGATAAAGAGGTTGATACTTCTAAGGATCCTATTCATGATTTGATCACTACAAATGAACATGACTCAGCTGTCGGATCAGATCAACAATTAGTTGAAGTATCGGATCAAGAAATTGAAGAAATAACATCGCCAGAGTGTGAAACACATGTAAGTGATGTACCAAACCAATCATCGTCTGAGAATATTCCTAACTCTGAGCTAATTAAAAGATTGCCATCTCGTTCCAATAGAGGTATTGCTAAACCAACATATGAAACCGAGTTGTCGAACAAAGTGAGGTATCCCATGAGTCATTACGTGTCTAATCATCGTTTGTCAGAATCAAATTTGTCATTCATAGGTCAAATATCTGTTGTATCTATTCCTAACAATGTGCAGGAAGCTTTAGCTAATCCCAGTGGAAAGCGGCTATGGATGAAGAGATGAAATTCTTGCAAAAGAATGAAACTTGGGAACTTGTTAGTGTCCCACCAGGAAAGTGACCTGTTGGATGTCGATGGGTTTACACTGTGAAATACAAAGCTGGTGGTTCGATTGAACGCTTTAAAGCAAGATTGGTAGCAAAAGGTTACACGCAGACCTATGGGATTGACTACACGGAGACGTTTGCACCTGTGGCAAAGATCAACACGGTAAGAGTCTTGTTATCATTGGCTGCAAACTTGGGGTGGCCATTGCAACAATTTGATGTAAAGAACGCCTTTTTACATGGTGAATTGTATGAAGAAGTCTACATGGATATTCCACCGGGAGGATCATTTCAAGGAATACAAAGTTCAACGGTTTGTAAGTTGAAGAAGTCAATTTATGGATTGAAGCAGTCTCCACGAGCATGGTTTGGGAGATTCACGAAGTCAATGATAGCTTTTGGCTATTAACAAAATAACTCAGACCATACTTTGTTCTTAAAGAAACGAGAAGGTAAAATTACTGCACTTATTGTGTATGTAGATGATATGATTGTTACAGGAAACGATCCCGATGAAAGACACGCTCTCAAGAGTTATCTATCGAAGGAGTTTGAGATGAAAGATTTTGGCCCACTAAGATATTTCCTTGGTATTGAGGTATCTCGATCGAGAAAGGGGATATTTTTATCTCAAAGAAAATATTCCTTAGATCTTTTAGAAGAAACTGGGATGTTAAGTTGTCAACCGTCACATACACCGATTGAAGAAGGATTGAAGTTATGTGTAGAGTCTGACCAGGTACCGGGCAATAAAGAAAGATATCAAAGACTTGTTGGGAGATTGATGTATCTGGCCCATACAAGACCTGATTTGGCATTATGCGTTAAGCATTGTGAGTCAATATATGCATAATCCTGGAGAAAAACACATGAATGCAGTTATTCAAATTTTGAGATATGTAAAAGTTGCACCTGGTAAAGGAATTTTATTCCAAAAGAATACGGATATTCTAAGAATAGATGCAAATACTGATGCTGACTGGGCTGGAGATTCGGACGATAGACGATCAACATCTGGTTACTTCACATTCTTTGGTGGTAATCTTGTTACGTGGAGAAGTAAAAAACAAAAAGTTGTTGCTCGTTCAAGTGCAGAAGCTGAATACAGAGGTCTAGCCTTGTGTCTTTGCGAAACAATGTGGGTGAAACTTCTATTATATGATTTAGGATATGAGCTTTGTCAACCAATTCGTTTGTACTGTGATAACAAAGCAGCACGTGATATTTCTCACAATCCGGTTCAACATGACCGTACAAAGCATGTTGAGGTGGACAGATTATTCATCAAAGAGAAGCTTGATGAAAATATCGTGGAATTACCAACAATTAGGTCAGAAGATCAATTGGCAAATATACTAACAAAAGCAGTTTCGAAGAAGATCTTCTCAATTGTCTTGGGCAAGTTGGGCATGTGGGACATATATGCACAAACTTGAGGGGGAGTGTTGAGATTGCAATCAATAATGCAATTACTCTTTGGAAAAGATAACATTTCTTATATTATCATTTTATCTTATCTTATCTGCAGTCTTACATAAATGTCTTATCTAGATTAGGGAATTTAATTTCTCTGTTTCCTTGTTTCCTTATGTAATTCTATAAGTATTGTACTTGTAATTCAAAATACTACAATGAAATCAGAAACATCTTTTATCATTTCTTACTTGTTTAGTCGGATTGGGGCCTTGGGGGGCAGGTCACGGTCCGAATGGAAACTTAATCAACATTATTGGTGGAGTGTAGCGTTCTCTCTTCCTTTGCTTGTAATCTGTTTTCGTCCTTATCTTGGTTGGTTGTCTGCTGTGAGTGTTTTCTCCTTCTCCTTCTTATCAGTTTCATAAAGTTATATGTCAATTGTATTTAGCCTGAAGTAACACTTATGCAATTCTACTCTATTCCTCGTGAATCTTGAAGCATTTGCATTGCTGACGTAGACGATTAGGGATAAGTTGTGTAGCTGGATTGCTTCTAACTTGTACTAATTAATTAGACTGACTGATGTATTTTCCACTTAGCTGTTGCATCTTCTAAAATGTAAAAAAATTAGAAAAAAGTGAGATTCTAGTTCACATGGATCTCAATTTCACAAGTATTCATTTGAAAAAAATGAAAGACATGAACATGGTAAATCGATCGAAGTTTTCTGTTGTGAGTTTGTCTTTGGTCATTCTGTTGTTTTGAGGAGTTGGATCCTCCTATCCTTTCCCTTGTTCTCTGCTTGTGCACATTTAAGTAGGTTAGTATTGTATGGTTGCATGGGTCAATAACTTTAAAGAGACTGATGAATTATATCTCTTAGTGGCTTAGTTTCACCTCAAATTCTCTTCTAACTACCTTTTTCTTGGATTCTGTAGCTGCAGTGGTTACTGAGAAGTCGTGGAGTAAACTGATTTTGAGCAGTGATACCCCGGTACTTGTCGAATTTTACACCAGTTGGTGTGGACCATGCCGCATGTTTCATCGAGTAATTGAGGATATAGCAGCGGAATACTCGGGGAGATTAAAATGCTTTGTGCTCAATGCAGACAGCGACCCACAAATTGCTGAGAAGTATGATATTAAGGCTGTCCCGGTGGTTATGCTGTTCAAAAATGGGGAGAAACATTAGTTTGTTGTTGGAACCATGCCTAAAGAGTTCTATATCGCTGCCATTGAAAGGGTTCTGGCTTCATAAACCAAAACATCAGGACGCAAAATTAGATTTTGTTCGATAACACGAGCTATTTGACCTGTTAAATTCCCGAATACTTTGTCTATTTAACCAAGTTTGCTAGAGGTTTTTCTTTATAGAGGAGAAGTACAGAACTCTTACCCGAAATTCCCTGTTGTCAATTCTAGCAAAACTCTACTCTAGTATATCTCCGTTCTATCTTTTGTACATGAACCAGTTCTTCGATGTATTCAAGGACAAAGAATGTGTTCCTTTTGGTATCTTGCCATGTTGATTATTGACATCTTTCATCTGTCACTCTTGTTTGGTCTCCGTTCATGCACATTATGATCATAATTCGGATAAATTGATATTCTTCAATGTGTGTGGGGGTATTAGTGAAATATTGTAACTAAAGTTTGTTTTCCCCGAGATTATATATTTATTTTACTGTATTTTCTCCTCTTTGCAGTAGTATTCTGGCCACAAGAGTCTAAAAGTCATAATCTAGATGTTCTATTTGCTGCTAGTGTTGTTCATTCCCTTTGTAATTTCTAAATCTTTAGAGGGTGGTGATAAAATATAATCAACATTTTTATTGCAATTCACCCTTTAAAGGCACGGTGATAATCAAACATAAAAGAAATGTGGTTACAAAGGCTAGAGATAGTATGCAGTTAATCAAAACTTAAAAGAAATGACTTTGGACTTTGTTGCTGTAATTGCTTATTCAAAAAAATCATAATATTAAATATATGATATAAATCAATTTTCCAATACGTAGAAGAAATTAAGACTTAGTATAAGTGTATAACTTAAGTTTACTTTTGTCATTGTGCATAGTTAAATTCATCAAAAAACAAGAGTTCATATTTTCTGCTAGGAAAAGAATTATGCTTTTCTTGATATGAAATAAAGTTGGACAAGTAACTCACCCCAACTTTTTTGTAAACCACATAACTTTTGAGGACGAGTTTTACTAAATAGAGTGTCATAGTCATCATAGTGCAATAAGTTGCTAAGCCTAATCGGTATAAGAATATAGTATATCATCGTAGTTCTATCAGTAAATCTAAAAAAAAAAAAACTAAATATAATATAGACTTGTGTAGAAACAAATCAAACAAAAGAACTTGAGTTTCATAAAAAATGAATCTAGGTCAATATTCTCTAATGAAATGGGAGTGATGGTCAGCTAATTTTGTAAGCTAAATTGCACCGTCCTAAACGACAGAACTCATTTATAAAATTTTAGTTTATTGAATGATTGTAGATTTTATGACACGTTAAATAAATGATAATCTCCAAAATATGGACATTCGAAAATTCAAAAGTATATTATTTGAATAGTTCATAGACTCTGTGACAAATTATACTTGTTCCATAATAAGATGGGGAAAGTACCAGTGTTCTCAGAACCGGACCGGACCCCGAACCGGTAATCTTACTGGCTACTGGTTTTACAGGTCGAATCGGTTTAACCACTGGTCGAACCGGTACAAAAAGTCAAAACCAACAAATAGAGTCAACAAATATATCTTATACAGTTCTTTTAATATTCTCAAATTATTCATAATTTTATACTAAGAATAAATATATATATATATATACACATATATATATATATATATATATGTGATATATAAGTCATTCATAATTAAATGCTTCCTCATTTTAGTATTTATGTTTTTTGTGTTAGAGTAGCCTTTTGTCAATGGAAAATACTGAAATAAATTCTATGTGAAAATGTGCAAGTTTGAAACCTTCTAAGTAATTAAGTCACTGCCAAGGGCTATTATTTATACACAAAAAATAACTAGAGTATTTGATTAAATAAATTACTAAAAAAGATTAAAGTTAAACACTTTATTAGAATATTTACCTTAATTACATTTGAATGGTAAAGGGTAATTAAAACTCAAGCAAAATACTTACTAAAAGTACTTTAATGAATTGCTTATAGTTGTATAGGTGGTTGAGAATTTGAAAAAATCAAGAATGGTTAATTAGCATTTAATTTTGGCAATCAAGAGTCATTAATTAGTAATTAATTATGACTCTAATCACTTTCCTAATTTTTTAAATCACTCACGCACGCACGCTCAAAATTCTATAAATCTTCAATCTCCTTATTTATGTTTTGTAACTTCCTATAGTCACACTTTCCCTACTTAATCTCATGAATCTCTCTATTTCTTTATTTTATTCAATTGATTCATCATCTTCTCCATGCATCCAAGACCTTTATCTTCATCTAACCTATTTTTCTTCTTCTTTTTTTTTTTTTGCAAAAAGTAACAAAAATACGTATTGTTGGGCGCTCAACGGAAGGCTAGAAGGGCGGAGCGGCGGCGCCACGATCGGGGAGAGGAGGAGTCTATTCTTTTGTTTTGGGGGCGGAATAGATATTATATATATTTTTTTTACTTTGGTAGTACCGGTCCGGACCACCAAAACCGGCCACCGGTTACCGGTTTTCGGCCGATTTTGAGCGGTTTTTCCCGGGCCGGTTATCAGTTGGTCTGAACATGCAAACCAGACCGGACCAGAGGCCGGTCACCGGTCGAACCGGTTCGACCGGCCGGTCCGGTCCGATTATGATAACACTGGAAAGTACACACGAAAAAGAAAGTCTAATCGTTACTGCAGGAGGTACAATGCATTAATGCACTTGAATATCTTTGCAGAGAAGCGTAGTAAAATGTCGGTTTGCCTCTGAATATTAAAATAATATTTATTATTATATCTTTCTTCTCCTTCCAAATCCAAGAATCTCCGCCTCCTCTTTGCACTATTCTTATACCTTAAAAAGTTCTTGTCACAAAAATCGTCAAATTTCTTCTGAATTCAATTGCATCAGCAGGTAAAACTCATCTTATTTGTGCAAGATTCATTGATACACTAATAACCCATTCGATGGCAATTTAGATGAAAAAAAATTGGATCTTTAGCCTATTTATGTACTAAACCAAAAATACTGCGCATTGATCTATTATTGGGGTATTGTATTATCGTTTGATATTTTGATTTATTGAAGTACGAGTAGCTGAATTGAATTTTTTTTTCTATTTTTTATGATACCAGCTGAATTAATTAAAGATTGTATTTTGATGTTATGGAGAGAAAGATTGAGTCTTTTTTCTTGCTTTTTATGATCTATTTTCTTGTTTACTAGCTGGGATTTTGGATTGGGTACTTGGTTTTTAATTTTCCAAATTTAAAAGCCAATTTAGGATACTTGTACTTTATGAGCTTTTTTCCAGCTTTTGAAATGACATTAAGAGAAGTTGCATCACCTCTACTCCACAATTGTTGTCAGTTTTGTATGAAAATTACTGAACTTGCCAACTCGTGTTTCCCCGTAAAAAGGTGAAAGATTCAGAGCTATCCTGGTAAAGAATAGTTAAACATATCGACTTTAGTATTGTTGCAAGATCTCGAAGTAACCACTTTTATCATCAACTCCTGGATTTATTCTTAATTGTTCAGAAAATTTTATGTGATCTATCTTCTAGAGTCTGCATTGTGTTGCTGTATTTTGTTGACCAATGTATCGTTTGGTACTTATTCATGTAGTACTGCAATAAATGATTTATTGATGAGCTAATTTCTTTGGCTAATCATGAAATCTCTCTTGAAAACAGAAAATCTAGGAGTTATCTACGTGAATACGACCGTGATGTCAAGCTCAAATACATCTGCATTGGCATTGCAATCCCAGTTCTCAGACCAAGGAGGAAAGCTTATGAACACCGCAGAAGCTAATCCTCCTTTGCCCCCTACTCGTCAAACTCGGAGCTCCTCTTCCGGCCCCGTGGCTATTCTTTGGGACATTGAGAACTGTCCTGTCCCGAGTGATGTTCGGCCTGAGGATGTAGCGGGAAACATTAGGATGGCACTGAGAGTTAATCCCGTTATTGATGGAGCTGTCACGATCTTTTCAGCTTATGGAGATTTTAATGCTTTTCCAAGGCGATTACGAGAAGGTTGTCAAAGAACGGGTGTCAAACTTGTCGATGTGCCAAATGGGAGGAAAGATGCAGCTGACAAGGCCATCTTGGTTGATATGTTCCTTTTTGCTCTCGACAATCCTCCGCCATCATCCATCGTATTGATATCAGGAGATGTTGATTTTGCTCCCGCTCTTCATATTCTCGGTCAGCGTGGATATACTATTATTCTTGTTATTCCATCTGGGGTGGGTGTATCATATGCCCTTAGTACTGCAGGAAGATTCGTCTGGGATTGGCGTATTATTGCTCGTGGGGAAGGTTTTGTGCCGCCTCCTCGTGTAGGTCAAACTGAGATTTCTGGTTTCTTTATGGGATACCATATAAGTGACAACGTGGAAGGTCAGAATGAAGAAGAATCAATAGTGTACAGGGGCATCTCAAGAAGTTGTAACGATACAAGAGCTTTTGCAATGGCATCACATTCTCAGTCTGAATTTAGTAGTAGTGCAACTAAAGTGGTACAGAATCCTATGAATTGCAGATCTTACAGCATTCCATCTAGTTCAAGTGAAGTTCCAAGAGGAACTAATTCTAGTTGTGACCAGAGTGACCTGGTGTGGGTGCAGCCAGGAGATCTAAATGGTTTGAAGGGTCAATTGGTAAAGTTGCTTGAACTGTCGGGTGGCATTTTGCCTTTAACACGTCTTCCGGCAGAATACCAAAAAGCTTACGGGAGGCCTCTGTACGTTTCTGAGTATGGGGCAATTAAGCTTGTGAATCTGCTTCAGAAGATGGATGATGAGATAGCTATTGAGGGAAAAGGCCAAAGGAGATTTGTCTACCTCCGTACCTCGAGACCTGGACAAGTTAGTCCTCCGGTTATTTTAGCGAGGAGGGATAACAAGACAGGAAAAGGAGCTCAGGTAGGTAAACTTGAGGTAACAGCTGGATCTGGATCTTCAGAGGAGTTGACAGATGATGAAAAGGCGTTTACTGTGGAAAATGATTATAAGAAGGGAGGAGATGGTTCTGATTTGGAGATGGCAGATAGTTTGAGAATACTTCAACAAAATTTGGACAGGTTCAAATTTGAGCTCCAAGATATATTGGTGAGTTATTCTTGTCGAATTTTTCTTGGTTGTTTTGAGCCAATATATCAGCAGAGATACAAAAGACAGCTAGATTATTTGAGCCTTGGTGTGAAAAATGTGGAAGAGTTGCTCGAAAAGATGGGAGATGTGGTAGTGTTGCAGGAGGAGCCAGTAAGTAAAAGGAAATTTCTGGTTACTGTTAGTGGTTAGGAGGGACGTCCATTTCCTGCATTTGGAATTTCATTTCCTCATCATCGAGTTCAGACCTGAGGTTGGCTCGAGGTAGGCTCTTTGCTTCATCTTCCCTCTCAGTGTGCTCATCAACTTGCTCTTGTGCGCATGTTTTATGTATTATGCATTATGTGACTCTATTACGTATGCCAGCATCTATTTTTGCAGGCTTAGTCGTGTGTGGAAAAGACTATCTTGTATTTCACAAAAGAGAACATAGTATGATAAATATTATATTCATATTGATACAAAATATATATATGATAGGAATTATTAAGGACTCTGTGTAGGTATTACAGTATTCTTTCATATGTTTTGAGGCCTTATAGACTACAGTTACATCCTTTAGGGGAAAAAAGACACCAAAGTTGGCCCTAGGGGTGACAAGAACTATATTTGTAACGCGCCAACACTCATGCAAGAGTTCTATCTGATTGAGAATTCGAGAGATCAATTCAAAATGGAGATCTTCCCGTTCATGAATATTGTTGTAGAAGAATGTTCACTTGTAATGATAGTAAGACGAGAATTTCTCTTTTGCACTGTGGACAAATAGAGCGATAAATTATTTAATTTATGGTTAAAGTTCAGCATGACTAACTGATGAGGGGGGCAGTTCAGCATTGAGGAGTGCGTCTCTCTTTGTTGGAGGTGAATTTCCTTTAATATTTATTATTATGAATTGGATTTGCTGGTGATGGAGTGAATTTGCTATGTCAATTTGAAGGTAAGACGAGAGTTGCTGTTTCCTTGTTGGTTATTATTTTGTTCCGTTAGACACTGTCCTTTTATACTCAAAGTAGTTCACCATTTCTACAGAGGTTGCCAGGACAGAAGTGATGCTTAAATATGACACTCTACTGCACAAAATGCGCAAGTTGTGCCAGAATGATGTGCGAATTTCAACAAGGGTAGCTATTCTTGCCAAAGAAGTGTTGATAACAACTATGTGCATTATATCATTGCTAACGCCATTAGGGTCTTTGCTTCCTCTGTGCGTTTGGGAGTTGGGAAATGAAGTACCAGTTTTTCTTAGCACCTGGTGTAAGTTGAGTGCTGGGCGTTGCTGGATACCATCATTTAAAAACTTGGCCTTTTCCATTTCATGGGTCTGACCAGAACTTATCTCCGTTTCGGGAACATTAGGCTTCACAAACCATATAATCTGATATGGAGGTTGTTACTGAAGATAATGTATTCAAATGACACAACTGCCTCGTTTTGCTGCAATACGAGACCTAGACGGCCATATAGATTCTAGTAACAGTTACATCCTTGAGGTCTTATTAATTATAAGAACATCCGTTGAGGCTTGGATTGTTACAAAGACACTAGTAGCTTCATGAAAAAATACGGGGTCTATTTGTAATATTTTTTCTCAATGGCTAGGCGCCACTCTCTTTCTGCGTTATTCCAGCTTCCTTATGATTTCGTGCCGCGGTGAACAAACAAAAAAAGAGGGCCGTCTCAGCGGAAGGAGAAGCTCTTCTTCCATTTCTCAGCAGAATGAGTCTTTTCACGAGCCCGCAGCTTATTGAATCTGCTGCTCCCCAGGGAGCGATGGAACTTTCAGATTTACTTCTTTCGGGAGTGAAAGAACCAAAAGCAAAGTAGCCTTCTATATGTAATTGCCCTTAGATTCTAATCGTTGAACCAGCTATTCCCTTTTTATTTTTTTCACGATTATGAATGTGACTTTGATGCATCCGTGAAGTTGCATTGCCGGACAAGGGAAGCATAGTGTGAGCATGAGACTCGTGCAATGGAATAGTGAATAAAAAGAAATTGCATGCATGGTTATCACGGGAGGTTGCATTTGTGCTGAGGGTAGCATTCGTGTTAATTATCACAAAAAAATTAATAATAATGAATAAACATTGTACCATGTAGTAGTCGATGTATCATTATTTGACATTGTGGTTTTATACTTTTATGTGAATGAAATTATTTGTTAATTGGAGAAGTGGCATTTTGCATTTAGAGGTATGTGCTTCCGTTATTTCTTTGACTCATAGTTGCCTTTCCTATCTAGAGGAAAATGCACTTTTAGGACGGTTTGGTGGAAAATCCCTGCCTGGAAAAAGTGCGACTACAATTTTTTGGTGTCGTAGCTGAATTAATAAATTGACATGTTACAAATTCTTTTAACTTTTACATGTTCTAAAAACTGAAATAAATAATTTAATTTTAAAAGGAAAATAGCTAATTAACCAATTAATTTTTAATGTACTTTTATCAACCGATTAAATGACGAAAACTGTAAAATTGAAGAGCGTGGATCAAAGTTTTTTTTTTCACGAAAAGTACCGTAACGTTTCTATTTTTGACTTTATGCAAAGGAAACATACAATATTTACTACGTTTATTGTAATAACCATTTCATGAAACTTTCGAAACATACCGAAAAGATCTCGAAACACTGCGAAGAGTTTTCAATATTTAGCGTACCAAAACATACCATGAAAACGAAACTTTGATTCATTAGTATGAGGTCAATCAGATCAACTTTACACAAATGGAAAATTAATCAGGACATGGAAAAGACGGTTTATCCAATCAATACACATGTTGTTATGATCATAGTTAGATGATGAACTGCTATCTACTTTGAAGAGATGGACAGACCAGACATAAATCATTACATTAGGACTCCACTCCCATAATTTAGTCTGGGTTTCCCCCTCAAAACTAATACACACGTGAAATGTACTTTGGAAAAATTATTCTTGAACCTTTGTAATATAGATTAAAATTTAAAATTTAAATATTAAAGATAATGGAGATGAGTCCATTATTCAAGTTGGGTTCGTGAAAGCCCATTATGTAATTGGGTCATCTTACCAGTTGTAGTCGAATTAGCATTCGAGAACCCTAGGCTTTCATACATGAAGGGCTCCATAACTAAAAGGCTAAATAAAGTACAATATGGACTGAATCTACTAATTAATTACAGATATTGTGAAAATATATCCTTATCATGTATTTATAACTTCTCTAAGACGTACATAATAAAATTGTGACCATTAGGGCTATGAATATTATATTGTATCACAAACATACTCGCAAAAGGAACATGTCATTGGTTTTCATATGACATGCACTCGATAAAAGGAATAGGAAAATCCCAGTTTCTATTATTTTGTGGAAATAATTTAAGTTTTAGTATTTTAGATTAGAAAAAGGGGAAGTGCTTTTGCTCTGAGCTCAGTTTATCATCTACAAAGCGCAATAATCAGTTAGAGAGAAAAAATAAAACTGGAGACCAGATGATATGTATCCATAACTTTGCACAATTGCAACATATGGATGTCTTGCACTCGTGTTTATGAGAAGAGCATCAACGAGATTTGATTCACAATTAATTCATAGTATAAGGACATAAGTCATATACTTTAGATTATGAGAAACTAGCAATCTAATATTTGCTATGTTTATGTAGGTGTTGTCATCACAATTTTTAAATATCTTAAAACTCGTGACTGTAATTACATTATAAACTAATACCGATTAATTAAAGAATATGGCACAATATAAAATATTTAGGAGACCAAATAATAGTAATGATTTAGACAAAAATACTCACAAATGCATGTCTTTCTGCAACATGGGGAGGCCCTACTTAATTAAATCAAACAAAAACAATAATGATAAATCAAGATTCTCAAACTTCAAAGATAAAAAAGATCACATTTATGGACCACATCAAATTTTTACTCATTCGTGGAAATGAAGATATAGACTTCATTGATTGTCACGACCAGCATGCATGTGGACTCAATTATTTGATAAAAGGACCACATTGAAAAGATTTGATTCCCAATTTCATACATAGACCGAATCCACTAGCCAACTAGGCGTTTACTCACTTTACACTCTAATCGTGCAATTGGAATTAATTACATTAAAATAAACAAAGGAAATGTTAATTAATTCTTAAGTCGCAGAAAAGTACATCTAAAGCCAGAAAGAAAAAAAAAGTTAATTATATGCCCTATCCAGATGCTTCATTATTAAAGTATGTGATAAGTTAAGGTAGTGTGCATTTTAAGCAAATTTTTGTAGTGTAAATTTGTGGTTGTGTGTATGTGTGTGTGTCTCTCTCTAGGGCGGCGATATTGCCAAAGCAAGAATTGTTGCTTCCAGAGCAATTCTTGTAAACTCTCTAATTTGCCCTTCCAGTCAAAGACTATACAAGTTAAGTATCTATATTTCTCTTAATACACAATTCATAGATTAATCATACCTAAATTATGATGACTCAATCTTGTCTATTATTACTACACAATCAACATTTATTCTCACTCCAATAACTTTTACATCAACCACAAATCACTTTTTATTCTGAGCGTGGAATTCATTAATCAATCTTGCCAATAATACAATATTAATTTTCTTGTCAACAAACACTTTTGTTTGTCCGCATTCACTTGTAATAATTTGATATCTCATTCTTCTTCAATTTTGTTTCTGCACATACACTTGTAATAAGTGAAAAATTGATATGAAACACGTACCATCCATATAATTTGTTCCAGCCATAGTTCTATATCCAGGAAAAAAAAGAGTTGGTGCTTTAAGAAATTCTGAAACATGTTATTCATGAAGAAGTACAAATATTTATTAACTGGTCGTATTATCATTAATTTTCTATATTAATTCAGACTTTGTATTGTTCATGTGTCTTGTTATATATATGGGTATTCAATTCATATCAAGTACGATATATGTAATTTAAACTCAATTTTCTCAAACTAATTACAACCGTAAGTTTCATTCATGCAAATCAATACTTACAAAAGCTAAAGTAATCACCCGAAAGAGTTAATCAGACCAACACCATCACATGTCTAAAGAGACAAAATAAACTTAGTTCTTATTAATAAAATTCTGGTGAAACAAATAAACTTAACAACAGACCCTGATGACAAAAATATTAGTTTGTCACTGATAAACTAGAGACCCTGAAAAGTACTACCAAATGATATGAAGTTGTTTCTCTTAAGTTCTTCAAATCTGCAAAAATGAAACACACAAAAGCATTATAGTTCTAATCATGACTATATAGCCAATATAACAGTAAATAAATTGAGCTCTTACCACTAAAACATTCCCAAAGGTAACACACTTTAACACCTTTGATGGATAACTACAAAAACACACTGATATAATATCAATTCTAATGCAGTGAAAAAATTCAAGTTGATTAATGCTCACATATTAAGAACTCCATGGAAAGACTTCACTGGAAAAAGGCATCGCATTAAGATCAATGTCTATTGAGCTCTCACTAGCATTTGAATGATTAACCTGCATTTTATTTGGACATGTATGGGTCAGTTGCCCCCCATTTTTACAGCCCAGACAGCTTAGTGATGCCTCCACAATTTCAAATCTTGAAGGATCACGTTTGGTAGAATTTGATGCTCTTCTCTTTCTTGATTTCAAAGGCCTGCCTTTACTAGGACGAACAACTGGTTCAAAAAGCATTTGTTGACCATTTATGACTTGAGAAATATTTTTTCGAGCATTCTCTTTCTCAATTGTCGGCCATTGTTGATAATTATCGTGCAACTCATGTAGTAACTTGTCTAATTCACCCTGTTCATCATTTGGGATATCATCTGAGAGAAATGTTGCTCTTGTATCTATTCGCCACTGAGAGTGTATTGATTCCAAAGGTAGCACCCTGTCTCTCCAACCATTCATCATGTGAATACAAGGAAGACCCATAGTCGCTGAATAATGGCCAGTACATGTTAATCCCATAGTACCCTTCTTGGCCCTATCTATCTGTTTGTTCAATTCTTTTAAAGCAAAAAATGACACTCTAGTTAGAAGCTCCTTAAAGAATGGAATCTTGCAATTGTGTGGAATATGAAGTCTTTCCCTGGCTAACTGGGTTTTAATCTCCTTAACCTCATTTTCAAGCATAAGACACATTTTTTCCTTCACTGAACGAAGGTCACCAGTGGAAACCATTAAGTACCTCTTAAGCTTTGAATGTGCACCTTCTGCTCTTGATGAAACTCTATTATTGAAATGCATATGTTTTCCCGCCCATGCTTCAACAAAATACTCTTTGTAAGGAAGCCACGTCCTTCTAATGTAACTAAGTACACCACTTTTGTCTTTGTATGATAGTTCAAACTCGCGCCAAGCATCTTCAAATTTTGTTTCACTCGAACAATTTATCACTTCATTCCATGATGACAAAAATCCATCCCATTCTTCTGATTTTCCAAATTGGGGCTTACAATTTGCCACCAAATTTTTTTTTATGTGCCATATACATGGATATTCCACCTGGAGGGTTGATAGAAGGAATGCAAAGTTCAAAGGTGTGTAAATTGAAAAAGTCAATTTATGGGTTGAAACAGTCTCCAAGAGCATGGTTCGGAAGATTTACGAAATCTATGGTAGCCTTTGGCTATAAACAGAGCAATTCCGACCACACTTTGTTCCTTAAAAAACAGAATGGTAAGATCACTGCACTCGTTGTATATGTGGATGATATGGTGGTTACAGGAAATGATGAGGAAGAAAGAAAGGCTCTTCAAAATTACTTGTCCAGAGAATTTGACATGAAAGATCTAGGTCATTTGAAATATTTTCTCGGGATAGAAGTCTCTCGTTCTAAGAAGGGAATATTCTTATCTCAAAGAAAATATGCCTTAGATCTGCTGGAAGAATTTGGAATGTCGGCATGTCAACCAACATGTACACCAGTTGAAGAAGGATTGAAATTGTGCTTCGAGTCTGATCAAGTACCAGTTAATAAAGAAAGATATCAAAGGCTCGTCGGGAGACTAATGTACTTGGCTCATACTAGACCTGATCTAGCGTATGCGTTAAGCGTGGTTAGTCAGTTCATGCACAATCCTGGAGAAAAACATATGAATGCTGTCATACGAATCCTGAGATATGTAAAGGCTACACCTGGTAAAGGAATCTTATTCACGAAAAATAAAGATTTTCAACGCATAGATGCATATACTGACGCCGATTGGGCTGGATCTTTAGATGATAGACGATCAACCTCTGGTTATTTTACTTTCTTTGGGGGCAATCTTGTTACATGGAAAAGTAAGAAACAAAAAGTTGTTGCTCGTTCAAGTGCAGAAGCT